>CM076580.1:825159148-825469352 GCA_034641835.2 Pinus albicaulis
CCTACAGAAGGCTTTCTTGAAACGTAGGAAATTTGGGTTATCATTGAATCCTAAGAAAACTTTGCTTGCTTTGGAGGAGGGTAAGTTTCTGGGACATATAGTTTCAAAACAAGGAGTGAAAATTGATCCAACAAGATTTGAGGCCATACAAACTATTCCATTACCTAGAATTAAGAAAGATATCCAAAGATTTCTAGGGAAAATTATTTTTCTGAGAATATTTGTTGCAAACTATGTTGATATTGTCAGAAGAATAACATATATGTTAAAGAAAAATGCTGAAGTAAAATGCAACAAATATGCAAGAGAATCCTTTAACAGAATTAAAGAGGCTCTTCAAGATGCTCCCGTTTTGATCAGCCAAAATTATCTGAAGCCTTTCTAAATCTTTTCATTTGCATTACCTTCTACTATTGCTGCTATTTTTTTATAGAAGAACAAAGAAGGGAAAGAGCAACCAGTAGCATTTTTCAATAAAGTCCTCAGAGATGCAGAACTCAAATATAATATCTTGGAGAAGCAGGTATATGCTTTAGTTAAATCATTAAAATATTTCAGGATCTATGTAATTCATTCTCAAATAGTAGCATATGTACCTAATTCCACTATAAAATATGTGTTGATTCAGAGTGATGTGGAGGGGAAAAGAGGAAAATGGATTGCCAAAATCCAAGAATATTATTTAGACATTAATCCTACTAAATTATTCAAGGGACATGGATTAGCTAAATTGCTGTCAGAATCTAATTTCCAAAATATGGGAATTAATTTGCTTGCACCATTAGATAAAGTGGTTGAGGAGACAAATCAGATTAAACCAAAGTCATCAATCAAATACAAATATCTCTACTTAGACTAGTTTAAAGATATTATTCACTATTTGTTTTTTTTCTCTTGCCCTCCCTCAATCAATAGAGAAAAGTACAGAGCTATAAAACTTAAAGCTCAACCTTATGTTATAATTGATGCTAAATTATATTGGAAAGATCCTGCTGATGTCTTGTTATTATGTTTGACATAAGGAGAATCAGTGGAAGTTATTAAGAAGTACCATGAATGTTTGTGTGGAGGTCATTGCAGTTGGAAATTAACTACTCATAAGATTCTTAAATCAGGTTTTTACTAGCCTTATTTATTTGCTGATGTGTACAAAGTGGTTAGAAGCTGTCATAAATGCCAATTGTTTGCATAAAAGAAAAGGTTAGATCTTTTACCTCTTCTCCCTGTTTTTATTGAATAACCCTTCAGACAATGTGGATTGGATTTTATTGGAGAAATGAATTCACCATCAAGTGGGAAGTTTAAGTGGATACTGACTACCATTGATTATTTTACAAAATGGGTGGAGGAAATTCCTACTAGAAAAGCAAATGATATGGTAGTAATGAAGTTTCTGGAAGAGAATATTTTCAGCAAGTTCGGATGTCTAGTGAAAATTGTAACAGACAATGCTCAGGTATTCAACTCAGTCATATTCATAAATTTTTATCAAACTTATAATGTGATCTTGTCTCATTCTACAACATATCATCCTCAAGGGAATGTGTTAGAGTCGGTCCTTACGCGCGCTTATGATTGGGACACCTTCTGGAGGAAAACTTTGTATTTTGGGATTTTTCATGGTAATTTATGCATGCTCAGAAATGGCCGAAGCATTTCATCAAGTTCTGGATGATCAAAAGGGCCAAAAACACCATGAAAATCACCTTTCTGCCACCTTTTGCACCAGCAGGAAGTACTTTTGGGAGAATGAAGTTTTGTAGGGGCAAATGAGCTCAAAATTGAAAAATTCCACTTGGTTTGGATAGCCAACATCCAGGGCTTTCCAACGAGCTATCATGAGCTCACTTTGGACTCCAGGAAGTGCCCAAAAAATAGGATGAAAGTAGCGTGATGCATAGAGCTTTGGAGCGCAGCGCATAAAGGTTTTTGGCATGTTTTTCACCTTCTAGCTCAGAAATTCGGCCAGTTTGGACTAGTTTCACCTCTTGATGTAATTTTTCATTTTTCTTGATGTAATTTGATGTACATGATGTAAATTTGGCACTTATTTACTTTTTCTAGATGATTCATTCACAAAAAAGTGAAAATCAAGTGAATGGATCAGTTTCCTAGCTTATAGAGGCAAGCTGTTTGGGTGCCTAGATTTTAGCTCTTTGTTTAGAATTGGTTAAAACTTCTCCTAGAAGCATGAGATCGACCCCTAGAGGCATGGGAAGGGGTTATAATTTTCTATTTATTGTATTTTCTGAGACACTTTCAGGGTTTTACTCTTGGGAAAAGTTTGGCACACTATTGTACATATTTTCTGCATTTTTGGCTAAGGAAAGATTAGAGGTTTTGCAGCACCTGTTGGGATTCTTGTGGCTTTCAGTTTTTGATGGTGTTTTCTCTTATTTATTTGTAATTTATTTAATTTTTAAATGTATTCAATTCCCTTATTTTGCTTCTGAAACTAAATGAATGAGTAAATGAGGTAGAATTCATTGATTCCAGTGCTCTGCCTTTAAATTTGTTTAGTTTTATATGTTTTCGCCAGTTTGGAGAGGATTCTTGTTCTCCCTTGCCCTCTTCATCTCCTTTTCATTCTGATAAATCCATACACATAATCAAAAGCATCAAGACTACTGCCTACCTTGCCCCAACTCGAATTCTGCAAAGATCTGGCCTCATCCCCGAGCCCAAAATTGTTTTTCCCATTTTTCCAACGAAAACCTAAAAAATTTAAATCAAACTTTCCTATCTATTTACTAGCCTAAAATCAGTATCCATTATAAGTCATCTCAGCCCCTTTGAAGACCTTTTGCGGAGATAGACCTGGAGAGAGCCCTCTCCTGTTCTCGTAGGGCTAGCTACGAGGCTGAGCTTGGTTTGATGTTGCCTTGAGTTTTACCTTATTTCAACCTAAGGTAGATTCGAGCGCTAACAGAATGGATTAGCAGAATCATATAACAAGATATTGGTAAAGATCTTGAAGAAAACAATTAATGAGAACCAAAAGAATTGGGACTCAAATCTGATATTTTCTCTCTGGACAGTGAGAATGACTACTAGAAAATCTACTGGTAAGTTCCCTTATGGTACTCAAGCTTTGTTTTCCACTCAGTTAGCAAGAACAATAATTTCTTTTCTTGAAGAAGCGCATGGGGAACCTAATTCATTGATAAGAAGGCTTGATAAAGTAATAGAATTGAGTGAAAGAAGGAATAAAGTCAGGGACAATTTGATCACATATCAGGAGAAAATGAAGTCCATTTTTTATAGTAAGGCAAAGGAGATTATGTTTCAAACTAGAGATCTAGTATTATGATGGGATACCAGAAGATAGGAAAACGGGAAGCATGGTAAGTTTGATCCTCTATGGTATGGCCCTTACAAAATTATTGAAACTAGATCAAATAACACTTTTATGCTAGAAAATCTTGATGGAGAAGCAGTACGACTGCCTGTGAATAGGAAATATCTGAAACATTATTTTCAACACTAAAAATAACTGGTTCATCATTGTAAATATTCTATTTTCCTTGTTGTACATTTTTCATCAGACGTTATTTGACTCCATGCTCAAAGTGAAGGCACTAATCTGCATGTTCTTAGTGTTTTGTGGAAAAAAATACTATCCCCAGGTGGAGCCAGATGTCGTGGATCATTTGCAATATCTTTTTATTTTCAATTTTGAAAATAAAAAATAAAAAAGATAAAAAATTATTAAAATATGTTAAAGTATTGAAGTTTTTATACTTTAGCATAAAAATATTTATGCTTGTTGTATTAAAGTTAAAGGTTTAAATACTTTTAAGCTTCATGAAAGTGGGTCCTGACTTAAATTTTAACTGTCGATTATTTCATCGAGCAGGATGCGATGATTTATTGAATACCGAGAAAAAGACTAAACCCATGGGAACTACTAGCGCACAAGTTAATATGGAGGGTGCCTCCGTAATTGACTAGGTTAACTATGAGAGTAACAGAGATGAGTGGTGAAGATTAATTGCGGGGGCACAAGCCAAACAAATACTCCGTACCTTGAGCCCCCCTATAGTGACATAAGACGCTGAGTTGGTTACAGTTGTCTTCCACATCAAAGTTCCTTAACGGTCTGTTGGCGTGTATTTTCGGCGTTTAAGCTCAAAGCCGCACCACCTATTTAAATGCAATCCTCATTCTTTAAAAAATCATTTTCGATTAAGTTGTTCTTTGGAATTTTTTTGTGCTGCGCTTTTTTCAATTTTCTTTCACCTTATCAAGAATTGGCCACCCTGTAAGTCACCGATTATCCTAACTCTAAATCATGGCTAAGTGCTCATCCCTATCAGTTTCTGCTAGTCATATCCCTCTCATGGATATCAAGAGGGATATCCAAGACATTGATTGTTCCCTAGTCCACCTTCCTTTTTACCAGCAAGTCATATTAAATGATAAGGCCTCCCTAGTCTATACTTCCATGGAAAAAAATGGTGTGTTGTCTGCATGTATCCCCAAAATCCATCTTTTTCCTGAATTCATATATTGGTTAGTATCTGTTATGTATCCTGGGAAATGTTTCGTGATGAATTGTCAGGGGGAGAATGTCTTGCAAGTGTCTACCCAGTTAATTCACCAAGCCCTTTGTTACCCCGAGTCAGAATCATATGTCCAATTCTCTCATGATTCTTTGGTAGCGTATTATGACAGCCTTGCAAGTCAAGATTTTAATTAGTTCATTCATTTTCTAAAGCCTAACACGTATCAGTTTCAACCTGACAGCAAATATTTCCCTATGGAAATTTTTGATATTGAGGTTAAGACACTGTTGAGCAGCATTGCAAAAATTCTAGGAAAATATGATGATAGTATAGTGGATAAATCAATCTTGGTGATGTTCGCCATGATGATGAAGCTAGGAATGGTGCTGGATATTCCATCGTATTGGAAAGAAGTTTTCAACTCGCAACTAATGAGCTTATCATTAATAGGTTATTTCAGGTTTCCTTGATTAACTGTTTACTTATTCTTATATCAAAATGTAGACGAATTCATGCATCTGGGTCTGAATATTATGGATATGAATAAGAAGAGGAAATCAGTAGTATTTTGGATGGATATAGTGAGAAGATAACAAAATGAAGCTGGTATGTTTGATTCTACCAGTTATTTCATGTCAATTGCATATAAAGTTTTGAATGGAATTCCTCCCCCCTGTTTCTTACCCAAAGCTCAGGAGTTCTTGCATTTGGGGGAAAACTGTAAATTTGGCGATTGTTTTTTTTTTAGGTTTATTCTGAAAATAGACTTTATGGAGCTAGTGTTGAGCCTTATAGACTTCCAGTGTTTGTACCTATGAGGTTATTTCTTTTGATTTTGTTCGACAAAGTCTAAATGTTGTTCAAATTCACTTTGTGCCCATGAAAAAGGGGCATATTTTTAAACTACCCATGACTGTAGGTCCTTTCATAGTTAATATGAGACAAGAATTTGAAGAAGTTACAAGAATGCTAGATGAGATGCACTTGCTATTAGGGGAAAAGTGGGATTATGACCTTCACAGTGTTATTTCTAGTAGAAGAATTGATAATGGGTATTCAGCTTTCATTCATGAAAGCAAGCCAGATCTAGAGAAGATGGAAAGTAAAGGTGTTATGAGTTCAATAGGTTCAAATATTCAGACTCCTGGCATATTAGAAAAATCAAGTAAAAGAGGCAAAGAGACAGTGGTTGATTTAGAAGATGAGGAGCAGGGAGATGATAAGAGAGAAAAATTTAATGAAGAGCCTGTATATAATCAACCTAGTTTTTCCTTACAGTTGGGAGAAGAAAAAAATGTTCCTGCTTCACCCAAGAGACATGAGATTACTCATCAAAAAGTGTCTCTGATTAAACAAGTGTTTGCCCAAATTGCGAAGAGAAACCAGAAGATGAAAGCAAGCATGGAGGCCCAAGCCGAATATCAAGTAGCTCCAAACCAGACAAGACTTATAACTGTAATGGATCTTGAGAAATATCAATTCAAAATTTCCCTATCACATCCTTCAGATATGTCAATTGGTTCTTCTAACAATTTCAATACTATAAATTTGACTGTATATGTGAAGAAAATCCCATTTCTAGACAAGGTGAACCTACATAAGAAAATAGGTCAACTGATTGTGAATGACTTGACAAAGACTAATTCAATAGAAATGAAGGTAGAGAATATGCTTGGAAAAGTGATTAAGCAGTTAAAGTTAGAGAAAGGCAACTCTAGGGCTTTAACGATCCAGAATGAGGAGCTGAAGAAAATCGTAGTAAAGTTTGGAGTAGATCCTAATGATAGGACTATTGTGCAGAAACTTCTGCAAAGTGTTGAAGCAGAGATATTTGTATTGAAGAAAAAGTTAAAATTTCCTACAGGAGAGCATTCCATGGTAGCAGAGGTTGCAGAGGTAGAGAACAAGAAAGAAAATATTCTACAACAACTCATGCAAAAGAAGGAAGAAGTCTCTAAATTAAAGCAAACTGCACTATCACTGCAAAATCATATTGATAATCATTCTTGTACTTTTGTTTTTCCATCAAGTAATGAAGACCCACTAGCACATATTTCTCAGTTGACTACTGAATTGCAGATGGCAGAAAGAGATCGGAAAAAGACTCAAGTGGATTTAGAGACTGCATCAAAGATTATTTAGGCTACAAAAAATGAAGCCAATAAATACAAAATGGACCGTCAGAACGCTAATGCTGAGATTAAAAGTCTCAAAGAAAAACTAAAAGGGAACATATCTTTAATATAGGCAAAATATATCATTTGGAATGATATCATTTCAGAAATGAAATCAATTTGGAGCTTTTTTATGGTGGTTGCAGAAGAGAAAAGTCTCATCAAGAATTTTGAAGAACAAGTCATGACAGAGAAACAAAAGATAATCAATAGGGCTATTTGGGCAAGAATATTCATTGATTTTATCAATTATAAAATAGATCAAGAGTTAGAATAAAATGAGATTATAGATAGAATCCTATATGCAGTGGAGATCAATAAGATGATTGTCAAGAATGATTACAGAAAGGCTACAGAAAAGAAGTTGATGAAAATTAAAGAAGCAGTAACTCAGTTGATAAGTTATTTGAAAAAATAACAAGAGAAGGTCTACCCTCATGTTGGGGACTTGGAGGAATTCTATTGCTATGGGATTCTTATGAAAGATTATTAGTATTGAAAAAAAGTAAAGTTGACAATACACATGAAAAGACTCAGGTGCTTAAGGGACCAATAGTAATCAAGTTTCTTCAGAGACATTTTCAGCTGTTGTGGTTGGTAAAAACTCTATTTGTATAAAGGCCATCTTTCAACCGAATTACTTCTTTCAGATTGGAATATCACAACCTGGTACATTCACCCAGAACAAAAGTCAAGATATGGAAGAAATTCAGAGCTCGGACGATGGATTTGCCAAAGGATCCTTTGACTTCAAAGAAAGACAAATCAGCTGATCCAGGAAATGTAGCGGCATCGTCGTCAATTCATACTCAACATATAGATTAGGGTGTTAATATTTATGTAATTCTACTCTTTCCAAGATGATGTAATTGTAATAAGATGTTTTGATGGTATGTAGTAGAGAGCCTATGAAGTCCTAAGAATTGAGGTAGTTAGGATCATTTATAGCAGTTCCAAACTGATTTTTATTGTATTTAATGTAATAGTTAAGGAGAAGAAAGGTTTCGAGTTTTGGACCTTCAAATTGCAATTTTTGTACTCATTGATTTCAAATGATTAATGAATTAAAAGCAAGTTTCTGGCATTTGTTAATGTAGATATGTCTTCAAGTTCACATTTTGTGTTTTCTATCTTTGAATAAGATGAAATAATGAGTTGTAGGTCTCTTTTTACTTATGTAAGGAAGAGTTAAAATCCTTAATTGGCCCTCCTTTATTTTAACTATTTCCTTCATATAATTCTTCTGGAGTTTGAGGTGATATATTCTATGTAACAACATATCAGTTTGGTCTTCTTTCTTTCTTTTTCTTCTGGTCATTTGATTCAACATCAGCAAATGATAGCATTGTTAGACATTCATAATATTTAATATTTTAGGGTTTAATGATAAATATTTGAGGGTAGTTAAACAAAGACAAATATTTCTGTGACATAATCATATAAATGTCTTAAGCACCGATTCCTTTTCACAGCTAGGGAAGAAAATTCTTGTGCTTATTCATTTGGTCCTACATCACTTTTTGTCTTAAACTTCGTTTCTTAAACTTTAATCAATGACCAAATTTCATTGAAATATGTAGCTTCCTTATTTCTATAGATTCTTGATGTAAAGCTACCCCATTCCCATGGTAGTGCATTGAGCACTATGGTGGTCATTTCCTTTTCAGACATTATTTCTTCCAATCCTTCTAGTTGGTCTCTTATTTCTGACACCCTCATAAAGTATGAGGCTATAACATCTTCCTTTTGTATCTTCATAAAGTATGAGGCTATATCCTATCCAGCAGTACTTACAGAGAACAATTCTACAAGATTCTCATATATTTATTTTGATGTATCAAAATTTGATACATAGGGTATGAGGGGATATTTTATGGATTCTATAAGGATCCTTTGAGCCCTTACTTCCCCTTTCATGTATTTTTTAAGAGCTTTACATTATTACTTTATCATTTCAGTGACTGAACCCTTAACATGATCAATATCTTCATTTTCTATGAGTATCAAATATGTCCTCTTCTTCCATGCAAGAAAGTTTGATGACCCAACTAGTTTGTTTCTTTCCTTGCAAATTGAAGTCATTTTGAAAGATTTAGATGTGGACATAAATATACTTACTTGTGAATATGCTCCTTGATGACATTATATTCAACATGTTGCCTTCTTGATTTTGATGATGATGATAATGATAGAAGATGTGTTCTTGATAAAGATATATTCCTTTGAAAAGTGATTTTTTAAAAGAGAGGGATATCACCTTAGTTCCTTGATGATGAAAATATATTCTCCTTGTTTCATTTGGATGTGTAAAGTTAAAAATGTTTCAAAGTATTTTATTTTAGTGGAGGTAGGGTCTTTGAGTTATTCTTCTCCTTGAGGTGATGGTTGTGTGAGGTTCTCATGAATGCTTCAAGTGTAGAATCCTTCTTTGAACAAACTAGGGATTTTGAGGTCTACCTTCAAGATGATGATGTAATCCTTGTCCTTGTGGTACCTTTGAGATGAGTGGCCCTTCTTGATGATTGATTCTCTTGATGATATCATAGTACTTCAACCTTTTATTTTCCTTCACTAAGATGCATTTTCATTTTCTTGTCTTCTCACCTTAGATCTAATACCATCTTGGGAAATCTAGGGGCAAAAATAGTAAGTTATTTCTCTACTTTCATTATTTATTGTGGTGTATTTTTAATTTTCTTAATTAGATTCTTCTTTAATTTTTTATTATTATTGTTTTCTTCTTCAAACAACTACCAAACAATAATGAGAAATAATACAAAGGACACAAGACATAGGTGATCAACCACGGCCAAAAACTATACAATCTGAGGGGAAAACCCAGAAGAATTATTCTTCTTATATAATATTCAATTGAATAAATACAAGACCTAGACCCTTGACCAAAAACCTCTCCAAGACCAATTCAAAACTCTTTCCTTAAAGAAATTCTCCTCCTTCCAAGCCAACACTGGTCAAACTAACTGTTACACTATTGTTTTTGACTTCTCCTCAATTTTTTCCTCTTATTGTTGGGTCCTTTGTTTTGAGGGCTAAGGTTTGACATGTTTCAATGTTGAACACATTTTGACCAAAGGTGATTGTTCGGAAGTCATAGAGAAGACAACTAGAGAAGGAGGGGGGACCTGCGAAAGGCTATCAATTGTGGAGGATCATCCAGAAAAATTAGGGCTCATGTAGTTGCATCCAAGTTAGAAGGATTAGTGATAGCCAAGGAAGCATACATAGTTGAGAAACAGAGTCAGAAAAAAAAAGGGAAATGGTGGAGCATCTGAGGAGGAAGCTACAATACAAGTGAGCCAATTTTTCAAAAAGGTTGAAGGGAAAAGATGAATATAAGAGAAGGAGGCAATAAGTGCACCAAAATGTTGTTGTGGAACCTATTGAGCCTGCACTATTTTGTATTATCTTATAATGCTATTTCATGCTCTATCGATGAGGCCTTTGAACCGGATATATTGACGCAATATTGTTGAAACTAATGGAAGAAAAAGTTGCAGGGTTATATGAGTCTCTTCTTGGGTGATTTTAAGTGCCCTTTTAAAATTTTGTTATGAATGCGCTTGCATGGTATATTTTCCCTTTGAATGCTTGAGTTGTTATGATTGTGCCTCTTATGGTTTGGTTATGTGTTTACTAAATATTGATATCTTCCATGTGGTTTCTCATGATGCCTGGTTGCAACTCCCTTAAATAAGTAAGGTCGCGGTGCACCTCAGGTGAGACACCTTATTCATCATGAATATGGTGGAAATGTTGGTGCTACGCTAGACTATAAAGAAGATTTTGTTAGCCCCTACGGCTGAACCCAGGGTCTCAACATATTCATCATTTTTCACCAACAAATGGTTCCATTGCCGAGACCTGAAAATTTCCAAATGGATCTGGAATATGGTGTCGAGAATATTTAAGAAGGATCTGCGATATTGGTGGCACGAACAAGTAAAGAATTTTCCTTCTCAATAAGTTCAACTAGACCGTCGAAGTGTGAAGTGGCTGAAGGAAGAAATACTATACGCAAAGCCTAAAAGTGATAAATACAAGATATTCTGGTGTAGGTTTCTAGAGGATCTCTACAATTGGTTGCGGATATTGTAAATAAAAGAAAATACTGGCAGCCAGATCCGATATCCTCGTACCTATACTTAAGCATATCTTGTTGAAATACATAAGCTTGATATAGATCTGACATGAGCCACTAATTTTTGGGTGCATACCACATTAGAGGGGTATATTATTAGGTTTGTTTCAGAGGTTCATCATTCCTTGTCTAAGGTTGAGGTCGTGTTCAGGTCGAGGTTGTGAGGAAGACTATTGAAGGAAATCCTATTGTGGGTTAACGTTATAATGGTAGAAGAGAAATTTTTGGTGTTCCAAAACCTTCCCATGGCCACTTAAAGCCTTGGTGTTGGGGGAAGGGCCTAAGGGGAGGTATTCTACCTAACTGGGAGCTATGAAAATATTGGAGAAATGGATGCGGGTTACTTCTAGAAGGAAAGAGATTTGAGGGCACAACGCAGAGCACAAATAATTTAAGAATGACAAGAGAGAGCTTTCGAGGAGATTTATAGATGAAAAAGAGAGCTAGACCAAGCAGGAGAGGTGTTAAGAAGTCCAAAGGTACGAGAAGTATAAATCAGTTAGCTAAAGTTATGAAGTGAGGAGGATGATGCTAGAGTGAAATCTAGTCCAATAGGAGAGGTCGCGACCACCATAGTGATAGAGGGTTAGAGAAGAAGTAGAGACTCCACCCCGCCAATGGATATAGGAATGCCAGATGGAGTAGGCTTCACAAGTCCCGAGGAAGGTTGAGATGATGATATGCATTTCACCATGAGAATATTATTTTCCAAGAATGATGTGTCTCTAATGAGTAGTGATTCTTTGCCCAACAACGCAGGTAGTACCTCCCCAACCTTCCCCTATTACTTTATCACAACCCTGATCATTGTTTGTCTAAGTTAGCTAAAGTTATAAATATCTGCAGTGTACATGCTAACTATAAAGCCAATCCCTATAGTGGTAGAAATATTAGTTGAAATTTGAGTCCCTGAGTATTGTCACAGCTGGATTCCCAAGGAGTTATAATTATTCTATCAGTTCAACCATTTATGACTGGTAATATGGAGGGATCCTTTACTAGATATCTTGAATTCTATGGGAAGGTGAATGAGGATGTCGAACAACATTGGTACTTATGTGAGTTCACCTGGAGAGCCTGGCAGACTCCATATGCCATGAAGCTTATTGAATTTAAAACCAGTCTTCGAGGAATATCCATGAGATGGTTCATCAGATGGTCTACACTATAGAAGAACCCGACGATAGATAAGGTATAACATCAATTTATCCAAGAGTTTAATCTTCCTCATACTAACCAACAAGGGCTATCAAAACTGTGTGAAATTAAACATAGGGATGGTGAAATCACCTAGGAGATGATGCAGATATTTGAGGATGCCATCAGCAAGATACGCTACCTTATTTACCCTAATCATTAGCATGATTAGTTTATCAAGGTGCTATTTCCACTCACCCGCACACCATTTACTCAACAAAATATTGATATTTTTCAAGGCACCCTAGAACAAAAAACACAAATCAAGGCCATTGAAGGCTACCCACATGAGAATCAAGGAGTAATGATCTCCCATGATCCCACTCTCATAGGACTGCAACATCATATTGTTGATATGACAAATAATTTAAGGGATCAGTTGGTGAGATTGTTGCGACCACACATACGGTGTACCAACTTCCATGTCATGGGGCATCATGCCATGGAGTGCTCACGACTGAGGGGGCTGAGCACTACCTCAGGTCCCTATACATATTTTCCTGTCGTTGGAGTTACATAGGTTAGTACACAAGGGTTATATGTAGGCCACACGTAGTTCCATGCCTTTCCTAATCAATAGAAGGCATCCCCAAAAAAATATTGTGAAATCTGCAGGAGCTATGGGCATATCCCTTGCCAATTTCCACTTTTACATAAATACTAAAATGTCCCGAACAATGATTTCTCTGATTTTTTTGGATTTCCTACTCACCACACTTATTAGTGTATGGAATTAGATGCCTTAGCTAATTGGCTAGACTATTCTGCTTACAGGATCAATGAATCTCCTCAAGGGCGAGGAGGTGGAGGAACAAGGGGGGGGGGGGAGAACAAGAGGCATAGGTCTGATCAATTTCTATAATCGTGATTAAGAGGGCATGTGGAAAGAGAGTTTTCATTACCTAGAATACCTTGGTTCTCTCACTGCAGGGTTGAAACACATGCAACAAAATACTGCCCATAAATAATTTCCATATGGGAAGACCACAACCATAAAAGTGGAGAAAATTTAATCAATGTTGAACCAAGGATAGCTAAGATAGATCCCCTATCAAAAATTAATATATTCACCTGGGGAGGGAAGAATACCAGAGCTGACTTTGGAGCTGGTGAATAGACAAGAATCATAAAGTTGGCCTCACCAAAAATATCATACAATTTTGACCAGCTGAAGCAATATTACAAGAAATTTGTAGGTATTTTTAATAAATTGACTGCAGCTGTTAAACCCCAAGGATAATGACTAGAACCTTCAAAAGCCATGAGTCATAGCTTCCCATAACACAATCCCAAACCCATAGAAAAATGGTTCAAGTTGTTTCTACAAATTGTCAACGACGATCAAAGGTTGGGACAGTTGCAGTAAAATCTCAAAGATATTGTCAAAGATTGGGCAGTTGAGGAAGGATTCATTTCTTCTAAATTACCCAAAATATACTCTAGGAGGGTGTGCAGTAACAACAAGAGAATAGGGAGGGAGTTCCAAATTGATGCTCGTATTGCAGGTTTTTAGATTAAGGATACAATGCTAGACCTGGGCTTGGATGTGAATATCCTACCAAGGAAAACTTGGGAAGCCTTGGGAAGGACTAAGTTCACAATCTCTCCAATTTAGCCACACATGGAAAATAAATATTTTTTAATCCCGGTTGCGAGGATATAATATGTTGAATTTGACATTATAAGGATGAAAAATTATGTTGACTTTGAAGTAATAGATATTATGGGAAACAAAGACCCCTATCCGGAATTTCTTGGAATAGTCTGCGCTTTCGAAAATTACACAGCAATTGATTAGAAGAAGGAGAAAATGACCTTCAAAGTGGAGGTAGTTAGAGTAATCTAACCTATGGATCCATATCAAGGGTCAAGGCTCACAAATCTAGTGGATGAAAGAGAAGAACCCGAGTTACTAGACCAATTATACAAGCTGGCAGCAGTAATAAGGGAATATTATATTAACCCCATAGCAAGACGATTGATCAACTGGAGGAGTATTTAGAGCTCTTAAGTGGGATATGAATATGCATGGGATGAATTAAAATATGGTGTACATGAGATCAACTCCAAGCATTGTGCCACGATCCATCGTATCAATTGGATTGGTAATGAGGTACAAGAATTTTTTATTTTCAATGACAAACATTTTGTTATTAGATTTTATTAACGAAGTTGATGCAACCATATCTAAAATACATAAAGTAAATTTAATAGATGTCACCTTATAAGCGAAAACCATAAGGTGGTGGAGATCTCACCACAACCATCTTATAAAATGACAGGAGGTTAAGATATCACTAGTGGACAGATTCTACTATTCAGAGGACCTGCCGAAATTTGTTAAGTATTAAGGGAGCACCGAACCACAACAACACTTGAGAAAATGTAAGGCTACATGGGTCAAAGAAGGACTTCTAGAAAACTTATGGGTGTACTGCTTTGTCCACACCCTGGGGACATTTTTGAAGGCATTGTATGTAAAGGAAGAAATAAGAAGATAGACCAGTGAATGGGACCGAATGGCAGCTCAATTTATCAGCAATATTTCCTTCACCAATGATGGTGAGAGGATAACAACTGCTTTACAAGATTTCACAAGGATTTTTCTCTTGATAGGGAAGCTGAACAAGGGTTTCATAGACCATACCACCTTTAAATGCCTATATTAATCTGTATTCCATGCATTTGTGGCTTGTGGAAAGTTAGAATGGGAGCTTAATAGAGAGGATTTGGAGGAATTAAGGCATTTGACATACAAGGAGTCTTAAGGGGGACAGAGAATTGAAGATGGGCCTATAATGGATGGTCCATGGCCATTACCTCTGAATTTGTGGAAACACAATATTGGCACTAATGAGAATATGAAATTAGCCTCGATTGGAGATTACTGGAATAAGAAAGTACCAAGTAGACCTTTGATATTCTAAGAGAATATGAAGACTTGTTCCCATCATCAGTTTCAAAGCTTAAGGGGATTAAGGGGGAGCTAGGGGATATGAATATTATGCTTATACTTGATGAAAATCTAGTGAAACATTGACCGTATAGACTGGACCTGAGAGTCAAAGATAAGGTTAAGAAGGAGATATAAAAAATTTTGGTAGCAGGGCTTATCTCCGAGCTGAAGAGGTTGAGAGGGTCAATCCAATTTTTATACTGAAAAAAAAAAGACTTTGAATAAATTTGGATATGTGTGGATTACCATATTCTGAACAATTGTTGTGTTCAAAATCCATTCCCCACCCCTTTCAGCGATGAAGTTCTAAACAATGTGGCAAGAAATGAATCTTACTCTTTTACGGATGGATTCTTCGGTTACCACCAAGTCTGGATTACGGAAGAGGATAAGAATAAAACCACATTCAACATTGAATGGGGATCCTATGCTTACCATTTCATGCCCTTTGGGCTCAAGAATGCACTAGTGGTATTATCAGGTATTGTAACTGCTGCCTTCCAGGATTATATTCATGGGTTTCTAAAGGTCAACATGGATGATTGGATTGTTTGCAGTTTGATAAAAATACATTCTAGTTTTATATGAGTGAGGTTTGACTACTGTAGATAGCTACAGATATCCTTAAACTTGAAGAAATGCATATTTTTAGTCCTTTTTAGGACTCTTATAGGTAATATATTATATAACGAGGGAGTATGTGTCAATCCTTATAAATTCACACTAATCCTAAATATGCCCCCACTAACAAGTATTAAGAAAATGAGATCCACCCTGGGCCACACAAGATATTACAGGAGGTTCATCCGCAATTATGCATCAATCATTGCACCACTAGAGAATTTATTGAAGAAATAAAAAAAATTTGCATGGTATGATTAATGTGAAGCTTCTTTCAATGTGCTAAAGGAAAAACTAGCAAGTGTGCCAATCTTGGTTTATCCAGATTGGAACAAGAAATTTCATGATCATATTGGTGCATTGGGTACTGCTTTGGGAGCCATCCTGACTCAACCTGAAGATGGAAATCTTGATCAACTAACCTACTTTTATAGAAAAATAATATTCACATAAGAAAGGAATTATACCACAACTAAGCACTTGCGATGGTGTATTCACTACGAAATTTTAGGAACTATATTTTGGGGGTGCTTGCTCAAATTATTCTCTGGCCATTCTACCCTGAAGTACGTATTGAACAAGCCTATACTTAAAGAAAGGATTTGTAGATGGATTATGTTGTTACAAGAGTTCACATTTGAAGAAATAATCAAGTGAGGAAGACTGAACGTGGGCCCTGATCATCTTTCCTGGTTAGAGTCAGGAGAATCCGAAGGGTCAGTAGATTATCAGTTACTAGATAACGATATGTTTCGAGTCAAAGCCATACCAGACTACTTGGAGGATATTGAATTATTTTTAGCCACAAGTAAATTCTCGAGGAGTAAACAAAAACATAATGGAGGCACATGGTGGTTCATGTTGCATATTACCAGTTGATTGCAGGAAAATGTACAAGTTGGGCCTTGGTCAGATATTGAGAAGGTGTTTTCTTGATCATGAGAGACGAGATGTGTTGTTGGAATCTCATTCGAGAGTTTTAGGTGAGCATATTAGAGGGAATACCACCATGAGGAAAGTTTTGTAGGAGGGACTGTGGTGGCCCACACTTTTCCAAGATGCAAATGAGTATTCCAAGAGATGTGACATTTTCCAAAATGTTGGAAAGGCATCGCACCGGGATGAACTTCCTTTGTAGTTGGTACAAGCACTCTAGGCCTTTGAGCAATGGCTAGTCGAATTTATGGGACCTATTAACCCACTTAAACATCACTCACACATCAGATATATTATTACCACTACAAATTAATTTACTAAATGGGTTGAAGTTGTATGAGTTAAATATTTCTCTATAGACACAACCGCTAGATTCATCTTTGAGAATATTATCACTTGGTTTGGGTGCCCTCAAAGCCTCACTAGTGAAAACGGGACCCACTTCATTAATGATACATTCACTTCATTGTTGTAGAACTTTATGATCTAACACCATAAGAAAATCACACACCACCCTCAAGCAAATGGTACTGTGGAAGATTTTAAAAAAATATTAGAGAGAGGAATCACAAATATATGCTCTACCAACCAAGAATATTGGGATGAACTGGTGCCAGCTACATTATGGGCTTATCATACAATTGTAAAGTGATTTATCAAGTATACACCCTTCCTGCTAGTTTTTGGATAAGAAGTTGTAGTACTTTCCGAATTCACCATCCCCAACATTTTTATTACACAGGGCACTCACATGTTAGAGGATGAATGATCCGAATGTAAATTTTCATATACCCCTGGTATTCATTCACCCAGGGTATTTATCCACCCATGGTATTCATCCACCCATTGAATCTACCCATGGTATTGTAAGTGAAATCCACCCATGTTATTGTAAGTGACATCTACCCATGGTATTCATTCACCCATGCAATTTACCCATGGTATTGTAATTGAAAAAGACTGTAACAAGTCACATTTTGTAAAAGGAAATATTTTCCACCACAATGAGTCCTTATAGTTATTCTCTGTTTTAATAAAAAACTAATTCTTGTGGTTTTGTTTATGGCGTGTTCTCCTTTTCCTTCTGGAATTTCAAATTTTCAGATCTTGGGGGGCTTCGCCCCTAAGATCCATTTCAATTTTTTAGGTCTTGGAGGCATCCCCCCAAGATCTGGATCAATGGTATCACATTCAGGTTATGACTCTATGAGAATGAGGTTTTGATGCATATTTCATTTTCAAAATTTTGCAGAAATATTCATCAAACTTCATGCACTTGCTACGATCTTCACAATGCATTTTCTTGGGAAAAGCGGGAAGATTTTTTTTCATTTTTTTGTTAGAATTTTTTGGGCTGAGAGTTTGCAGATCAGATCAGAAAATTTTGGTGCAAAATTTACAAAAAAAATAGCATATATGGATTCCTTGAAAAAAAAATACTTAAATAAAAAAATAGTTCATATCAGAGTCGGGACGAGGGAGATATTGTTGATTTAAAATTAGTTGTGGTGTAGAAATTTTTTCTGACGACAATTCATGGACAATGAATCTTATTTTATTTTTGTATTTTTTATGTATAATTTCAAAAATATGATTGCATATATAAGCTCCTCTTGAAAAATCACCCCATTTCATAAAAACAAATTGGTCAAATCGGAGTTCGAATGAGGGAGATATCGTTGATTTAAAATCACCTAAATTTTTTTTTTTTTTTTTTTTTTCAGAATATTTGTGATGGCGGGATAGCTGCAACGTGAATCTAAGTTTCCATAGTGTTCAGATAGGGATTTTAATCACATGGGAAGAAGCATAATGAAACTTCTATTTCCAAAAACAGGTTATAATAAATATTTTGAGTTGTATTGACCGAGTTATTCCCATTTTAAATCTGGAGCATTATTCTGAGCGATTTCCCTTTGGAGATGTGCACTCCAACCCAAATTTAGTAGGCACCTACTTCACATTCATTAGTTTCAACATAGCAGAATTAAACTTGGGTTCTTTAGATATATTCCCTCCCACCCCAAACTATGTAGGCATCTACTACTTCATCAACAATCAAGATCACGCTTATGGGTCAACCGCAAAAAATCCTTATCATCAAAGTCCATTTGCTATGCCACACATTTTTTAGTATCACAGTTGGTTAGAAGAATTAAAGGGTATCTCTATCTGTAGATATTTGTTTGTCATTGTTATGGGTCATCCACAAACCCACACTTTATCGAAGTCCATTTTCTAGGCTGCACACTTTCAATATCACAGTTGGTCACAAACATTACAAGATATCTCTATCATCGAATATTCGTTCATCACGGTTATAGATTAACCACAAAAAACCCTTCTCTTCAATGACTCTTCATATTCAACACATGATTCTCACGAGGAACTTTATGCAATGGGGACCATTTATTCTTAAGGAGGGAGGAATAATCTGAATTGAAATTGGCATCTACCCATGGTATTCATTCACCCATGGTATTTATCCACCCATGGTATTCATCCACCCATGAAATCTACCCATGGTATTGTAAGTTCAATCCACCCATGGTATTTATCCACCCATGCTACTGTAAATGACATCTACCCATGGTATTTAACCACCCATGGAATTTACCTGTGGTATTGTAATTAAAAAAAAACTATAAGTAACAAGTCACATTATGTAAAATGAAATATTTTCCACCACAATGTAGTCTTTACAGTTATTCTTTGTTTTAATAAAAACAATTTCTTTGTTGTTTTGTTTACGGTGTGTTCTCATTTTTCTTCTAGAATTTCAATTTTTTAGATCTTGGGGGCATCCCCCCCCAAGATCCATTTCAAATTTTTACATATTGCCCACCCACCCCACCCCCACAAAGATTAGGATCAATGGTATCTAATTCAGGTTATGACTATATGGGAATAAGGGTTTGACACACATTTCATTTTCATTTTTTTGCATAAATATTCAAAAAAAATCATGCACTTGCTATGATCTCCACTATTAGTGCTAGAATTTTCATTTTTCCATCAGTGATCAAAATTACTCTTTTCATATTCATTTATGGGCCCCACTCAGAATTTTTTTTATCATTCCATAAGGTCATGAAAAAAATTGATTCACTCATGGTAGCCCTAGTCATAAAATCTTACTCTCCCTCAAAATATCACATTTTCCGATCCACCTTCATGTCATGCTGAGCATAAAACAATCTTAAAATCTCATTTCATTATGTCATTATGTCAGTCAAAGTCAAATATGGAGTCAAGTCATCCAAGGTCCCATTAGGTCAATTAGGTTTCATTTTTCAAGGTTCATAAATATGCCATTTCATCTCATTATAATCAGAAAAGGTGTGAGAGTGACTCAAATAAAACTTTTTCAATCATCTGCAGTGTATTTATCAACATGTAAATATCATTTTTAAAGTTGTAATTTTGGTTTTAGAGTATGATTTTCATACTAAAATGTAATTTTATTCAAAAAAAGTTATAATTTACTTTTAATTTTTTAGTAATTTTATTCTCATAATATGTAATGAGTTCTGTCCCAATCTGCCAACTCAAATTTCACATTCCAGACTGAAAGTGAGAAGTGCCAAACTCCAGCAACATCATCCTGCAAAGAAGAAAAAATCAAAGGAAAAGGGTAATAAAAAAATGCTTTCAAAAATGTGAAATGAAGCATTAGAAAATTGGGTTTTCCAATCTCAATTCAAATTCATTTGTCTCCTCCAAGCACTGAGAAAGCACTCTAAGAGACCAAAATTTCAAGTTTCTAGGTGAAATTAGTAAAAGAAACTAGACAGAGGGCATAAATGTTGAAGGTAAGGCACGAATGCACAGTTGAGGGCGCAAATACTGAAGGCAGGGAACAAATGCACAGTTGAGGGCGCAAATACTCTGTTGAGGGTGCAAAAGCTCTGGTGAGGGTGAAAATTCTTAATAGAGGGAGAAAATGACCAACAAGCCCTAGAAATGTGTTTAAGTGTCAAAACAATCATCGCCAAAGCTTTATCAAGTCACTCATTAACCTTCAGCAAATCAGTGAGAGCCCATGCCATTAAAAATAATCTTCATTAATTCCATGTGTTGATTGTTGTGAAGTTAGGTTAAAATTTGTTGTTTGAATTTATAAAATACCCTAGCATCCCATTAAATTTGTGAAAACTCCCAAATTTCACTTCCTTACACTTTATATTCTTCCCAAAATTACAAATACCCATTCCCAAACCCCTGTTTTAAAAAATCCCCCTTTCTTAAAAATTTCTCCCAAAACCCTAAGTCCTAGGTGGTACATTTACCTAGGCTCCCAAATCCCCAAATCCCCATACTAAATCTCATTACATTACTACTCCCTATCACCTCCCCCATTTTATACATCTCTAGCAAACATCTCCCTCATTTTTCCTTTCCCATTCCCCATTCCTAAAACATATTTCACACCATCCACTTCCCTAGGGTTTTGAAAAAAACAAAATGGGAGAAGAGGAAGAAAACACATCATTTAGTGAAGGAGAGAAAAAAGAGGTGAGGAGGCCACATAAAAGGGGAAGATTACTTAGCCTTGAACCTACCAACCCTAGGGAACTCTTGGCTTCTCCTTGACTATGACATGCTTCAAACATGTCGATTGTTATGATTTTTGTGAGAAATTTCAGAGGGTTCAACACCATCCCATGTTGACCAGAATTTTCAAATCTATACTCCATGACAACCAAGTTAATTTAGCCCGTGTCACTTTTACTCTATCAACTGCTATTATTTCAGCTGCCACTGGGATCCCAAATGTTGGGGAGAAGTGGTTCAAGAAAGGTAATTTGAAGAAACATGACTTTGACTTCTTTTTAAAACAAAGACACCAAAATCAGCCAAGGAGGTTCTTTCCTTTTCTCACCTCTTAGACATATATGCACCAATGATGAAGATAATCATGAAATATTTTTCATGTGAAGGTAGATTTTCAAGGCTTTATTCCTATCACATCCGGCTCTTAATGCATTTCACTAGGGTAAGGATGCTTAACATACAGTATTATATTTTCTGAAGCATAGAGAAGATGGCATACATTTCCCAGGAAAAGGAGTATGAAAAACAAATGAGAAGTCTTTTTCATCATTCCCTCATTAAAATAATAGTCCTCCACCATCTCAATCAAATAAAAATTGCATGGAGTACCTTCATAGCTAATGATATTTTCAATCATCCATCCACTCAGCATGCAAAAAATGTCCCTTCATCATTCCATCCATATACTTCCATCCCTCCATATTAGTCGATAGCACATTCATCATCATTAGATAAGTCCCATTCACCTCCTTCATCTCCATCTCATCATCGCATTGGGTCACCTAGCAGGATTGAGGATATTGAGCCTAAGTGGGCTAATATGGTTGAGGTTGAGCCATTTCAAAAAACCTACGAGAGAGGCCACATGCATGTGTTTTCTCCACATAGAGTGGAAGGGGCCATCCCTTCTACAAACACAAAGAAGGTGGAAAAAGGTAAAGAAAAGGTGATTGAGGCAATCATTCATGATGATGAGGACCTTCATGAAGTAGAACAAGAATTTCAGCTTGTTGACCTAGATGAGGATGAAAGTGAAAAAATCACCAATGCAGCCATAAAAGGAAAACATGTCAAGATTAAGTAGCTCCAAACTAATATTGATAAGGTCATATATGTTATAAATTTCCTTGAGCAAGAGAATGAGCAATTGAAGACTAAAAAGGTCATTGATGAGGTCAAGTATATCACTGCTCAAAAGGAAGTAGAAAAGCCCAAAGTCATGCTACATGAAACACTTGAAATTATGGCTTGCTTGATGATGAAGAGGAAAAAGCACCAAGAAAGAGACATAGAACTAGAGGGTTGAAAAGAGCTCTAGCTCTAGAGAGACAAAGGGAGGCTGAGCTTGCTAATAAGAAAACCCTAAATGAGCAGCTTGCTATAGTTGTCAATGAAAACATAGAGCCATGGCTAGATAGAGAAATCAACATTTGGAGAAGCTGCTAGCAAAGGATAACAAAGAAAATGACCTATTGAGGAGGAAATTCAAACGCCATGCTCTGAAAGAGAAAATTGCAATGGCCAAGTTCGAAAGAGCCAATGAAAAGATTGAAAATTTTACCATGGAAGAGAAGAAGAAATTGGACATGCTTGTAGAGGCTTCCCTCCAAGCCTAGCCACATCGTCATTAATCATTCCACTAATTTTGAGTCATTTTGAAAGTTTGTTGAAAAATCTGGGATTTTATGAGTCTTTTTGAATTGGCATTTAACAGAAATTTGGTCATTTCCGCAGCGCCCTAGGCGCTACGCAAATGTTTGGGGCCCTTTTTGAAGGAAAGAAGACTACCATTGGATTCCTAAAGACAAATTCATTCTAGAAAACCATGTTTCTAGCCTTATTTTACATATTTGATAGGTGAAAAGGTCAAAATAACACCTAAAAATCACCTTTCTTCCCCTGTTTTGACCTAGGTGCTACGCAAATACCAATATTGGGAGAATGCCATTTTTAAGGGGGAGATGACCTTAAATTTAAAAAATCGAGACATATTCAGAAAGAGGACTAGAAGGGCTTTCTAACAAGCCATATTGGGACTGATTTGGACACTTCAAAGTCAGCCAAAAGTGGCCCCTGAACATGGAGGGCGAAAGTGACACTCCCAGGGCGCAACTGACCATTTTGCTGATATTTTGGGAATTTCTCTGAAATTTTGAATTTTCTTCAAAAAATCATGTTTATACCTATGTAAATAGTGACAGTAAATGTAATAATGCTATGGATTAGTTACATAAGGGTATATTCATTGGGTAAAATTTATCATTGAGTCAAAATGAATCAATTTTATTGTAATTAGGAATGAGTCACTTGGACCATATTACACTTCAACCTTTAGTTCAGTATTTTGTGGATCAATTACTCACCTCATGGATTCAAACCCTGAGGATTAGGGAATTTTGTTTTGGTGTCTATTCATTCCCTCTCTTCACTCTTGGAAAGGGTTAGAATTAGTTTGGATGTTAGCTTGTTGATCAAGGAACTATTGTACTCAGTTTTGGCCAGTTTATAAAGAAGAGTTGCAGCTATTTTTTGGGATACATGTGATATGATGTTTATTATTGATTTTCCTTCAGTTTTATATGTTGGAGTGTCTTGTATTCATGTTAATTACATCTCTATGGTATGATCTCTTTCAAGTTTATAGGCAGAACACATTCTTTCTCATGCTCTGTTTAGGGTAAGATATCATAATTTGTTTGTATTCCTCTGTTTAGGAAGAATACATCTCCCATGATCTTCCTAGCTCCTGATCAGTCTCAAAACCATCTCATCACAATCATACTTAAAGTGGTAAGCCTTATGCCTACCTTTCCCCATTGAATCCCTACAACCCTATCTCATTTTCCCTGACCTAGCTCCCTTGACGTAATATCTTCATCCAGTGAAACCCAACCCAAATAAAATAAAAAAAACAACCCCTGCACTTATATATAGCCTAAAAACCCTAATTACTCCAGCCCTCTCTGACTTGATAAGGCTAGCTACCAAGTTAAAATTTTGGTCTGTGGTTACCTCTATTGGGATTCCTTCTTCAGCCTTGGGAATCTGGCTGAGTGATAAAATTCTGGTGCCATTGCAAGGGAACGAAAATAAAATAATTTCCCTGGGTGTACGACGAAGATTTATTGGAATCTGGTCCTTTGGATGATAGGATCGAGTTTCATAAGGATGATTTCATAATTGAAGTGCCTCATTAGGGGAATTTTGAGATCTAAAATGGGCCTCCTAAGGAAAATGTACAATCAAAATTCACTTTATAGAACCAATCACTTTTTATGGGATGAAACCATCCCTAATGGTTGAGGTGGCATTGTTTGAGTTAAATATACTTACTTGTCACATTTTTAGTGGTGGATAAAAACTCATGGTTAACCATGGTAGTGTTCTAAATCCTTTTAAAGTCAAAGTAAAGTACTCATAATAAATGTCATTTCACACTTTTTGAATAAAATAATACCATTTTCATTTCATATTTCTTGAAAGAAACAATGCATATCCCTATACATTTATTATATTATATTCTATAAATTTATTATATTATATTATTTTATTATATTTTATTTTTATATAGTATATTAATTACATGTTATTATACAATTTAAACAATTTAAATTTAAATTAATAACATAGAATATAATTAAGAATTTATAAATTTGTATTTATATTTTATTTTAAGCTATTTAAATACAAAGGAAAAATGCATTAGTTCTTCAATGATAATGAATTTTTCTTGAAAAACTCATTCTTATTTATAGTCACATCAATACAATTTTTTTATTAATTTTATTTTGGTACAACTTTTGAATTTAATTTAACTATGGTTATATGGATTTTGGTGCAAAAAGTGAATTGAAAATTCATAAATATTATTTTATTGGTTTAGCTATTATTTTATTATTTCCTTAGGAGGCCCATTTTAGACCTCAAAATTCCCCTAATGCATAGAATATCTAGCTTCTCGAAGAAAATATACTAGGTCTAACCCTTATCTATATCTGGCTTCTCCCGTCGAAGATCCTAAAAGAATCCTAAGGAAGCAAATATCTCATCCAGCTTCAAGTTCTCTGGATTCTCCTCCTTAAGATTTGGTAAGATCCTTCTCATTACCTTCTGATTTGGTAGCCATTCAAGATTTAGTCTTTGATACCAAATATTAGTTGTCATTGTTTAGAACCAAATCCGAGACTAACTTGAATACATTAGTCCCCGAACCTTGGAGATTAGAGTTAAATCCATCATTTGTTGAAGCTACAAACGAGAGTGATGTCAAAATTTGGAAACAATATTACAAGCTAGAAAAGTTAGCCAACACCCTAAGTTACACTGCTGAAAAAGGCCCTCATTCAATACCAGCAAGAAACCCTTCACATCCTCGAAGTTTCCCAAAAAACTACTGTTTCATCATCCATTCCATCATCATCTCAACTTCCCCCTCAAGGACCTCCTAAGACCATTCCACCCTTCATTCCTCCTCCTCCACCACATTCAATAGGAATTATGGCCCGTTTTGGACCTTTAGTTCTCCTTGGTAATTTTGCTAATCTACCTCAAGGATATGGCCAAATACTTCCCCTCTTCGATGAAGAATATGAAATCACTGACCATTAGCACATGGCCAAAATCACAACCTTCATAGATAGTGAGGAGTTAGATGCAGATGATGCAAAGATGCGTATTATTGCAGAAAGGTTTTCTGGTGAAGTTAAAACTTGGTTTCATGCCCTAGCAGCTAATTCTATTAGGAATCTTGTTGAACTAACTGATGCCTTCTTAGCTAGGTGGGATGAGAAGAATTTTTTTTTACAAATCCTTGCTGAGTATGACTCCCTGAGGCGCAATCCCAATGAATCCGTTCCTGAGTATAATTCTTGATACCTCAGAATCTATAAATCCATCAAAAATGAAATGAAACCACCTCTTGGTTTGGCCCTCTTGCGTTATCCTGATGCT
Organism: Pinus albicaulis; assembly: GCA_034641835.2. Classification (NCBI taxonomy): domain Eukaryota; kingdom Viridiplantae; phylum Streptophyta; class Pinopsida; order Pinales; family Pinaceae; genus Pinus; species Pinus albicaulis. Next base: position 825,185,201 of record CM076580.1, read on the forward strand.
TTGGACCCAAATATGGCCCACTCATTAAGAGAGAGAAATCCCAATACTCTAGAATAAATGATCAGGAATTAAGTGAGCGTTGAGGCCAACCTCTTGATTAAAAAGTCAAAAATAAAAATTGAACGTAAAGTGACCATTAAAGAGGAACCCTCCACCTTATTCGACACTAAATTTGATTTTTTTCTTAGGATCATGGAAAGGATGGTAAATAAAATGTCTATATCAGATAGAAAAACAAAGCCACAAATCATAAATCCAAACTTTCGAGGCCAGCAGTAGCAGCCTCAGTTCCAGATAAAAAAAAGAGAGTAAAGAGCTATCAAAACACAACAAAAGTAGAAAATCAGGACACCACTACATTAGAAGTATGCTCAAAGTGATGAAGAGGAAGAACCGACAGTAGAGGAAAATCTTCTTTTTACAGCTGATGGTCAGCCCATCTTTCTAACTGAAGATGAAGAATATGTGGAAAAAACAAGCTTACCTAATGTTAAAGACTTCATATTGGCAAATGATCATGAGTTAGAAGTAGAATATGATGATTATAAGAGAGGATACATGAATGCATTGAGGTCCCAACAAAGGCAATACTCCTTGAGGAGCCGGGATGTTCCAATCAATCCACCTCCAGAGAATACAGTTCATCAGAAAGAAGTACCACAGAAACAAGCTTCTCAAGCTAATAAAAATAAGGTTAAAGAGATTGTAGCTCCAAATTAGAACAAAAGCAATCATCCTTCTACAAGTGCACCTGCCAAATAAATAGATATTCAAAGGAAAGAAGTTGCACCTAGATATCATGTTGAGAAAAGGGATATTTTCATAAAAGAGGTAGACAGAACTATACATTTTAATTTAGAGTTAGAATTTCAAAATTAAAGGTTTCTATTCCTCTTACTGAATTGGTCAAATTTGATAAATATAAATCCCATGTAGTCAAAACCTTGAAATTTGACCCTTTATCTGGCATGGTTAATATAGAAGATGATCAGCTCAAGTTAATATTTGGTCCCGCAATCGATGGTCAATCTGAAGATAGTGAGGTCCCTCCTTTTTACTTGAGTCTCAAAGTCCACCAATTCATCCTTCATAACACTATGTTAGACTATAGGGCCCCCCACAACCTCATGCCCAAAGCCGTCATGGAGAAGCTTGGCCTTGCCATAACCCACCCATATCATGATTTATATTCTTTCGATTCTAGTTGTGTCCGTTGTTTGGGTCTAATAAAATATTTAGTTGTCTCCTTAGAGAAGATCCTGGCCAAAAATTTCCTAATGGACATGGTGGTTGCTGACATTCCTCCACGTTTCGGTATGTTGTTATCAATATCCTGGGAGGCTAAATTGAGAGGTACACTGCAGTTGGACTTTTCCTACAAAAAAATTCTTGTCTTCTGTCAAATGAGAAAACTATACCATGAGACTAAAATTAAATACATGATCACAAACAAAGAAAGGACTAATAATAATCCTATAAACATTGTAGATAAAGACTTAGAGTCCTTCATTTTGTACAATGATTTTGGATTAAATGATGTAGATTGTCAATTAGTAGAAATAGAGGATGTTCCTAAAGTTTCATATTGCATTAGAACAATGTTAGAAAAAGATAAAGAGAATATTCCTACTATATCTGAATAACCATCAGAGAAGGCAGATGAAAGTTCAGAACAACATAAAGAATCAGATTAGAAAATTGTGTCAAATTAGTGTCAAGAGTTTCAACACCTTGAGGAAGAAGATGGTCTTTGGATCATGGACATTGATTGTACCATTGGAAAAGACGGGGCCGACATTGGTTTATGGATCCATATCCCATTTCAACAGCGAAATAGAGTCCTTAATAACATTAGATTGTGTTTCTACAAATTAGCATTCAATTTTACAAACAATGAGGTCGAATATGAGGCACTCATTACCGGTCTAAAAATTTTGAAAAAATTGGGAGCTAGAAGAATTGCAATCTTCGGTGATTCAAAGTTGGTAATTAAACAAGTCAAAGGTGAGTATCAAGCTAATCACCCAAGGATGAGGCAATATAGGAATTAAACACTTGATATTTTGGGAATGTTTTTAGAATATACTCTCAAAGTTGTGCCAAGTTTACAAAATTTGATGGCTGATTCATTAGCCACTGCTGCAATTAATTTCAAATATACAATGTTTTCAAATAAAAAATATGAGATTCATATAAAGCACAGGCCTACCATTCCTGATGACTTGAAATTTTTGCAAGTATTCTGGGACGATAGGCAGGTGAACAAGTTCCTTCAAAGTGAAGGTGAGTTTGAGAATTGTTCGATGGATGAAGTGTATGACAAGGATGATCAAGTCATTGAGGCAGATCAGATTAACATAATTCAGCTCAAGGACTATAATATTCCAAAAGGTTTCATACCTTTGGAATAATTATTTGATCAAGATGACGTGGAAAGAAAGCCTACTTTGTTCCCCATAGAAAAAGGCATAGAATATGTTAATATTGGAACAACAGATCAACCAAAGTTCATCAATATTTCAAATTATTTGTCTCCAAAGGTAAAGAATAGATATATTGATTTGTTTATCTAGTTTTCTGATGTGTTTTCTTGGAATTAATTAGATCTAAAATCGTATGATAAAGATATCATTCAACACATCATCCCAATAAAGCCATATCAAAAGCGTTTTAGGAAAACGCTCAGGAGAATGAACCCAAAGTTGTTGCTGTCCATTGAGAAGGAATTAAAAAATCTCTATAAGGTAGGTATTATTGTTCCAATCATATTTTCTAATCGGATGTCCAATTTGGTTCTAGTGCGAAATAAGACGAGTGAAATCCGACTATGTATATATTTCAGAAATATAAACAAAGTGTCGTTGAAAGGAAATTACCCATTGCCCAAAATGGACCACATACTTCAGTGAGGTGTAGGAGCCACCAATATGTCATTGTTAGATGGTTACTCAGGGTATAATCAAATCCTTGTGCATGAGGATGATCAGCATAATACATCGTTCACTACACCATGGGGTACGTTTAAATATACTAAGATGTCGTTCAGTTTGAAGAATGTCGGAGCCACTTTCCAGCGTGCTATGGATATAGCATTCGGTAATGAGAAATATGTCTTATTTTTTGTTTATTTAGATGATTTGACTGTTTATTCAAATTCAGATGATGAGAATTTACACCATTTGAGAGTTGTGTTCTAGCGATGTAGAAAATTTTGGATATCTCTTAATTGAAAGAGATGCCTATTTCATATGGAAGAAGGAAAGCTTTTGGGTCACATCATCTCAAAAGATGGGATCTGGATAGATCCTTCTAGAGTTGAAGAAATAGCGCAAATTTATTTTCCTTGTAACAAGAAGGAAGTCCAAGCATTCAACGGTAGGATGAATTTCCTACGTAGGTTCATTCCCAACTTAGCAGAGCATATTAGAGAGTTAACTAACACGATGAAGAAGGAGAACGATGTCAAATGGTCTGAAAATTCTCGTAAGTCATTCAGATCTATGAATTTTTCTTTGACCACTGCTCTAGTTTTGACAAGTCCCAATTATTCACTAGATTTCATTATATTTTATTTTTCTTCTAAGAATACTTTGGCAGCGGTACTAATGCATAAAAAATACGACACTGAGCTGCCAATAGCATTCTTCATTAGCATAATAAGGGTTGCATCCCTCTAATACAATATAATCGAGAAACATGCCTTTTATTTGGTTAAAGCACTCAAGGAATTCCGTGTTTATATTTTTCACTCACATATTTTGTCATATGTTCCAAATGCAAATGTTAAAGAAGTAATAATGCAGAAAGATCCAGAAGGAAGGAGAGGTAGATGGATAGCAACCCTCTTAGAGTATGACTTTGAGATCAAGGTGACCAAGATGATCAAAGGGAAAGGCTTAGCCAAGCTCATGGCTATGTCAAATATACATGCACTTGACATTAATCTTATATCAACATTGTCGAATGAGGAAGAAGCTGTAAGTCTTGTTTAGGTATCAGATCTCTTTTCATCATATCCATGATATGTTGATATCATTTATGTTTTGCAACATTTGAATCCTCCTCTGGGCATGTCAAAGAGTAAGAGAAAGTCCTTGAAACTTAAGGCTTCAAAATATTGCATACTAGATAGTGCACTCTACTGGAAGGATCTTGGAGGTGTGTTACTCAATTTCTTGGTTGAATATGAGTCCAAAGAAGTGATGAAGGATTTCCACAAAGGAGATTATGGAGGTCACTTATACTGGAAGACCACGGCTAAAAAATTACTGAGAGCGGGTTAGTAATGGCCAAAATTGTTTGAAAATTTGTACAAGACGGTCATGAGATGCCATGAATGCCAACTTTTCCAAGGTAAATGTAAGCTTCTTCCTTTACCATTACAACCCATTTCAGTTGAAGATGACTTCCAAAAATGGGGCTTAGATTTTATTGGTGAGATACATCCACCCTAATCCACTCAACACATATGGATACTTACCACCACGGATTACTTTACAAAGTGGATTGAAGGGATCCCAACCAGGCAAGCTACAAACTCAGTTACAATTCAGTTTTTAGAAACTAACATCTTATCCAGGTTTGGTTGTCCTAGAAATATCATCACATATAACGCCGCAACTTTCAAATCAAAGAATATGAAAAAATTCTATGTCAGGTATAACATTAATTTGGGCCATTATACAACATATTATCCATAGGGAAATGGATTGGAAGAGTCCTCCAATAAGTCTTGATCAACATAATAAAAAATATGTTGGAGGCGATTAAGAATAATTGGAAAAATAATCTAATTAATGAACTGTGGGAAGATCGGGTAAGCAGTAAGAAATCCATTGGCATGTCTCCATTTCAGGTAGTTTACGGTGTGGACACGATTTTCCCTTCTTCATTAGCTATTCCAGTCATGAAAATTTTACAAGAAGAAGGAATTGAAGAAAATGACATACATCACCGAATAAACCAAATGATTCACTTGCAACAAACAAGAGAAGAAGTGTTTCAGAACACTTCCAAGCTCCATGATAATATCAAGAAAATATATGACATAAAAACCAAGGAAGATGATTTCATGATCGACGATGTAGTACTCCACTGAGATGCCAAGAATGAAGACAAGGGTAAGCATGTGAAGTTTGATAATTTATGGAAAGGACATTTTAAGATTGTAGCTTTGTTGAGATTCAACAGGATGATGAGCTTAGTGAAAATTAAGTACCTTCACTAAGTGGGGCCCGTAGGCTATTTTTAGGTGTATGTATTTTTTTAGACATGGTGAGCATATTCTACAAGTTACAGGATGCTATTTGTAGATGGTTGGTCAAATTTGAAAAAAAGATGAAATTATATTTTTATAATATTGGGTGAAGTCTATTAATAGATCGTCAATCTAAAAATAGATGCATGTCGATTATTATTAGCTCTTAATAATAATCCGATAATAAATATCAACTTATTCTATTGGAGCACTTTATTTTAGTGAACAGATTTGGAAAATCAGTGAGTTGAAGGAATTATGCAATTCCTAGGGTTTATTGGTGACTCATGCATGAGGAATCAGTTATAACTAAAGTGGAAAAGTTATGACAGAGTTGGAAGAGTAGTTTATGGAGTTTTTATTCAGTTTAACTCAGTTAAGTGAGTTAAACTTAGTTGAGCTAGTTTTATCTATTTTAACTGAAAGATACACTAGTGAGATTTAAGTGAATAAATTAGTTAATTAATTCACAACTAATAACTCACTAACAACTGAACAGAAACAACAGTTAACTATAGTGCATGTCAGTTCCAGTGGAGACCCAGTGGAGAGATAGGTGAAAGGGTAAGATGGACTATCCGTTGTGACTATAGTGATGCATTCAATTCATCTGAAACACATTTTAGTTTCCAATTAGGATTACGCAGTCAAGGCAAGGCCAATTCGAATTCATTCTGGGGTCTTCTTTAGCAGGGATTGTGCAGTTGAGGTAGGCTATGAGGAGGCAAGAAATTGGTGCATGGAGATGCAAATTTCTACATGATAGTGTGTAATGAATCTACATTGTACTGAGAGCTTAATGTACTAAGATTTTTATGATATTATTACATGATTCCATTGATATACATAATACGATAGTTGGCGTTTTTAGCTTTAATATTTCCCATTAAACAACTATGTTATGTGCAATTGAATTTATTCACATGTGTTTGCAATTGAGTTTTAAATTTCTGCAAGTTTAATTAGTGGAAGGATTCTATATTTTGAAAGAAGAAAAATATTGTGAGATCAGGAGGATTTGGTAATACATCAATATTAATAAATTTCTACATGGTATCAAAGCAGTTTTTATTACTGGAGATTTCAATTGTGAATAATTGCTGAGTTTTGTGCTGGTGGACAATTCGAATTTGCTGCAGAAAAATCTTGGTGCAACAGTTGAACATTCATTGAAATGTCTTTCAATGGGTTGTGATTCAAGTATGCCCTTGAGGGTAGCTTGAATTACATAGCCTGGAAGGATAGGATGGAGATAGTGCTTGAAGATAATGGACTGAAGGAGTTCATCGATAGCGATGTTCCTAAGCCTGCTTCTAGCGATGCTGCAGGACTTGATGCATGGCAAAAGAAGGTAGCAAAGAAAAACATAATTCTATTGGAAGGTGTGAAGGACCATATTGTTTCAATATTTCATGGGAAAGCCACTCTATTTGCAATGTGGAAGGCTTTAACAGATATTTTCCAAAGCAGTAGTGACTAGAGGAAGTTGGCGCTGAAAGATAAGCTCAAAAAAATAAAAATGGAGAAGGACGACAGTATTCCAAAATATCTCACAAAGTTTGTCCACTGTGGGGATGAAATGGGAAGTGTGAGGATTAATTTTGATGATTATGACTTGGTGATCTTAGCTCTCCTTGGGCTTCTGAAGAGTTGGCATAGCTACGAAGACTCTATCAATGGACGGGAGAAACTGCCGGGTTGGGAGTGACTTTGGTTAGATCTTGTGCAGGAGGAGATAAGGCAAAGTACCAGGGATGGCTCTTCATCGAAGAATGATGATGAAGAGAATTGTGCTTTATCTGCCAAATAAAGGAAAGGAAAGGGGAAGAAATCCCATCCAAAATCTGAGGCTAAAGGCAAGAAGCTAGATTTGTCCAAAGTGAAGTGTTTTCACTGTCATGAACATGGGCATATCACCACTAAATGCCCATAGAAAAAGAAGACCAGGAAGGCTGCTAGAGCTGCAGCTGGAGAGGCCTTAGCCTCACAATTTAAAATTGATTTCTCTTTGATCACATGCTTGGTTTCAAGCTCAATGGGATCGGTTTGGTATCTTGATAGTGGTGCGTCTTTCCATATGACGAGAGACAAGGAGTTGTTTAGTGACTTGGAGGAGAAGGATATCCAAATGCATATAAAGATGGGAGACGATGGCAGATACAGTGCGATCGACATTGGAACCATTAAATTTGAGAGGGAGTTAGGTAAACCATTTATGTTTAAATATGTTATGCATGTTACAGGTCTGAAGAAGAACTTGGTCTGGATCGCAATGTTGGAAGACAAAGGTTATGACGTTGTTTTTAGTGAGGGAAAATATTTTCTGCGACATAAAACAACGAGTCAAACCAAGAGGATAGGGATTTGAGTTAAGAATCTCTACAAGCTGGAGGTAGATGGCTGCACTGCAATGACGGGAAAAGTAGAAGAAGTGGTGAGCCTCGATGAGGGTGAATTATGGCACAAGAGATTGGGCCATCTTCACCATGGCACTTTGAAGATTTTGCAGTAGATTTCTATTGGACTTCCAATGGGTACTCTTGCACAGTCAGATCAGTGCAAGGGATGTACTATGGGTAAGTTTGTGAAGACCACCTATCATGAGAAGGATAACCATGCTTCGGTGATCCTGGAGAGAATCCACACAGACGTGTGTGGACCTTTCTCGGTTGCTTCAATAGAAAAAAAAGGTATTTTGTTATAATTGTTGATGAATATTCTCGTAGATGCTGGATCTTCTTCATGAAGAAGAAGAGCGAAACATTTTCAAATTTCTGTGAGTTTAAAGAAATGGTGGACAAGGAGTCGGGGAAGCAAGTGAAGGCTCTACGGAGCGATAACGGTGGTGAATATATCTCGAACGAATTCAAATAATTCTATAGCAAAGAAGGAATTCAAGGAGAACTCATAGCGCCTCATAACCCAGATCATAATGGGGTCGCAGAGATGAATAATAGAATGATCATGGGTGTTTCACGAGCTATGCTGCATGAACAGGGCTTACCGATGCACTTGTGGGCAGAAGCATGCAGCACTGTGGTTTATGTGCAAAATCGTTGTCCTCATAGAGTACTTGGCATGAGTATACCTGAAGAAGCTTTTACTAGTAAGAAGCCTGATATTTCTCATTTGAAGATTTTTGGCTCATCTATTTACAATCATGTGACAAAATATACCAGGAAGAAGCTGGAGCCGACTGCAGAAGTTGGGATATTTGTGGGGTACACTGAAACACCCCATAATTATCGTGTGTATTTTCCAAACATTCGAATGACTGTGGTGAAATGGGATATAAAATTCAATGAGGTGAAAGCCATGAAGTTTTCACTTGAGAGGGAGCTACAGTTTCATGCAGAGGAGGAACTTTTTGTTCCCAAAGATGAGCCTCTAGATGTGGATCAGCCACAGGAGGAGATTCATGGAGTGGAGTCCACTTATGCAGAACCAAACATCAGAACAGGCAGAAAGCATACCACATAAGCTGAGAGACTGAAGCTTGATGTGGCACAGAATGTAGGAGTCCTTACATCACAGCGTAGACAGAGACAGTCACCTGACCAATTTACTGGATACATTGCTCTCATGAGCAAGTGTATCATGACAGAACCATATTCTTTTGAAGAAGTAGTGTAGGAGCCAACATGAGTAGATGCCATGGTGGAGGAGTATGACTCCATTGTCAGAAATAGTGCTTGGGAGATTGTTCCAAGGTCGGTGGGTAAATCATTTGTAGGATCAATATGGATCTACAAGGTAAGGCAAGCTGTTGATAGGAGCGTCGAGAAGTATAAGGCAAGATTCATTTCCCGGGGCTTCTGACAGATAGAGGGGATTGATTATGAAGAAACCTTTGCACTTGTCGCACGGTATTCTTACATAAGGACCATCCTTGCTCTCTCAATGCAGATGGGTTGGCACATTCATCAGATGGATGTGAAGACTGCGTTCCTTAATGGGATCATTGATGAAGAGGTGTACATTGAGCAGCTTGAATGATTTGAGATCTTTAGCAGTGAGTCACATGTGAAAAATCAAAAGAGCGATGTATGGGCTAAAGCAAGCACCATGTGCTTGGTACACACGGATTGACAACTATTTCACTGGACTTAGCTTCACCAAGAGTGAGGTGGATGCAAACCTATACCAAATTGTGGTGGAGGGTCAGCTTTTAATCATTGTTCTTTATGTTGATGATTTAATACTAACGAGTGATGAGTAGTTGATACACTCATGTAAGGCAGATCTTGCAAAGGAGTTTGAGATGAAGGATTTGGGCCTCCTTCATTATTTCCTTGGATTGGAAATATGGTAGCGAGAAGTTGAACTGTTTGTGTCTCAAGGAAAGTATGCCTGGGAGATACTTGAGAAGTTTCACATGCAAGGCTGCAAGCCTATTGATACTCCTCTTCCAGGAAATTGGAGGAAAGAGGATGCTACATCGACAGAGGTAGTGGATGCCACTGTTTATTGACAGTTGATGGGTTCGCTCATGTATTTAGTTAATACAAGACCGAACATATGTTATGCGATGAACCAGCTTTCACAAGCGATGGTTAATCCTACCAAGCTATTTTGGAAGGTAGGCAAGCATGTCTTGAGGTATCTCAGGGGAACATCGGAGTATGGATTATGGTACAGACATACGGATGAGGTGAATTTGCATGGCTTCAAGGATGCATATTGGGCAGGCAGCCCAATGGACAGAAAGAGCACATTAGGAGGGGTTTTCAGTATCAGATCTAAAACAGTTTCTTGGTACAACATGAAACAAATATCTGTGGCACTCAGTTCAGTGGAAGCAGAATAGATGGCAGCAAGTCAAGCTGCATGTGAGGCTATTTGGATGAGGAAGATCCTAGCCGGTTTGTTCAGTTCACATTAAGATCCTACAATGATACATTGTGATAATCAGAGTTGCATTAAACTCTCTATTAATCATGTGTTTCATGATAGATCTAAACATATTGATATCTGGTATCATCATATCAGAAATGTTTTGCGGCGAAAGATCATGTTGCTTCAGTACATTCCTATGGAAGATCAGGATGCAGACATTCTGATGAAGCTGCTCGGTAGGAGAAAATTTGAATACCATAGAGGGAGGATCAGGGTGAAGGATAATCCCTATCTTGTTGAGAGGGAGTGTTGAGATTCAAGAAGATGATGAGCTTAGTGAAAATTAATCACCTTCACTAAGTGGGGCCCACAAGCTATTTTTAGGTTTATGTCTCTTTTTAGACATGGTGAGTATATTCTATAAGTTACAGGATGTTATTTGTAGATGGTTGGTCAAATGTGAAAAAAAGATGAAATTATATTTTTAGAATTTTGGGCGAAGCCTATTTATAGATCATCGACCTAAAAATAGATGCATGTCAATTATTATTAGCTCTTAATAATAATCTGACAATAAACATCAACTTAATCTCTTGGAGCATTTTATTTCATTGAAAAGATTTGGAAAATCAGTGAGCTGAAGGAATTACACAATTCCTAGGGTTTATTGGTGGCTCATGCATGAGGACTCAGTTAGAACTGAAGTGGAAAAGTTATGACAGAGTTGGAAGAGTAGTTTATGGAGTTGTTATTCAGTTTAACTCAATTGAGTGAGTTAAACTCAGTTGAGCTAGTTGTATCTAGTTTAACTGAAAGATACACTAGTGAGAGTTAAGTGAATTAATTAGTTAATTAATTCACAACTAATAACTCACTAACAACTAAACATAAACAACAATTAACTACAGTGCATGTCAGTTCCAGTGGGGACCCAGTGGAGATATAGGTGAAAGGGTAAGATGGCCTATCAGTTGTGACTATAGTGATGCATTTAATGCATCTGACACACATTGGAGTTGCCAATGAATATTGTGCAGCCAAGGCAACGCCAATTCGAATTCATTCTGGGGTCTTCTTCAATAGGGATTGTGCAGTGGAGGGAGGCTTTTAGGAGGCAAGAAATTGGTGCATGGAGATGCAAATTTCTACATGAAAGTGTGTAATGAATCTACATTGTACTGAGAGCTTGATGTACTAATATTTGTATGAGATTATTACATGATTCCACTTATATACATAATATGATAGTTGGGGTTTTTAACTTTAAGCTTTCCCATTAAACAACTGTGTTATGTGCGATTGAATTTATTCACATGTGTTTGCAATTGAGTTTTAAATTTCCACAAGTTTAATTAGTGGAAGGATTATGTATTTTGAAAGAAGATAAATATTGTGAGATCAGGAGGATCCGGTAATAAATAAGTATTAATAAATTTCTACAAGCTTCTCATGGAAAAAATGCATATCTCTTGGAAGAAATAGATGGGAAAAATTTCTTAGGAGGGCTAGTTAATGGTAGGCTCCTGAAGCACTATCTTTTTTTATCTGAAATTGTGAAAAAAAAATCATCCTCATTGTATATATCAGTTTGATATTCCTACAAGTGTGAAGTGGAAAAGCTGGAGTTTGGAGCCCGAAGTGAAGACCATGGAGCTTCATTGATTTTCTACCATTTTTAAGTTTAGTTTTTAAAAAAGTAAGTTAAGTTTTGAATCATTGTTAGAGTCATTTTTAGTCAGTTTTAAAATTCAGTTTGTGTCATTGAGTTGTCAGTATTTTGTCATGCATTTCAGTTTGCATTTTTTGACCGTATTGGACCAATGGTTAGGCACTTGGTCTACAGTGTTCTTGACACCACCAAGGATATTCCATCCCCAATAAGGCCGATGTTAGTGTTAGAATTTTCTTTCTGCCATAAATGATCAAAATGACTCATTTCATATTCATTTTAGGGGTCCCACTCAGAATTTTTTTTATCATTCCATTAGGTCATGCAAAAAATTGATTCACTGATGGTAGCCCTAGTCATAAAATCTCACTCTCCCTAAAAATTTCACATTTTCTGACCCATATTCATGTTGTTCTGAGCATAAAAAAATCTTAAAAGCTCATTTCATTATGTCATTATGTCAGTCAAAGTCAACCATGAAGTCAAGTCATCCAAGGTCCCATTAGGTCAATTAGGTTTCATTTTTGAAGGTTCATAAGAATGCCATTTCATCTCAATAAGGTCAGCAGAGGTGTGAGAGTGACTCAAATAATACTTTTTCAATCATCTATGGAGGATTTTTCAACATGTAAATATCATTTTTAAAGTTGTAATTTTGGTTTCAGAGTATGATTTTCATACTAAAATGTAATTTTATTCAAAAGAGATACGTAATTTATTTGAAATTTTTATGTAATTTTATACTCATAATACATAATAAGTTATGTCCCAAGCTGCCAATTCAAATTTCACATGCCAAACTGAAAGTGAGAAGTGCCAAACTCCAATAACATCATCCTGCAAAGAAGAAAACATCAAAGGAAAAGGGTGATCAGAAAATTCTTTCGAAAAGGTGAAATGAAACATTAGAAAAGTGGCTTTTCCAATCTAAATTAAAATTCACTTAAGTATTTATGACTCCTTGACATCATTTAAAATTCATTTTTCTCCTCCAAACGCTAAGCAAGCACTCTAAGAGACCAAAATTTCGAGTTTCTAAGCGAAATTGGTAAAATAAACTGGGCAGAGGGCACAAACGCTAAAGGCAGGGTGCAAATGCACATTTGAGGGCACAAATGCTGAAGGCAAGGTACAAATGCACAGTTGAGGGCAAAAATACTCTACCGAGGGTGCAAACGCTCTAGTGAGGGCACACATTCTTAATAAAGGGCGCAAATGACCAGCAAGCCCTAGAAATGCGTTTAAGTGTCAAAAAAATCACCTTCAAGGCTTTATCAAGTCACTCATTGACCTCTAGAAAATCAGTAAGAGCTCATACCATTAAAAATCATCTTCATTAATTCCATGTGTTGAGTGTTGTGAAGTTAGCTTAAAATTTTGTGTTTGAATTTGTAAAAAACCCTAGTATCCCATTACATTTGTGAAAACTCCCAAATTTCACTCCCTTACACCTTATACCCTTCCCAGAATTACAAATACCCATTCCCAAACCCCTGCTTTATAAAATCCCCTTTTCCTAAACCTTTCTCCCAAAACCCTAAGTCCTAGGTGATACATTTACCTACGCTCTGAAATCCCCAAATCCCCATCTTAAATCTCATTACATTAGTACTCCCTATCCCCTCCCACATTTCATACATCCCTAGAAAACATCTCCCTCATTTTCCCTTTCCCATCCCCCATTCCCAAAACATATTTCACGCCATTCACTTCCCTAGGGTTTTGACAAAAAAACCATGTCAGAAGAGGAAGAAAACACATCATTCAGTGAAGGAGAGAAAACAAAGGTGAGGAGGCCACATAAAGGGGGAAGAGTACTCAGACTTGAACCTACCAGCACTAGTGAACTCTTGGATTCTCCATTTATTGTGACAATATTCTTCAAACATGTTGGGTATTATGATTTTTGTGAGAAAATGTAGAGGGTCTAACACCATCCCATGTTGACCAGACTTTTCATATCTAGATTTAATGACAACCAAGTTACTTTAGCCAATGTCAATTTTACTCTATCAACTGTTATTATTTCAGCTGCCATCGGGATCCCAAATGTTGGGGAGAAGTGGTTCAAGAAAGGTAATTTGAAGAAACAATACTTTGACTTCTTTTTAAAACCAAGACACCAAAATAAGACAAAGAGGTTATTACCTTTTTCTCCCCTCTTGGAGAGATATGCACCAATGATGAAGATAATCATGAAATATTTCTCATGTGAATGTAGATTTTCAAGGGTTTATTCTCATCACATACGACTCTTAATTCATTTCATTAGGGTAAGGATTCTTAACATACCCTATTATGTTTTCCAGTTCATAGAGAAGATGGCATACACTACCCAGAAAAAGAGTATGAAAAGAAAATGAGAATTATTTTTCATCATTCCCTCATTAAAATGATAGTCCTCCACCATCTCAATAAACTAAATATTTCATGGAGTACCATCATAGCTAATGAATTTTCCATGAGCCATCCATTCAACATGCAAAAAATTTCCCTTGATCATCCCTTCATCTCAACCCATAGCACATTCATCAGCATATCAGTCCCCTTCACATCCTTCATCTCTATCTCATCATGACATTGCATCACCTAGTAAGATTGGGGATATTGAGCCTCAGTGGGCTAATATGGTTGAGGTTGAGCCATTTCCAAAAACCTATCAGAGAGGCCACAAGCATGTGTTTGCTCCACATACAGTGGACAGGGCCATGCCTTCTACAAAAACAAAGCAGGTTGACAAAGGTAAAGAAAAGGTGATTGAGGTAGTCATTCATGATGAGGAGGACCTCCATGAAGTAGAAAATTAATTTTAGCTTGTTGACCTAGATGAGGATGAAAATGAAAAAATCACTAATGCAACCATCAAAGGAAAAAATGTAAATATTAAGGATCTCTAAACTAATCTTGACAGGGCCATATATGTTATAAATTTCCTTGATCAGGAGAATGAGAAATTGAAGACTAAAAAGGTCATTGATGAGGTCAAGTATATCACTGCTCAAAAGGAGGCAGAAAAGGCCAAAGTCATGCAAGATGAAATAGGAACAAGCACCAAGAAAGATACCTAGAACTAGAGGACTGAAAAGAGCTATAGCTCTAGAAAGACAAAGGGAGGTTGAGTTTGTTGATCAGCTAACCCTAAATGAGCAGCTTGCTATAGTGATCAATGAAAATAGAGAGCCATGAATTGATAGAGCCAATCAAAATTTGGAGAAGCTACGAGAAAAGGATAACAAATACAATGACCTTTTGAAGAGGAAAGTCAAACACCATGCCCTTAAAGAGAAAATTGCAATGATCAATATCAAAAGAGCCAATGCAAAGATTGAAAATTTGACCATGGAAGAGAAGAAGAAATTGGAAATACTTGCAGAGGCTTCTCTCCAAGCCTAGCCACATCATCATCATCCATTCCATCAATTTTGAGGCATTTTGAAAGTTTTTTGCAAAATCTAGGATTTTCTGAGTTTTTTTGAATTGGCATTTAGTAGAAATTTAGTCATTTGCGTAGCGCCCTAGGCACTATGCAAGTGTTTGGGGAACTTTTTGAAGGAAAGAATACTACCATTGGATTCCTAAAGATAAATTAATTCCATAAAACCATGTTTGCAGCCTTGGTTTACAGATTTGACAGGTGAAAATGTCAAAAAACCACCTAAGATTCACCTTTCTGCCCCTATTTTGACCTAGGTGCTACAAAAATACCAACCTTGGGAGAATGACATTTTGAAGGGGAAAATGACCTTCATTTTAAAAAATGGAGGCATATTCAGAAATATGACTGGAAGGGTTTTCTAACAAGACATCTTGGGCTTGATTTGGACACCTGCAAGTCAGCCAAAAGTGGCCCTGAACATGGAGGGCACAAATGACATTGTCAGGGCACAAATGAAAAAGGGAGGGCACAAATGACCATTTTTCTGATATTTTTGGAATTTCTTTGAAATTTTCACTTTTATTCATAAAATCATGTTTCTACCTATGTAATTAATGATGGTAAATGAAATAATGCTATGAATTAGTTACCTAGGGGTAGGTTCATTGGTAAAAGTTATCATTGAGTCAAAATGATTCAGTCTAAATGTAATTAGGAATGAATCAGTTGGACCATATTATACTTCAACTTTCAGTTCAATATTTTGTGGATCACTTCCTCACCTCATGGATTTGACCCCTCAGGATGAGTGAATTATTTTTTGATGTCTATTTAGTCCCTTTCTTCACTCTTGGAAAGTGTTGGAATCTGTTTGGATGTTAGCTTGTTGATCAAGGAACTATTGTACTCAGTTTTGGCGAGTTTATAAAGAAGAGTTGCAACTATTTTTTGGGATACATGTGGTATGATGTTTATTATTGTTTTCATTCTGTTTCATATGTTAGAATGTGTTGTATTCATGTTCATTACATCTCTATGGTATGATTTCTTTCAATTTTTTAGGCATAACACATGCTTGCTCATGCTTTTTTTAGGGAAATATATCATAATTTGTCCATATTCCTTTGTTTAGGAAGAATAAATCTCCCATGATATTTGTAGCTTCTCCTTAGTCTCAAAACCATTTTTCACAGTCATATTTAAAGTGGTAAGCCTTATGCTTACCTTGCCCCATTGAATCACTGCAACCCTATCTCATTTTCCCTGACCTAGCTCCCTAGACCTAATATCTTCATCTAATGAAACCCAACCCAAATCAAATAAAAAAACAACCCCTGCACTCATATCTAGCCTAAAAACCCTAATTACTTCAGCCCTCTTGGCTGTGACCTTGTGGAGAGATCCCTCTCTGACTTGGTAGGTTTAGATACCAAGTTAACACTTTGGTCTGTGATTACCTCTGTTGGGATTCCTTCTTCAACCTTGGGAATCTAGCAGAGTGACAACATCCACCACACACTTTATTCGACAAAGTAGGAAGATTTTTTTTTCATCTTTTTTGCAGAAATTTTTTGGGCAGAGTGTTTTCAAATCAGATCTAAAAATTTTAATGCAAAATTTACAGAGGAAAATAATAGATCTAGATTCATTGCAAAAAAAATACTCAGAGTCAAAAAAACAATCGATTGAATCGGAGTCGGGACAAGGGAGATATTTATGATTTAAAATCAGTTATGTTGCATAAATTTTTGTGACGAGAATTCGTGGACGATGAATATTCTATTATTTTTTGTATTTTTTATGTATAAATTCAGAAATATGATTGCACATATCAACTCCTCTTGAAAAATCACAAAATTTAAAAAAAAAAATGGCCGAATCAATGGTCAGATGAGGGAGATTTCAATGATTTAAAATTAGCTATTTTTTCATATTTTTTATGATGACGGAAAAGTTGTAGTGTGAATATGAGTTTCCAGAGTGTTTAGATAGGGATTTCAATCACATGAAAAGATGAAAAATGATCATTCTATTTGCAAAAATAGGTTATAATAAATATTTTGAGTTATGTTGGCCAATTTATGCCCATTATAAATTTGGAGTAGCATTCAGAGCGAGTTCCCTTTGGAGACAGATGTGCCCTCCCATCCCCGCTTTAGTAGGCACCTACGTCACATTCATTAGTTTCAACATAGAAGCATTTGGCTTTGGTTATATAGAGACATGCCCTCCCACCCGACGATATGTAGGAACCTTCTACTTCATCAATAATCAACATCACGATTATGGGTCAACCACAAAAATCCTTGTCATCGAAGTCCATTTTCTAGGTTGCACATTGTTAGTATCATAGTTGGTCGAAGCATTACAGGGTATCTCTATCCTTGGATATTCATTTTTCATGGTTATGGGTCATCCAAAAACCCACAATCGAAGTCCATTTTCTAGACTACACACTGTCAACATCACAATTGGTCACACGCATTATAGGATATCTCTATCCTTGGATCTTCGTTCATCACAGTTATGTATTAACCACACAAAGCCATTCTCTTAAATGGCTCTTCATATTCAAAACAGGATTCTCGAGAGGGAACTTCATGTAATGGGGACCATTTCTTCTTAAGCAGGGAGGAATTATCCGAATGGAAATTGGAATCTACCCATGCTATTCATTCACCCATGATATTTATGCACCCATGGTATTCATCCACCTATGGAATCTACCCATGGTATTGTAAGTGGCATCCACCCATGGTATTGTAAGTGACATCTACCCATGGTATTTACCCACCTGTGGTATTGTAATTAAAATAAAATATAAGTAACAAGTCAAATTTGGTAAAAGGATAGATTTCCCACCACAATGTAGTCTTTACAATAATTCTTTATTTTAATAAAAAACTCTTTGTGGTTTTTTTAACGGCGTGTTCTCATTTTATCTTTTGGGGCCCTCCCCAAAATATCACGATCAATGAATCAATTTCAAAATGGTTGGAAGAGTTCTAGGAGCTAGATGAAGCTAGGTTTCTAGCGGTCTTCCCCAAAACTGGAGAGAAGCAAAGGCATAAAGTATGGCATGTCTGACACATCAAGAAATTTTTTTTTAATAGTTGGAGTTCACATTCTTCTATATGATAGCAAGTTCCTAAAAAATCCTAGAAAGTTTAAAATTCATTGGTTATGACCTTTCATTGATGTAGAAGTGAAATAATTAAGAGTCGTCAAGCTCACACAATTAGATGGATTCATAATGCCTATTTTGGTGAATGTTGCATGCCTGAAACCTTTCCATGGCACAACCAGTTCTACATCAAAATGATTTGACCTCTGAAAGGGGACATAGGTAGGTCGAGGTAGAGTCAGTTTGTCATTTTAGTGTACCAGTTGCATCAGTCAATTTATTTAGTCAGTTGTTCCAATCGAAGTCAGTCATGAATAAATCTCCATCAGTTCTTCTAGTATGTCGGTTGTGTGCCTCCCTCCACAACTAATTGTGGTCGAGGCTTCACACCTATTAGTCATTGTATCCATAATATAATTATTAATAATTCCTTGTGTCAGTTTGAATTTGGGATAAATCTCTCCTGTAATATGCTTGCCATGATCCGTTCATCAACTTCTAGGAGCTTACCATCACATAGTCATAATTACCCACTATCCCCACCATACTTTTTTAGTTTTCGTGTCATTCAAGTTAGGTCCAGGTCATAGTCATCGTTTTTTGAATAATTCATATAGAGTATGAAAATTTCCCATATTAATTAGTTAGGCAGCCTAATAAAAAATGTGGTGTCAAGTATTTCTATTTAATTTTCATGGAAATGATAATTTTCTTGGTAATAAAGACAAGGTGATCGAATTTCCCAGTCTGGAGTCTTTGTCAAATTTTCCTTGTCCCTAGCCCAAGTTGAAACTATCAGTGTCCATTTTGTATCATCGTCGCACTGCAACCATGATGAAGAACATAATATTTGTTCCAAAAACTAAACAAGACTCAAGAGTCACATAAACTGAGCCTCTCTATGGAGAATATGAAAAGGTTTCATTCATAGACAATGATCTTTCATATTCGTTCCATTTTATAGCACTCAAGCATGAAGCATATACATATGTTGCCCCTAAGTAAGACAAAATCCAGTCGTCGAAAATTAAAGAAGATTTCAGAGGTCTATAGAGGTTGACGCTGCTAAATATGTGGAGTCTACTAGTGTTCGACACTACTAGAGCAACGATGCAATGCAAAAAATTCCTTATCAGTAGAATGCATGGAGGTCTCTATGGATTGATAAGGAATAACAAATCCATTCCATTAACCTTCACATACTCACAAGGCTTTTTTTTGTAGGATCTACGGTATCAAATGCATTTTAGAATACTTTCAAGGTAGGCAAGAATATGGGAGATAACAACTACTATAAAAAGTATGAAATCAAACATAGTGGCAAGGGAGCCTTGATTGAACCAATCAACAAATCCAACATCAACTTCACCTACTACATAATTTCCAGAAAGCTCATGCATTATCTCTTGAAAGGTGAATTCACCTTGGACACTATCTCTATCACAGAAGTTTGTGTGCAAGGTACATGGTTAAATTAGGTGTAGTTTTCTGTTAAATGAGCTCTTCGAAGCTTTTGAATATGTCTACAAAAGGGCCAATTATTTTATACATGGATATCTCGATGTCACCTTAACCATGTGGAAGCGGTACCCACCAGAAGGCATAGAGATGGTGTTGGTTGTTGAAGATAAACCCCTTGCACTTAGATATTTTCACTGCAAATCCTCCAAGGAAACCATCCAACCCATCAACACCAAGAATATGAGAAAAGAAGCCATCCAAACATTTCCCCTAATCATCACTCCCACCTCCTTGCAGCCATTATAATCTAGCCCATCCTGCATTATCCCTCATGCCACTGAGCCCTCAAAGCGAGAAACCTCACTCCAAGGGAATCCGAGAAATAAATTGCTAGTGGCCAACCATTATAGATTCAATTCCTAAGATCCACCACTACCCTTGATTGACCTCTAGAGTTGGTCATCTTCTGTTGTTCAATTTCATTCAACTGGTTACACGCCAAGTAAAGGCGTTGCAAAAAACTCTCTTAGTTGAAAATGAGCAACAACAAAACAAAACATTGTTTCTCTTGTAGAAGAACATGATCACATTATTTAGGAGAATCATACTTGACATAGCCAGGTTGAGAAAATGATTACCAAGTTCTAGGATCTCTGGCCCTCGGTTTCCAACATAGTCACAGGTGCACCCAAATACTTTTCATCCTGCACTCTGGTGGAATGATGTGAGCATATAAAAGAAGCTTGTAACGACCTCATCTCAACAAATATATAGCTCAAAATAATTATTTCTACCACTCAAAGGGAACTATCAGATCCTTCGTCCCAGTATACCATATAAATTGAGCAGAAAATCACAAAAGAGGCTTGTTTGAAATCCTCTATCATTTAAGCTATGGGGAAAGCTAAGGGACTCTTAACATACATTAAGGGCTGGTCAAGTTTCCTAGCCAAGAAAAATCAACCAATTTACCCTCTCCACCAACAAGCCCATCAATTCTTTAACCAGGATATGACTATCAAATACAAAACCCAGCAGAAGGTGCTCCTAGCACATGTGGATGCTGTTGAAAGCCAGATCCAACAAATTGAGGATGAATCGAGAAGGACTAAGAATATACTCTAGGACCTTAAAGCGCCAATACATATACCTGAGAGAGAAGGAACCATCGTGAAGCGGTGACACCACTGAAAGGCCATAGTGAATATGCCAATTGAGAAGAATTTGCTCCTTGCCAAAGGAGAGTCTCTTTCTTTCTCGATATTCCTAACACATGTATTACTCCTACTTATTGCACTGATATCTATTCACATATTATGGAAACATAGTAGCTAGGAAAAAGTTGTTAATACGTATTAATATGAAAAGGGCATGCACTTTACCTATACGATGGGGAGAGGGAGAGTCGATTTAGGGCGTGATCGATGAACAAGGAAGCAAATCTTTGCCTTATTGGTTGAGTATATTACACACACATGATCAATTCAAGACACTACAACATATTATCTCACCTTGCCCAACCAACATTCAAACTCACAGTGCAGTTCCTTGATCAAGAAAACACTCTCACATGCTCATGGCAGGTGGCACTAGATGAATATACAAGTTTAAAAATTGCATCCGTTGTGTAGGTTCTATATTTGTGTCATTAGTTTGAAGGAACATGTCAAGGAGGAGTAACACAGGAAGAAACACCTCAACAACATGAAGCATTGACATCACCAACTAAGGGTTGAATTAAGGACAATTCAATGGACTATGGTCTGGGCCTGTTGGGTCCTCCGTTTTGAGGGACAATTTTTGACATGTTTTGATGTTGACCACATTTTGACCAAAGGTTTCTATTGGAAATTCTTAGAGAATACAACTAAATAAGGGGAGGAGACTCTCCAAAGGCTATTAGTTGGGGATTATCGACCAGAGAAAACAGGGCTCACACAATTTTAGACGAGTTGGAAGGACTACTCACAGTTGAGGAAGAAAATGCAATCGGCAACAAAGGAAGCTAAAAATGGAAAATTCAGAGCATCATATGGAGAAGAAATTGTTGGGTGTGGAGCCTAATTACCTTATTTATTTATATGTATCATTGCGTTGGACCCCCGTTATTAACAAGGAGGCAACACCACCCATAATTTGATTTTCGTTAGGGGGGGTCTAGGGGGACGACAATGATTTTATGAGCCCCCCCCACCTAGTGGGGGTTCGAGGGAAGCACCCGTGAAGCTAAAAATATATGTAAAATTTCCTTTTAAAATATTTTAATTTTTTAGTCAATCTGGGCCATTCATCAGACAAGTGATCTAACGATAGAAGTTGTACTTAATTTAGGGTTTTTTTCCCTATAAGGCAACCCCTCAGTTCACATGAGGGAATGGTATTTCAGTTGTGTGTGGTATGTTTATTGTAAGTAAAAAAGAGAAAGGGTTATTGTGAGAGAGAGTAGAGGATATTACAATGAATCTGTTGTAGGTTGTGTCTCTTGATTTTGCTGGATAATATAAAGGAAGGACCGATTGTTTCTCCGTGGACGTAGACCAAGCTGGGTGAACCACATATATATGTGTCTCTCTTGTTTTATATGTTTTATGTGTTTTTATTTATGCATATATTTATGTGGTCCATTACTCTGTAATATATAATTACTTAACAGTAGTATTCCAAGCGAGCGAAGTGTTTAAAAAGGCCAAAGGGAAAATCCAAATATAAGGGGAGAAGGGGAGAAGTGCACAAAATTTTTGTCGTGGAACCTATTAAGTCCTCACTATTCATTATTATATTTATCATGTATTATCTTATAATTCTATTTCATCTTTTGTTGATGAGGCCTTCAAACTAGATGTATTTATGTAATATTGTTGAAAATAATAGAAAAAGAAGTTGCAGGGTTATATGAGAGTCTTCTTAGGTGACTTTATGTGCCCTTTTAAAATTTTGTTATTAATGCACCCACATGGTATATTTTCCCTTTGAATGCTTGATTTTTTATGATTGTACCTCTTATGGTCTAGTTCTGGGTTTACTAAGTATCAATAGCTTACATGTGGTTTCTCCCGATACCTAGTTCCATCTCCCTTAACAAAGTAAGGTCACAGCGTGCTTCGGGTGAGACACCTTATTAATCCTGAATAGGGTAAAAAAATTGGTGTTATACTATACTCTAGTTGAACTTTTATTGGCCCCTACCATCAAACCCAAGGTCTCAACCTGTTCATCATTTTTTTCTAACACTTATTACAGACCTGCAATTTTCATCTTGCCTGCAATTACTGAGATTTCACACGTGTGAACTTATTTGCGACATATTTGTGGAGCTTCTCTTCTTCTTTTGAATTCAACTAAAAAAATAATCCTCCCTAGGATATATCGTAGCTGTTTTTCAAGGCATGCAATACCTTACTGTAGAAACCCTAGTTGTAGTCACATGTGTGATATGAATGGCCGAAAAACTATCCTTAAAACTTCGCTCTTCTCCTTCCTTCTCTTTTATAATCAAGATAATTTATTTTTTCTATATTTGGAGTTCCTTCTTTTACTTGAAATATTTAATTTTTCACTTTGAATGAGGCCGAGTCCTCCCATATATACAAGATTCTCACCCATGCAAATAGGACGACTTGATATTGTACCTAGGATGACATGTTATTTTGATAAGTTAACTTGATTCTTTTGGATGTTGATTTGTTTGTAGCCCATAAAAAAGGCCTTGGAGGGTATTTTGTCTCAATATTTTATTGAAATGAAATTTTTATTACAATATTCAACATGCTCGGAATGGATCTTTCATACATAACAATGAATTAATGACTTGTAGACTTAATGATAAGCCCTAGGAGCTCACAATGGCATCTTGACCTAAAAATAAATTTCCTTGAGCATGAAACCCATGCCTCAAGAGAAACAATAATAAAAATATTTTTCTTACTACATCAAATACATAAAATCATGACTACATATGTCATAATGAAGATCGAACCTAATTACATATTTCAACATAGTAAGGGTCTTAGGAATTGTCCAGGATATGAACTCGCCAAGGTGGAGATTTCTTTCTTCATTAATCATCTAATTCTCAACTTCAGGTATATTAATATCTTCTTTCAAAATAAGTGGTGTTTGTATATTTTTTTTTGAAATTACTAAACTTATCTAACTCGTGATAGATTTAAAACTAATGGTAGATGGCAATTTCAAGAGTGGGATTATGCTTTGGCGTACCCATGCATGGAGTTTGAGAAAGGATTACCCATTGTCATGGAGAGTTTGACTTGAAAAAATTAAAATACAATTCTTATTGGAAATATCATGCAATTATAATATGAGCTATTTGGGAAGACACTGAAATACTAACCCAAGGATATGGACCCCAAATATTTCTTTTGAATTAGAAATGCCATAGAACTGATAGTTTTCATTATTTTCATTCTTTGGAACATGTAGAGTTTTAATGTGGATAGTTAGGGTCAAGAATAAATGAAACAATGATATAGGACTAATCTAAGCTAAAGCATAAGGTAAAGAAAAGTATAATAATAGAACCTTTATTTATGGAACATAGTTCTCTCTATTTCAAGCACACGTTGTATAGTTTAACACTTATTAGGCCCTAAGAATGTAACCACTCCATAGAAGGCCCTTGAAAAAATAAAAATATCAATGATGTTGTCCTTGATATCATATATTCAGTCAAGATCGTTCTTCATAGCTGATAAGATGAATCTGTACCGTACAAAATAACAGAACCAAACAATTTTTTTGTTATTCAATCCAAACAAAAAAATGTTTTGAAAAGTAATATTCTTACATAGTTATATCTTAGATACACATTGTTTTGTGCAATCCTTCCAAAATATTTTCCAATAACTAGATCATAGACAAATGTGAAGATGAATCTAGTAGTGTTATAATAAGGACTTCAATAGTAAGTCCACCCTTGCTTCCAAGAACACACATTGAACTATCCAAGGAATGATTGTGAGTATTTGGTTCCAAAGTCAAGATATTTTACTTTTGGATATGGAGTGTTTAGCTCATTCACCAATGCCTTGTTCTACATTTATTGCCAAAAAAGGGACGATTATTCGAATGTGTGTTTGAACCTGATATATTTTATCTTGTAGACTTATTTTAACGCTAGATATTATCAGCATGAGGATTCTAGTGGGAAAATATTGATGTGTTTAATTCTTACATATAAAAGGGAATATTTATTTTAATGATATGCAAAATCTATCCCCAAACCATGTTTAGTAGCAACAAGGGTAACTTCCAACATTTATGTAGCTAGGTTGTATTTATCTTTTATCTTTGGCACCCTTGAAATAGCCTGAATTTGTCATGACAAAGATATACAAAATTAAATTAGTTCAATGCTTTAAATTAGCAATGCTCCATTCAAAAAATTTCCTTCCCTATTGATTGCAACAATATGTCGAGTTTTTACCTCAAAGTATTTCATGAAATTGTGATAATTTTGGCCTAGTGGCCCAAAAAAATGGATTTCCCTCCATTTTGCATCAAAAATACCATAAAACATCATGGTAAGGAAGAAATCAACACCAATTCTGAAACAAATGAAATTGATTTATCTTATAATCTAACCTTGGCTTACCTAATCAAAATATTTAAAGATATAAATGCTAATATGATGAATGATAGAGGCAATATTCCTTCCAATATCTAATGTATTATAAAATTTGAATCACAATTGCAGTTTCTTTATCATCCAAACCAATTGTGGTTTCATGCATGAAATTTATGGAAGGATTTGCAACAATCTCACAACTATTATTAACCTTTTTCTTTGTTCATTAGACAATTGATTTATACCAGGAGGTCTCATTAGTGCATCCCTTAAATTTTCTAATTCTAGTAATTCGAGGAACTCATCAACAAAGACTTAAAAATTAGAATCTTTTGAAAGTTAGTAACATAAAAATTTAATGCGAGGTCAAAATAAAACACTATTAGATGACAGACTAGACACAATGATAGTTGTAGACTTGAAAATTTTGGTTTCTTTGTCAAAATACTTTTGAATTCAAAGAAATATTGAATATAACAAGGATTCTCACACAGTAACATGTGGAGAACGTATATCATTTTATTCATAGGAACCTAAAATGTGAGAAAATTTTTCCTGTTTTTTAAGAAATCCAAAGATTCATATATTACCCCCAATGTATCCTCAAGTCTTTCTTCCAACGAAGACATCCGAGAGAGTTTTCCTACTAATGCCACTGACCCCCATCAATGTTATAAGAAAACCATGTTTAAATTCCCTAGTAACATCTTGGAGCAATTGAATCCTACCTCCAGTCACTTCTTGTTCCCTCATTTCTTGTCAAAAAAGTCATAACTTGTCAGCAAAAACCTTCAAGCAATTGGAACAAAAAATGGTGGCTGTGACTTCCCAATTAGAAAGGAGTTGGGAATCACCTATAGATTTGATGGGGAGTAAAGGAGTCTCCTTGAATAGGAGAAAGGATCTATTTTCAAGTTAAAAAGGAGAATAGGAATATCCTCTCTAGTTGAGATGGAGTGATGTTGGACATCACATGTGCATTCACTACTTCATATGTCAAAAATTTTACCAAGACTAACATCTGTGATTTTAAGTCAAGGCCTCGGAGAGATAATGGTATAATATTGGATAAGCATATATGGCTTCCTTGAGTACAAAACATTGAAGAAATGAAAGGATCCAACACTCTTTGAAAACATGACATGTATCCAAGATAGGAGTGGGTGATGAGGACCAATATCTTTTGAGGATTTAGGACCAAGAATCCAAGATAAGAATAATAAAAAAATGACATACTTTATGGACATCAAGATGGGGTATGTTCCTTTTAGAGGTAGTGTGGTATCACACATAAATCAGCCCAACATAATGGTCTTAAATGAACTAATATATCTTGCCTATTTAGGCCTTGAAGAGAGTGTCGATTGATCTTAACGTTGATGCTTAAAATTGGCTCATCAATCTGACTCTTCTTATGAGAAATTTTCAAAGGGAGTACTATCCTTGTACTAATTGGAAAATTATGTATACCTCCCTAGTTAAGAGGGAGTGTTGAAGAATGTAACTAGTTTTTTTCTTCATAATTGTCATTTGACTCATGAAATTATGTAAATCTTATTTGGAGAAAGAAAATCTTGTAAATAATTAAAAAATAAAATTAGTTTTGGAGAATGGGTTTCATGCTCAAGTCATTTTCTCATTAGGTTAAGAATCCATTGAATGCTCCTAGGGTTTTTCATGAGTCAAGAGTAATTTTCACTTTGTAAAAGACCCTTGTGGGAACTTGTATCAAGAAAAAGATAATTTATTTTATATTTGGTAGTGTCTAGAAGGCTCGCTAGAATAATTCTGCCAACCAGGTAAAGTGAGCCTAGAGTGGGATTAAAGAACCAATTGGAAGGTTATATCTTAAGTTAATGTGATATGCATTGTTTTTCTTTTGGCATTGATTTTATGATAAGAGCATAAGCGTAAAAAAAAGAATAATAATATAATTTCACAAATAATGTCAAAGTAAGGAAAGGTGAATTAATACGTTGCCATAATGAATTTTCCAACAAATTCAGGGCCTCATTTATCTTTATACAGTGATCCCTTGAGGGTAATATGAATTTTTTTATTATACCTTTTTATTCACAATTTTTTCATATTTAAATCTTAGATTTGTAATATACCATATGAAATAAGGGAATAGGTTCAATTAGGTGCAATGACAAAGTGAATAAATGGACATATTTTCAATCTTTGGTAATAAAACAAATTCCTAATAACAATAACAAAAATTTGAATGTTAAATGTAATGTTACTATTTTGAGCTATTTGCTTCCGATAGTTGTTCCAATTCAACATCCAAATTGATACTAGTTTTCCTACATAATTCAAACAATGTAAAATTTGAAATGAGAACGGAAACGAGTACCCACTTTTTTTAGGTAGCAAAAAGTGGTCTGATTTTGGAAAGTGTTGATTTAGAATACTCTTAATTATTTTTTAGCATGTTTTTTACACATTAAATTTTCTTATGTACCAAGTATACACATTATTTTTAAAATGCTAGTGTTTTTATGTTGATTTTGAAATGTGTTGATGCTAGCATCATCCCCCTTTTTTAGAAGAATTATTTTTTACTTAAATTTTTCTAATCTATTAAATGCTAATAATAATGTTCTAAATTTAACAATTTTTGAGGTACTCGACTTCTTCCTCTTCACTTACATATTTCTTTTAGTGTTTCTCAAGTATCTGTTTTGTTTTTTTTTTTTTTGGTAGTGAGATATTTAATTTTTTGCAGTGTCAAAAAACCAAAAAACGTTAAAAAAAGTTAAAGTGTCAATCTTCTATCTAATTATATATTTTTAAATAATATTTCATTGCACATGAAATAATTTCCACTAAAAAAGAAAGAATTTTTAACAATTTACATTAAAAAAAACACATTTTGAATATATAAATAACTGAAAATATACACTTTTGCGTCTTTTTTGCTAAAACTGACATGTCAAATAAGCCATTTTTATAGGAAAAAAATAGCAAAAAAAGTATAAAAATTAGCAATTTTGTGAATTTTATGTGAAAGTTAATAATAATTACAGTTTTTTCAAAACTTACATGATTAACATAAAAATGAAGTGAAAATCACATTATGTAAATATTAAACATATATTAACAACAATTGAATATTTATTTCTTCTCATAAAATGTTAGAGTCAAAACATTACAAGTATAATTTATGAATAGTTACAAAACATGAGCTTCTTTTGGAAGCTTAATTTAATCAATAATTAATAATATCACTTATCCCAAAGTCTTCATCTTCAAGAGTTTCATTATTGTCCTCTTCCACAATATTTTCATCATTGGCTTCAGTTTCATCATTTTCCTCTTCTGATGGATCTTTGATGTCTGCGAACATCCCAAAGTATGCCTTTCCAATCATTCCATCTAAGGATGCTTGAGGTTATTTTTCTTTTTTTGTCACACAAGATTCATTAAAATCCCCTTTTCTCAAACCAACTTCTTACATTGCATCTGGAAGAAATTGAAGAGCATTGGTTCTTTGCTGAATAAATTTGCATTGTACTAGGTCTTTTTCAATGGAAATACAATTTCTTCCTTTTTGTAAGCAACATGCTAGTGTTTTACCTAATCATCAAGTACAAAAG
This sequence comes from Pinus albicaulis, assembly GCA_034641835.2. Classification (NCBI taxonomy): domain Eukaryota; kingdom Viridiplantae; phylum Streptophyta; class Pinopsida; order Pinales; family Pinaceae; genus Pinus; species Pinus albicaulis. Next base: position 825,214,110 of record CM076580.1, read on the forward strand.
AAAAAAATTAGTAAGTTAGTATAAAAAAAAATTAAAAACGAAAATAGTGAAATTCAATCTTATATAATAAAACTTACCTGAGCCTGAAAATAAATCCAAAACCTAATATCCTTCATTTGAACATAAATCTAAAATATAGTTAATAAACTATTGTGGCTTTTGATATATGTTAACTAACTCTCCTTTTGCTTCTTTATCTTCATATGTTATTTTTTTACAACAACATCATGGACCAGTACTTGGCTATGATTATTTCCATCTACTTGATTGAAAAGAATATGCTTGTAGCTATCATCATTTGTCCAAATTTCAACATGAAAGAACTCAAAATCTCTTATAACTGGTTTATTTCCTCCAAAAGTAATATTTGTTTTTTTTCTTGTAACATGAAATAGTAAAAGTTCAATTAACTTGTACATAAATGATTTTTTTAACATTAATCAAACATACAATTTCAACATCTTACCATGTAAGTTGCATCCTTGAATTTTATTTTCCCTTTAAGCTTGATAATAACAACCCCAATTGTGTGTCTGAATGAAATGTCACAAATCTCCAAAATGGTGATGTTGTGACTTCTAGAAATCCCGCAACCTATTTACTAAATGCTTGATAAGTATAAGGATCACTATCATATTCAATGTTGGGGATATTGAAACCATGAGTAATATCTCCAATAACTAGGGAATAATCCCTTTTAGGTATGAGTTTTGCAATGTCTTCACAATCACTTGATATTATTTGATATTGGTTAGTGTGGAGCCCATTCCAAATTAAATGATTAATATTGGGATCAAGTTCAACATCACTAAGACTTTGTTTTCTTATCCTTTCCGTTTTGTTTTCAATAAAGATTCTGAAACTATCAGGTGCTCCATTTTCATCCTTCTTCATCTTTAATAAAATAATCAAAATCAATGTATAAGTTATAAATTAAACTAATATACATATGAATAGAAATGAATGTATTATTGAACATACATTTTTAAATGCAATATAAAAATATTTTAACACTGATGTAGAACTTGAATCTGAGTATTTTCTTACAAAATCATCCCAACTATCTTCATTCAACAATTTAACCAGTTGTTCTTGTATTCTCAAATAAACCTTTTGACTGAATAAATGAAGTAAATGTTGAGATTCAACAAGATGATGAGCTTAGTGAAAAGAGTCGCCTTCACTAAGTGGGCCAGCAGGCTATTTTTGGCACAAGTTTATTTTTAGACTATGTCTATTTTTAGACATGGTGATCGTATTTCAGAAGTTGCAGGGTGCTATTTGTGGATGGTTGGTGAAGTTGGAAAAATAGATGAAATTCTGTTTTTAGAATATTGGGCGAAGTCTATTTATGGATCGTCGATCTAAAAATAGAAGTGTCGATTATTATTAGCTATTAATAATAATCCAACAATAAACAACAACTTATTCTCTTGGAGCACTTAGTTTCATTGCACATATTTGGAAAATCAGTGGGCTAAAGGAATTACGCAATTCATAGAGTTTACTAGTGGTTCATGCATGGAGGACTCAGTTAGAACTGAAGTGGAAAATTTATGCAAGAGTTTGAAGAGTAGTTCATGGAATTGTTATTCAGTTTAACTCGGTTAATGGAGTTAAAATCAGTTGAGCTAGTTGTATCTATTCTAACTGAATGATACACTAGTGAGAGTGGAGTGAATTAATTAGTTAATTAATTCACATATAATAAATCATTAATCAATTGAACAATACAACAGTTAACTACAGTGCATGTCAGTTCCAGTGGAGACCCAGTGGAGAGATAGGTGAAAGGGAAAGATGGACTATCTGTTGTGACTATAGTGATGCATTGATTGCACCACACACACATTGGAGTTTTCAATGAGGATTTTTCAGTCAAGGAAATGGTAATTCAAATTCATTCAGAGCTATTATTCAGTAGGGATTGCGCAGTGGAGGCAGGCTAGCAGGTGGCAAGAAATTGGTGCATGGATTTGAAAATTTCTTCTGATTAGTGTGTGACGATTGATTGTACCGAGAGCTTGATGTAATAAGGATCACTATCATATTCAATGTTGTGGATATTGAAACCATGAGTAATATCTCCAATAACTAGGGAGCCCATTCCAAATGAAATGATTAAGATTGGGATCAAGTTCAACATCACTAAGACGTTGTTTTCTTATCCTTTCCGTTTTTTTTTCAATAAAGATTCTTAAACTATCAGGTGCTCCATTTTCATCCTTCTTCATCTTTAATAAAATAAACAAAATCAATGTATAAGTTATAAATTAAACTAATATACATATGAATAGAAATGAATTTATGATTGAACATACATTTTTAAATGCAATATAAAAATATTTTAGCACTGATGTAGAACTTGAATCTAAGTATTTTCTTACAAAATCATCCCAACTATCTTCATTCAACAATTTAACCATTTGTTCTTGTATTCTCAAATAAACCTTTTGACTGAATAAATGAAGTAAATGTTGAGATTCAACAAGATGATGAGCTTAGTGAAAAGAGTTGCCTTCACTAAGTGGGCCAACAGGCTATTTTTGGCACAAGTCTATTTTTAGACTATGTCTATTTTTAGACATGGTGATCATATTTCAGAAGTTTCAGGGTGCTATTTGTGGATGGTTGGTGAAGTTGGAAAAATAGATGAAATTATTTTTTTAGAATATTGGACGAAGTCTATTTATATATCGTTGATCTAAAAATAGAAGTGTCGATTATTATTAGCTCTTAATAATCATCCAACGATAAACAACAACTTATTCTCTTGGAGCATTTAGTTTCATTGCACATATTTGGAAAATTAGTGGGTTGAAGGAATTATGCAATTCATAGTGTTTACTGGTGGTTCATGCATGGAGGACTCAGTTAGAACTGAAATGGAAAATTTATGCAAGAGTTTGAAGAGTAGTTCATGGAATTGTTATTCAGTTTAACTCAGTTAATGGAGTTAAAATCAGTTGAGCTATTTGTATCTAGCCTAACTGAATGATACACTAGTAAGAGTGGAGTGAATTAATTAGTTAATTAATTCACAAATAATAATTCATTAATCAATTGAACAATACAACAGTTAACTACAGTGCATGTCAGTTCCAGTGAAGACCCAATGGAGAGATAGGTGAAAGGGAAAGATGGACTATCTGTTGTGACTATAGTGATGCATTGATTGCACCACACACACATTGGAGTTTTCAATGAGGATTGTGCAGTCAATTCAAGGGTAATTAAAATTCATTCAGAGCTATTCTTTAGCAGGGATTGCGCAGTGGAGGCAGGCTAGCAGGTGGCAAGAAATCGGTGCATGGATTTGAAAATTTCTTCTGATTAGTGTGTGACGATTGATTGTACCGAGAGCTTGATGTAATAAGCTTTGTATGAGATTGTTACATGATCTCCATGATACATAATATATGATAGTTGGGGTTTTCAACTTCAGGCTTTCTCATTAAAGAACTGTGTTATGTGCGATTGTTTTTATTGCTTCATGTGTTTGCAATTGAATGTTTAGTTTCTGAAAAAGATTAAAAGTGGAAGGATTATGTTTTTAGCAAGAAGATAAATATTGTTAGATCACGATAATCTGGATATATACATGCATCTTGTATATAATTTCTACATGGTATCGAAGCAGTGTTATTTCTTGAATATTGCAATTGTGAAGAATTGTTGAGTTTGTGCTGGTGGACAATTAAAATTTTCTACAGAAAATTCTTGGAGCAGAAGTTGAGTATACATTGAAATGTATTTCAACGGGTTGCGATTGGAGTATGCCCTTGATGGGAGCTCAAATTACATAGCCTGGAGTATGCCCTTGATGGGAGCTTGAATTACATTACTTGACGCATGGAAAAAGAAGATAGCAAAGAAAAGAAGAATAATGTTGGAAGGTGTGAAGGACCATATTGTGTCTAGCCTTCATGGGAAAGCCACTCCATTCTTAATGTGGAAGGCTTTGACAGATTTTTTCCAAAGAAGTAGCGACTAGAGGAAGTTGGCGCTGAAAGACAAGCTCAGAAAAATAAAAAAGGAGAAGGGTGATAGTATTCCAAAATATCTAACTAAGTTTTTCCACTATAGGGATGAAATGGGAAGTGTGGGGATTACTGTTGATGATGAATAATTGGTGAGCTTGGCTCTCCTTGGGCTTCTGAAGAGTTGGCATAGCTACGAAGACTCTATCAATGGACGGGAGAAACTACCAGGATGGGAGCAACTTTGGTCGGATCTTGTGTAGGAGGATATAAGGCGGGGTACTAGGGATGGCTCTTCATTGAAGAATGAAGATGAAGAGAATTTTTCTTTGGCTACTAAAGCAAGGAAATGGAAGGGGAAGAAATTTCCTTCAAAATTTGAAGCTAAAGTCAAGAAGCAGGATTTGTCCAAGGTAAAGTGTTTTCACTATCACGAACATGGGAATTTCACCACTAACTGTCCACAGAAGAAGAAGAACAAGAAGGTTGTTGGAGCTGAAGCTGGAGAGGCCTTAGCATTGCACTTTGAACTTGATTTCTCTTTGATCACATGCTTGGTTTCAAGCTATATGGGATCGATGTGGTATCTTGATAGTGGTGCATCTTTCCATATGACGGGAGATAAGGAGTTGTTTAGTGACTTGGAGGAGAAGGACCTCTAGATGCATATAGATATGGGCGACGATGGTTGATACAGTGTGACTGGCATTGGGACCATTACCTTTGAGAGGGATTCTAGTAATCCATTCTTGTTAAAAGATGTTATGCATGTTCCAGGCCTAAAGAAGAACTTGGTCTCGGTCGCAATGTTGGAAGAAAAAGGTTATAATGTTGTTTTCAGTGAGGGAAAAGCCTTCCTTCGACATAAAAAAATGGGTCAAACCAAGAAGATATGGATTTGAGTTAAGAATATCTACAAGCTGGAGGCAGATGGATATGCTGTAATGGTGGGCAAAGCAGAAGAAGTGGTGAGCTAGGATGAGGGCGAATCATGGCATAGGAGATTGGGACATCTTCACCATGGCGCTTTGAAGATTTTGAAGCAAATTTCTATTGGAATTCCCAAGGGTACTCTTGCACAATCAGATCAGTGGAAGGGATGTACTATGGAAAATTTTATGAAGACCACCTTTCATTAGAAGGAGAACCGTGCCTCGGTGATCCTTGGAGAGAATTCACACAGACGTGTGTGGACCTTTCTCGGTTGTAGAATGGGGTTGCGGAGAGGAAGAACAGAACTATCGTGGGTGCTAAATGAGCAATGTTGTAGGACTAGAGCCTATCGATGAACTTGAGGGTGGAAGCATGCAAAGCTGTAGTTTATGTGAAAAACCGTTGTCCTCATAGAGTACTTGGCATGAGTACACCTGAAGAAGATTTTATTGGTAAGAAGCCTGATATTTCTCATTTGAATATTTTTGGCTCATTTGTTTACATTCATGTGACAAAGGACTCCAGGAAGAATCTGGAGTCAACTGTAGAAGTTGGGATATTTTTGGGGTACAAATAAACACCCCATAATTATCGTGTGTATTTTCCAGACAGTCAGATGATTGTGGTGCGACGAGATATAAAATTCAATGAGGTGAAAGCCATGAAGTTGTTGCTTAAGAGGGAGCTACACTTGCTTGTAGAGGAGGAACTTTTTATTCCCAAATATGAGCCTCTAGATGTGGATCAGCCACAAGAGGAGATTCAGGGAGTGGAGTCCACTCATGCAGAACCAAACATCAGACAAATCAGAAAGCGTACCACAGAAGCTGAGAGACTGAAGCTTGATGCGGCACAGAATGTAGGAGTCCCTACATCACAGTGTAGACAGAGACAGTCACTTGACCGATTTACTGGATACATGGCTCTTATGAGCAAGTGTATCGTGATAGAGCCATCTTATTTTGAAGAAGCAGTGTAGGAGCCCACATGGGTAGATGTCATGGTGGAGGAGTATGACTCCATTGTCAAAAACAATGCTTGGGAGATTGTTCCAAGGCCAGTGAGAAAATCAGTTGTACGATCAAGATGGATCTATAAGGTAAAGTAAGCTGCTGATGGGAGTGTCGAGAAGTATAAGGAAATATTTGTTGCTTGGGGTTTCTCACATATCGAGGGGACTTATTATGAAGAAACCTTTGCACTTGTCGCACGGTATTCTTCCATAAGGACCATCCTTGCTCTCTCAACACAGATGGGTTGGCACATTCATCAGATGGATGTGAAGACTGTGTTCCTTAATGGGATCATTAAAGAAGAGGTGTACATTGAGCAGCTTGAAGGATTTGGGATCTTCAGCAGCGAGTCACATGTGTGCAGGCTCAAAAGAGCATTGTATGGGTTGAAGCAAGCACCTTGTGCTTGGTACACTTGGATCGACATCTATTTCACTATACTTGGCTTCACCAAGAGTGAGACAGATGCAAACCTATACCAAATTGTGGTGGAGGGTAATATTTTAATCATTTTTATTCATTTTGATGATTTAATACTAACGGGTGATGAGGAGTTGATATACTCATGCAAGGTAGATCTTTCAAAGGAGTTTGAGATGAAGAATTTGGGCCTCCTTCATTATTTCTTTAGATTGGAAATATGGCAGTGGGAAGGTGAACTGTTTGTGTCTCAAGGAAAGTATGTCCGGGAGATACTGGAGAAGTTTCACATGCAAGGCTGCAAGCCTATCGACACTCCTCTTCCAGGAAATTTGAGGAAAGAGGATGCTACATTGGTAGAAGTAGTGGATGGCATTGTTTATCGACAGTTGGTGGGTTTTATCATGTATTTAGTTAATACAAGACCAGACATATGCTATGCGGTGAACCAGCTTTCACAAGCAATGGTTAAGCCTACCAATCTCTTTTGGAAGGAAAGAAAGCATGTCCTGAGATATCTCAGGGGCACATCTGAGTATGGATTATGGTACAGACAAACAGATGAGGTGAAGTTACATGGCTTCACAGATGCAGATTGGGTAGGCAGCCCAACGGACAGAAAGAGCACATCAGGAGGGATTTTTAGTATCAAATCTATAACAGTTTCTTAGTACAACAGGAAACAAAGATCTGTGGCACTGAGTTCAATGGAAGCATAATACATGGCAACAAGTCAAGCTACATGTGAGGCTATCTGGATGAGGAAGATCCTGGTTGGTTTGTACGGTTCACATTTAGTTCCCACAATGATACATTGTGATAATCAGAGTTGCATTAAAATCTCGATTAATCCTGTGTTTCATGATAGATATAAACATATTGATATCTGGTATCATCATATTAGATATTGTGTGCATCAGAAGATCATGTTGCTTCAGTACATTCCTACGGAAGATCAGGATGCAGATATTCTGACGAACGCGCTCACCAGGAGAAAATTCGAATACCATAGAGGCAAGAGCGGGGCAAAGGATAATCCCTATTTTGTTGAGAGTGAGTGTTGAGATTCAACAAGATGATGAGCTTAGTGAAAAGAGTCGCCTTCACCAAGTGGACCTACAGGCTAGTTTTGGTGCAAGTCTATTTTTAGACATGGTGATCATATTTCAAAAGTTGCAGGATGTTATTTGTGGATGGTTGGTTAAGTTGGAAAAATAGATGAAATTCTATTTTTTGAATATTGGACGAAGTATATTTATAGATCATTGATATAAAAATAGAAGTGTCGATTATTATTAGCTCTTAAGAATAATCCGACAATAAACAACAAATTATTCTCTTCGAGCACTTACTTTCAATGCATAGATTTGGAAAATTAGTGGGCTGAAGGAATTATGCAATTCCTAGGGTTTACTGGTGATTCATGCATGGAGGAATCAGTTAGAACTGAAGTGGAAAAGTTATGACAGAGTTGGAAGAGTAGTTCATGGAGTTGTTATTCAATTTAACTTAGTTAAAGGAGTTAAACTCAGTTGAGCTAGTTGTATCTATTTTAACTGAATGATACACTAGTGAGAGTGGAGTGAATTAATTAGTTAATTAATTCACAAATAATAACTCATTAATCAATTGAACAATACAACAATTAACTACAGTGCATGTCAGTTCCAGTGGAGACCCAGTGGAGAGATAGGTGAATGGGCAAGATGGACTATATGTTGTGACTATAGTGATGCATTGATTTCACCACACACACATTGGAGTTTCTAATGATTATTGCGCAGTCAAGGCAAGGGTAATTTGAATTCATTCAGAGCTATTCTTCAGCAGGGATTGCACAGTGGAGGCAGGCTAGCAGGTGGCAAGAAATTGGTGCATGGATTTGTAGATTTCTTCTGATTATTGTGTGACGATTGATTGTACTGAGAGCTTTATGTACTAAGCTTTGTATGAGATTGTTACATGATCTCCATGATACATAATATATGATAGTTGGTGTTTTTAGGTTCAGGATTTCCCATTAAACAACTGTGTTATGTGCGACTGTTTTTATTGCTTCATGTGTTTGCAATTGAATGTTTAATTTCCGCAAAATATTAATAGTGGAAGGATTTTGTATTTAGCAAGAAGATAAATATTGTTAGATTAGGAGAATCTGGATATATACATGCATCTTGTATATAATTTCTACAATAAAAAATGTTAATATAGCGTTATGTATAAAAAATAATACCAAAAATGATATATTATATTTAACAAAAAGTTATAATAAAAAGAAAAGTAAAAATAACAAGCTTAGTTTATAAATTCCTCAGACATTTCCTCCATTGATAAATCTCCCGAATTTACACGAGATAATATTGTTTTCAAAACATTTTCATCCTTCACTCCTTGCATTTATCTCCAAGGTGTGATAGTCATATATTCTGAAAGGAACTTCATTTCAAGACCTGATTTACTATTGGTACATACCAATGGTTTAGAATTTTTGACCTTTTGAATTTTGATGCCAAGGTTCTCCCACAACTCAAAAATTAGATCAATCAATTCCCATATCTCTCCAGTTCTAAATTCCAACTGGAAAATTTTATCCATACCTTTGAATATTTCATAATTTATTTTTCCACCTTTTGAAATTATTTTTTCTTCTATTTTCTAACCAATTTCCATACAAAATTATTTCCAGAATTCATGATGAACCTTTGTCTTATCACCATGAAATTTTTCTTCAAATTCACTATGAATAAACCTGACCCTTTGGATGGAATTCATAGACATCCTATACTCATTATCTGAATTATGATCCCATTCCAGTAACTTTTCTTTTGTATCTATTAAACGAGCATAAATGATACATTTCGTTGTTTTAAAGCATGGGTTATTGGGACATTCCTTCATTAATTTCCTTTGAGCTTCTACAGAATGGTTTCCCCTAAGTACATAAATTTGTATTCAAAAAATTTTGACTTTTCAAATGATTCTTTTTTAGGAACCTGACTTGGATCAACAAAAAGAAAATAACCAACCAGATGTGAAAAAGGGTTGTACCCCATCAATTTTTTTAAATTGTGAACATGCAAGTGGTGTGGTGTTGTGAAGCCAGCTCCAAAAATAGAAGAAAATAGATATCAACGCCTTATAAATAAGCCACTTCGAGGGGGCAACCTCTAATACATTACACGAATGAACAATTATTGGATGATACAAACTACAAAACCTCCTTTCTATATATAGGAGTCCATGGGGCCACAATGTAATCCTAGCCGACCTACAATAATAATTTAAGAGCACAATAATAACAATATGGGGGTTACAGGGGTATAATAATAAAAATAAGGGGGTTACACTAACAACAATAAGGGACTATACTAGTAATATAGGGACCTAACATGCCCCTCTCCTTAAAAAAAGTGTTGTCCTCAATGCTTGAGTAGCTCTGGGTGCTTCTGTATAAAATTCTCATCCTCCCATGTAGAATCTTCAGTAGGTAAGTTCTTCCACTTGATGAGATACTCTGAAATTGATCGATTTCGTAGTTTTCGAGTTCTTGTTTCCGTGACCGCTTCAGGTTCCAATATGATTTTTCCTTCCTCATCAAGTTCTGGCAATATTGTTTGAACTGAAATATTTTCACCTATAACCTTCTTTAAGCATGAAACATGGAAAACTGGATGTACTCGCGAAGAAGCAGGAAGCTCCAATTTGTATGCCATAGTACCAATCTTTTGCAACACCTTGTAAGGACCATAGTACTTTGGCGACAATTTATTATCCTTCTTTGCTTGCTTGAGGGACATTTGTTTGTATGGTTGTAGCCGTAAAAATACCCAATCTCCTACATCAAAACTTCTCTCGCTACGATGTTGATCTGCCTGTTGTTTCATTCGATTTTGTGCCAAATTCAGGTTATCCTTTAAGAGTTGGAGAAGTTCTTGCTGATGCTCGATGTGATCTTCCACTGCTTGAACCTTCGAATTTTCCCTTAAAGATGATGTGATGGATGGTGGATGATATCCATAAAGTGCCATAAATGGGGTCATTTTTGCTGCAGTATGGAAGGAAGTGTTATGCCACCATTCAGCGAGAGGTAACCACTTGACCCATTGTGTTTGTTTATCAGATACAAAACAACGAAGATATCCTTCCAAACATTTATTTACTATCTCTGTTTGACCATCAGATTGAGGATGATAAGATGCGCTATGAGCTAATTGAGTACCCAAACAAGAAAATAACTCCGTCCAAAAATTTCCCGTAAAAATGGGATCTCTGTCGCTCACAATAACCCTTGGTCTTCCATGTAGCTTTTGAATTCTATCCATAAATGTAGTAGCAACTGTACTTGCTTTAAATGGATGAGATAATGCACAAAAGTGTGCATACTTGGTAAGTCTATCAACTACCACAATGATGACATTCTTTCCTTCGGACTTAGGTAAACTTGTGATAAAATCCATTGAAATCTCCTCCCAACGTTGACTTGGAATGGATAAAGGTTGTAGAAGTCCCGGGGTCTTAATTGTCTCCACTTTATTCTGCTGGCAAACCAAACATTCCGCCACAAACTTTTGAATATCAGATTTAAGGCCATCCTAAAAAAATTCTTTCTTCACCCTGTGGTAAGTTTTAAAAAATCCTGAGTGTCCTCCTAAAGGAGAAGTGTGCAATTCCAGAAGAATCTTTTGTTTTAGTTGGGAATTCTTACAAAGATATAAGCGATCTTTGTACCATAAGGAATCATTTTTCCAACTAAATGTATGAGATGTACTAGGATCTTGCTGCAAATTTTGAATGAGTATCCATACATCTTTGTCCTTCTTCCATTCATCTCTTGCTTCAGTTATCCAATCTGGTTGGATAATAGAAATGGCACAAAGCAATGCTTCCACCTCTTCATTATTTCTTGAGAGTGCATCTGCAACAACATTAAGCTTTCCTTTTTTGTAGATTATTTCAAAGTCATAACCCAACATCTTTGTGACCCATTTTTGCTGCTCTTCTGAAGATAGTCTTTGTTCCAAAAAAGTGTTTAAGACTATCATGATCAGTTTTTACCTTGAAGTGTCTTCCCATTAGGTAAGTTCGCCATTTCTTTAGTGCATGCAGTATTGCTAACATTTCCTTCTCATAAATAGGTTTCTGTAAATACTTTCCTTTGATTGGACGACTTTCAAAAGCAATGGGTCTTCCTTCCTCCATTAAAACTGCACCAATTCCATTTCCTGAGGCATCACATTCCACAATAAAGGTTTTTGTGAAGTCTGGCGTAGCTAAGACCGGTGCTAGGCACATTGCCTCTTTAAGATGTTCAAAGGCCTTAGTTGCTTCAGGAGTCCATGAAAATGCATCTTTATTAAATAATGTTGTTAGAGGTGCTACTATTCTCCCATAATTCTTAACAAACTTGCGATAATACCCTGTTAACCCAAGAAATCCTCGCAACTACTTTATGGTTGTGGGGACTTTCCATTCCTTAATGGATTTAATTTAGTTAGGGTCTACCTTAACACTCTCGTCAGATACAATATGACCCAGATATTCCACCTCTTGTACTCCAAAGAAACATCTGGATGTTTTTGCATATATTTGTTTCTCCTACAATAGTTTGAGCACCCTGTCAACATCTTCAACATGATCCTTCCAAGACCTATTGTAGATTAGTATATCATCAAAAAATACTAGCACAAATTTTCTAAGGGTTTGAAAATGGAATTCATCAACCCTTGAAATGTATAAGGTGCATTGGTAAGGCCAAAAGGCATGACCAAAACTTCATAATGACCCTCATGAGTTAGAAATGTTGTTTTTGTAATATCTTCAATCTTCATTATAATTTGATGATATCCTGAATGAAGATCCAACTTGGTAAAATAAATTGCTCCATGTAATTCATCAAATAATTCATCAATCACAGGAATGGGAAATTTATCTTTAATTATGAGCTTATTGAGCTCCCTATAATCTGGACACATGCGCCATGATCCATCCTTCTTGTGTACCAATACTACAGGAGCAGAGAAAGAACTTTGACTAGGTAGAATTATACCCGCCTCTAACATTTCTGAAATCATACGTAAAATTTCGCTCTTTTGGACATAAGGATATCTATAAGGCTTGATGTTTGGAGGAACACTTCCTGGAATCAAATGAATAGCATGATCATGATCATGAATAGGTGGCAGTCCGTTTAGAGTTTCAAACACCTTGGAATGATTGTCCAAGACTTGTTGGAGATCTGCAGAAATAGATGATTTTGATGTTGGAACTTCTAGTGAGCATAATTGTGAAATTACGCCTCGTTGTTCTTTCTTTAGAAGCTTTGTCATGAAATTAGAGCTATTATCTTTCCCGTTCCCCCGCAATAATCGCACTGACTTCCTTTCCTTCTGGAAAAAAATTCAAGAAAATTTCTTGAAAATTAAAAGCTACCGTCCCCAAAGATTGTAACCATTGTACTCCTAGTACAACATCAGCACCTCCCATAAGAATGGAAAGCATTGGACTATTCAATACATATTCCCCCATGGTTAACTTGATATTATGGAATTTTGTAGAGAAATTTATAGTTCCTCCATTCGCAACCATCACTTGAAATTCTGGTGCTGGATATAGGAAACAATTCAATTCCTTGGCTACCTTACAATGAATAAAATTATGGCTACTACCTGAATCAATCAACACTACTACCTTTTTCACCTTGATATGTCCTTCTATATTGAGATTTTGAGGAGTGGTAATTCCTGCCAATGCATTACACGATATGGTTAGACTCATTTCTTCCTCTTCTAGGGATGGTTCCTGGTGTATATCCTCTTCTTGTTCATTTTCTTCTTTGTTAAGTCCCTATATTAATAGTGTAGTCCCTTATTATGTTAGTGTAGCCCCCCTTATTGTTATTATTGTACCCTTGTAACCCCCATTTTGTTATTATTGTGCCCTTAAATTATTATTGTTAGGTCGACTAGGATTACATTGTGGCCCACTAGGATTACATTATGGCCCCATGGACTTCTATATATAGAAATGAGGTTTTGTAAATTGTATCATCAAAGAATTTTTCATTTATGTAATGTATTGGAGGTTTCCCCCTAGAAGTGGCCTATTTATAAGGCGTTGATATCTCTTTTCTTCTATTTTTGGAGCTGGTTACACAACATTTGGTATCAGAGCTTTGGATTCTAGGGTTTCGCTGCTCCAAACAGGTCATCGTGGAATTTTCGCTATAAATTTTTTTCTACAAAGTTTCTGATGCAGTAACAGCTTTGCGCAATGTAATACCCACTTTTCAAATCTTTAACAAATCGATATTGGAATAGCAGTTTAACAAATCGATATTGGAACAACAGTTTAACAAATCGATATTGGAACAGCAGTTTAACAAATCGATATTGGAACAGCAGTTTTAAAAACAATCACAGGTAACAAAAAATTGCAGTATGTCGGCCTTCCAAATTATCACTATCTGTTGACAAACTAGCCAATCCAAGGCTATATTACACAATTGCAAATGCGCCTTTTTCCTGTAGCTTTTTCTTCTTCACTTCGGAGAGAACGCGCCCATACATTACTGTTCTCTTTTTATATGACAGTGAAAACGCCTTTTCTTAAAAATAACATTACCAGCACATACCTGTGACATTGCAGAAATTGACAATAACAATGAACATTTACCGATTACTCCAAATCCCACGCAATCTGTTCGCATTCGACCACTTAACACAGGTGAGCATCTCGATTGACCAATATTCAATGCATTTATTCACAATTGGCGGTCACACCATTTTAAATCATATATGTATATATCTTGTTTTATCAGATTCCATGTAGTTTTAACTGGAATCGCCACGAGAATTCGGGCATTAAATGCTCAGATGCACTAACTTTTGTAGGTTCCAATTCGCTGAGTCTTTGATTGACACAACTACCACTCCCTATTAAATTTCGATGCGAAATTTCTGGAATCTACGATCACAGTATTTCAGTGTTCGATTACAATCAATAACGTAAAACAATACAAACAGGAAAAGTCTTGTTAACTCTCCTTAATTCCAGAATGCCGAAACAGAAAACATGTTTCAAACTAAAACACAATCACTTCCAAGACAGAGAATTTAATACATGAATTTTCTTCCAAATTCGCATATATTGCTGCGCACCATAAAAAACTTATTAATGAACAGAATTTCTACGTTCAAATTTCATAAAACGATCTCTATTACAACACACATATGATTTTCACAATCTTCTGAGCTCGCGCTCTCGAAGATTACACTCAAAAACCCCCTTCCCTTTATGAAGAAAATCTCTTCGTTTTTTATTACACTGTCTACTAACTAATCAATACAGAATCTTCTAATTTTAAAATTCTAACAAACAAAACTCCTATCTAGTAGCGCTCACCCACACCTGTTATAACAAATCTTATCAGTAAGATAGGCAATAATAACTAATTAGTTGTGAAATCGACCTCCTTAATGAACTGAATTTTAACACACAGCAAATAATTTCATCCTGTCAGGCCACAACATGTGGACAATTTTCCACATTGCTAGCCAGGTCCGATGCTCCTGCATCAGACTCCCGGAGAAGAAAATATTGGTTCTTTAAACTTTCAGAATTTATGTCGTATTTCTGCAATTCAGTTGCTGTCAACCAACTGCAATCTTCCATTGGCTGGTCTTTCCACTTGACAAGATACTGAAAATATGTATGTCCTCGAGTTTTCTTGGATATCCTTTGATCTAAAATAGCTTCAACTTCTTTCTTGAATGTTTTTGGTACCTGTTCTTCCCAATCCATAGTTTGAACTTCATCATCTGTAGCTTCAGTCTGCAACTTTGTTTCTGCCTGTCTGAATGGATACAAGTCTGCAATATTAAAAATGGGGGATATTCCGATCCCTTCTGGCAATTCAATCTCATATGCATTGGCTGAAAATTTCCTTTTGATTTTACAGGGTCCTATCTTCTTCAGTTTCAACTTATTGTAAGTTTTTGTAGGAAATCTCTCTTTCCTCAAATATGCCATGACCAAATCTCCTACCTGAAACTCTTTTTCTCTCCTTCTCAAATCTTCTCTCTGCTTGTATCTCTTGCTGCTTTCCTGTAGTTTACCTTTAACCTCTTCCTGTAACTTCTGCATTTGTTCAACAAAATCTTCAGCACTTGCACTTCTGGCTTCTTGTTTTGCCAAGTCTCTTAGCTCATATACTCCTCTCGGATGCATTCCAAAGACAATCTGAAATGGACTCATTCCAGTTCTTCGGTTTGGTGTGTCATTGTAAGCAAATTCAACTTGAGCTAATGCTAAATCCTACTGTTTGGGATTCTGATATACCAGACTTCTTAATATATTCCCCAAGCTTCTATTTACAACTTCAGTTTGACCATCCGTTTGAGGATGGTAAGCTAAACTAAAACTGAGTTTAGTTCCCATTTTCTTCCAAAGTGTCCTCCAGAAATTCCCTACAAATTTAGTGTCTCGATCTGATACAATACTTACAGGCAAACCATGCAATCTTACAATCTCTGAAAAGAATAAATTTGCTATGTGTGTGGCATCATTAGTCTTCTTACAAGCAATAAAATGAGCCATTTTAGAAAATCTGTCTACAACAACATAAATAGAATCGTTTCCTCTCTGAGTTTTTGGTAAACCCAGAACAAAGTCCATACTCACTGCATCCCATGGTCGATCTGGTATGGGCAATGGATGATATAGACCGGTATTTTGACTCCTTCCTTTGGCATACTGACATACCCTGCATTTCTCAACAAACTTTTTAACATCAGTTTGCATTTTAGGCCAATAATAAAAAGCATTCACCTGAGCGAAAGTTTTGTCTTGTCCAAAATGACCAGACAATCCTCCACTGTGCTTCTCTTTAATGATGTTCTCTCTCATGGAACATTTAGGAATGCATAATTTGTTGCTTTTAAATAATAGGCCTCCTTGAACAAGGTAATCCATCCATTGACTTCTGTTATTGCTCACCGGATTCTGCACTGTTGTGTAGATGTCTTTAAAATCCTCATCATCCTTGTACATTTCTATCATTTCATCAAAACCTACAACACCCACTTTAAATTCTTGCAAAAGAAAACTTACACTGCTCAATGCATCCGCCACTTTGTTAGACTTACCACTTTTATGCTTTATTACAAAAGTAAAACTTTGCAGAAATTCAACCCACTTGGCGTGCTTCTGATTTAGCTTTGGCTGATTATTAATAAACTGCAAAGCGTGGTTGTCTGAATATAAGATGAACTCCTTCGGCAACAAGTAATGCCTCCACTTTTTCAATGCCTTCACAATAGCATAAAATTCTTTATCATAAGAAGAATATTTTTTCTTTGCATCATTTAACTTCTCGCTAAAATATGCTATTGGCCTTTGCTCTTGGCTTAGCACCGCACCAACTGCTTCTCCACTTGCATCAGTTTCCACTTGAAAGACTTTGTCGAAATTTGGCAATGCTAGAATATGCTTTTCTTTTATCTTCTTTTTCAGCAAATTAAAATTCCTGTCAGCTGCTTCTGTCCATCTAAATGGCTGATTGACCTCCTTGATTGTCTCAAGGATTGGTGCACAAACTTGACTAAATCCCTTTATAAATTTTCGGTAGAAACTAGCAAGTCCATGGAAACTTCTTACCTTGAAGACACTCCTGGGAGTAGGCCAGTTTCTGATTGCTTGTACCTTTTCCGGATCCATTTTCAAACCGTCTCTAGAAATCACAAATCCCAAATATACCAGCTCCTATTTCATGAAACTACATTTCTTCATATTGATTAGTAGTTTCTCTTTCTGCAGAGTTTTCAAAACTAACTTCAAGTGTTCCAAATGCTCCTCTTTACTTTTGCTGAAAACTAGAATATCATCAAGGTAAACAACAACAAATTTACCTGTATATTCTTTCAGAACCTCATTCATTAGTCTCATGAATGTGCTGGGCGCATTAGTGAGCCCAAAAGGCATCACTAACCACTCATACAATCCACTGTTGGTTTTGAAAGTTGTTTTCCACTCATCGCCTTCCTGAATTCTGATCTGATGATACCCGCTTTTCAGATCTATCTTAGTAAAGTACCTGGATCCACTTAAACAATCCATTAAATCATCCATCCTGGGCAAAGGAAATCTATACCTGACTGTTATCTTATTGATAGCTCTGGAATCGGTGCACATGCGCCATTCTCCTCCCTTTTTCGGACTAAGCACCGTTGGCACAGCACACAGACTCAGACTTTCTCGAATCAGCCCCTTGTCCATCAGTTCTTGAACCTGTCTTGCAACTTCTGCGTTTTCCTGAGGGGTTAATCTATATGAAGCTTTATTAGGTAGACTTTCTCCTGGTATTAAGTCGATATGGTGACTTATACTTCTAATCGGTGGTAATTCATTTGGCAATTCGTCCACAATGATATCCATGTAACTATTTAACACAGATTGAATTTCTTCAGGCAAATCATTTAAATTTGTGGAGGTTAAAATTACCTTTGGCCTTCCCACGATAGCGAAATGCACCTCTTCGCTTTTATCAACCTCCTGTAGCAGTTCCTTACCACTCATCAACATAATACTATTTTCAGGCAGCTCTTTATCAGCATCATTCTTCACTGGCAGCAACGTATGTTTAACTCCATCCTTTTCTATGGTGTATGTATTTCTTCTTCCGTCATGAATCGAATTTCTGTCAAATTGCCAAGGTCTCCCCAATAACACGTGACATACATCCATGGGCATTATGTCACATAAAATCACATCTCTGTATGTGCCAATATGCATTTCCACATTACACTGTTCTGTCACGATGACTTGATGACCCTTTTGAAGCCAAGATACTTTGTAAGGTGCAGGATGCGCTTTCTTTGTTAACCCAAGCTTTTCCACCATCTCTGTAGACATAAGATTGTCAGTACTCCCGCTATCAATTATAACCTTACAGCACTTACCCTTTGATTTGCATGTAGTCTTGAACAAGTTCTTCCTTTGCGCAGGTTCTCCAATCTCTTTTTCTGATCTCAGCAAATTTCTTCTGAGCAGCAATGATTCACCTTCTTCCGGTGGTTCTTCCTTCTCTACAAGTTGAGGTGGTTCCGGCTCTGCCTCAGCCACATTTGCACCCCTCTGGCTTGCTGATTTGTTATGAGGACAGTCCCGCGACATATGTCCCCATTCTTCACAGGTATAACACCTAACGTCTCTTCCTCGCCCTCTTCCTCTGGGCGCGAATCTCCCTCTACTAGATTCACCCATCTGTGGTGATCTGCTGCTTGAACTTCCTGCTTCAAACTGATGTTGTGTTCCTCTGGATCTGGCCGATCCTCTACCTCTTGCTGAGCTCTTTCCTCTGTTTCTTTGACTCTGTTTCTGCAATATTTTCTCCTCTACTTTCAAACTTTCTTGATAGGCATCTTCAACAGTTTTCAAACTTAACAGGCTAATCTCATCTTGGATCTCATACCTTAGCCCATTAACATATCGGGCTACTTTCTCCAAATCATCTTCTACATGCCCTGTTCTGATGCTTAACCTGTAAAATTCTTCAGTATATTTTTTAACAGACATTCCTTTCTGCTTCAAATTTTGCATCTGCTTAAAAAGATTCAAATGATAATCTTTAGGCAAAAACTTGGCTTTCAGTTTGCTTACCATTTTATCCCACTGCTTGATCTTAGATTTTCCCTTTCTCGTTCTTGATGTCTGTAACTCGTCCCACCAGATGGCTGCGTGACCTTTCAATCTAGTGACTGCAAATTTTACCCTTTTATTTTCTTCAATCTCTTCATAATCGAAGTACTGATCTATGGATCTGATCCAATCCATGAGCTCCTCGGCATTTAGACTCCCTTCATACATAGGAATCTCCACTTTGGGTTTGCTTCCAATCTTTGCCAGCATCTTCATGAATTTAACATTTTCATTCTCTTCTTCTGCTTCCACATCTTCCTCAAATTATTCTGAAGAACTTGCAGCTCCCTCATCAGGCGCTCTTCTCTGGGCTGTTTCCATTGTCTCCATGCGTTCACGCAGTCTTCGCACTTCTTCTATTAAGACTGCATTTGCTTCTGGTCTCCCTCGACCAATTCCTCTCCTTGGCGACATCTTTGCTGCAAACACCTGCTAATTTGGCTCCGATACCAACTCTGACACAGTAACAGCTCTGCGCAATGTAATACCCACTTGAAATTTTTAACAGATCGATATTGGAACAACAGTTTAACAAATCGATATTGGAACAGCAGTTTAACAAATCAATATTGGAACAACATTTTTTAGGTAACAAAAAAATTGCAGTATGTCGGCCTTCCAAATTATCACTATCTATTGAAAAACTAGCCAATCCAAGGCTATATTACACAATTGCAAATGCGCCTTTTTCCTGTAGCTTTTTCTTCTTCACTTCGGAGAGAACACGCCCATACATTATTGTTCTCTTTTTATATGACAATGAAAACGCCTTTTCTTAAAAATAACATTACCAGCACATACCTGTGACATTGCAGCAATTGACAATAACAATGAACATTTACCAATTACTCCAAATCCCACGCAATCTGTTCGCATTCGACCACTTAACACAGGTGAGCATCTCGATTGACCAATATTCAATGCATTTATTCACAATTGGCGGTCACACCATTATAAATCAGATATGTATATATCTTTTTTTATTGGATTCCACGCAGTTTTAACTGGAATCGCCACGAGAATTCGGGCATTAAACGCTCAGATGCACTAACTGTTGTAGGTTCCAATTTGCTGAGTCTTTGATTGACACAACTACCACTCCCTATTAAATTTCGATGCGAAATTTCTGGAATCTACGATCACAGTCTTTCAGTGTTTGATTACAATCAATAACGTAAAACAATACAAACAGGAAAAGTCTTGTTAACTCTCCTTAATTCCAGAATGCCGAAACAGAAAACGTGTTTCAAACTAAAACACAATCACTTCCAAGACAGAGAATTTAATACATGAATTTTCTTCCAAATTCGCATACATTGCTGCGCACCATAAAAAACTTATTAATGAACAGAATTTCTGCGTTCAAATTTCATAAAACGATCTCTATTACAACACACATATGATTTTCACAATCTTCTGAGCTCGCGCTCTCGAAGATTACACTCAAAAACCCCCTTCCCTTTATGAAGAAAATCTCTTCTTTTTTTATTACACTGTCTACTAACTAATCAATACAGAATCTTCTAATTTTAAAATTCTAACAAAAAAAACTCCTATCTACTAGCGCTCACCCACACCTGTTATAACAAATCTTATCAGTAAGATAGGCAATAATAACTAATTAGTTGTGAAATCGACCTCCTTAATGAACTGAATTTTAACACACAACAAATAATTTCATCCTATCAGGCCACAACATGTGGAAAATTTTCCACATTGCTGGCCAGGTCCGATGCTCCTGCATCAGTTTCAGAAGCTGAAATTTTTAGGGTGCGAATCTGAAATCCTGAGGAAGATTTTCTAAAAATTTCAGAGCTTGGTTCGCAATATTTTTGGATATATGATCTGTGGAAGGTAGTGCTTTTTCAGGCTCCTGAATTTCATCTCAAAGAGGTGATCATGGGAAGAGTTCAATAACTCTCTCTCTGGGCAGTGGATTTGAGTGCCATAAAAAGTGGTTGCAAGTACACGGATTGTAGTTTCTTGGCTATCAATTTCAGAGACAAAGGACGAAACAGTGACGCGTGGCAAGTCCTACAAGTTTTCTCTACTGAACCAGTCCAGAATTAGGTCATTGTGGAAGATTAGAAATAACTTTGTCTTGAAGAATCAAAATCAGATCAGACCTATGGCATTTGAAAGAAGATTCAGAGGAATACTACAAGGCTGCGTTTTAGATATTGAGGATCTGCAATTATAGAGATAATTTAATTTCAATATCTAGCTCCTCAAAAGCAAGAGAAAGGTGTGTATCTGGTTTTTAAAATTGCATAACGTTTGTTTGAAAAAGAAGTTTGAAGTGATTCCAAGGGCATATTGAAGAATATTTATTAGCATTGGGTTATATAATGCCTCCAAAAAATAATTCCATACCCATTAATCCCTCAAAAATCTATACTATGACACATGAAGAGGAAGAGTTGCAGTATGAGATATCAAAATTGCGGTACCAAGTGCAACAAATTTCGATCTTACGAAGAGTAACCGAAGCTGACATAGATGGTTTGAAAGAAGAAATGGAGGCTAAGTTGGATGGTTTGAAGGATAAAACAATATCTAATATGGATGATAAATTAGTGGAAGATAACATCGAGCATCAACAACAAGTTCTCCAAATCTCAAAGGATAACCTAACTTTGGTGCCGAATCTAATGAAACAACAGGAATATCAACATCACATCGAAAGAAGTTCTGAACCAGTCACAAAAAAAATAAATAGACAAGTACGATCAATTTCAGAGTATCTCAGCAAGTGGAAGAAATTTCCTGTAGAAGATTCCACATGGGAGGATGAGAATTTTATACAGAAGCATCAAGAAATAATCAAGCGTTGAGGACAACACTTGTTTGAAGGGGAGGGGCATGTTAAGTCCCTATATTAATAGTGTAGTCCCTTATTATGTTAGTGTAGCCCCCCTTATTTTTATTGTTGTACCCCTGTAACCCCCATATTGTTATTATTGTGCCCTTACATTATTATTGTTAGGTCGGCTAGAGATCCATTGTGGCCACTAGGATTACATTATGGCCCCATGGACTCCTATATATAGAAAGGAGGTTTTGTAAATTGCATCATCAAAGAATTGTTCATTTGTAATGTATTGGAGGTTTACCTCGAAGTGGCCTATTTATAAGGCGTTGATATCTCTTTTCTTCTATAAGAAAGTAAGTTTACACAACATTCCTCTTCACAACCTATGTAAAATAATTTCTTCTCAATACACTTATGACCTTTAGTGTATTTGCTATCACAACTGTAGCAAAGCCCTTTTGCTCTTTTTTCTTCCAATTGTTGTGGTGTCAACCTTGTAGGTTGTGGAAATCTAGACGTAACAACACTTCCTTCTTTATAGAATTGAGTGGTAGGCTTCCTTGTCGCCATTATTTTACATTCAACTTTTCTTGCCAACTTGAATGCCTTCTCTAATGAATCTGGTTCCAAAACATGAACTTCATGTTGGATGTTATCCTTTAAAGTGCCTATGAAGAGATCGATCTTGTGGTCCTTTGGAATATCAGTTACCCTTATATTCAATTTTTGGAAGTCCTCAATGTGCTGCCCCACTAAACCCTTTTGTTTGAGATTTATCAATTGGCTAAAGAAGGTGTTGCTCTTTGTATCCTCATAATGTGCTATCATTTCCTCCGTAAAAATTGACCAAGTGACAATTTTTTAACGGGAGAAAAGCCATCGATACCATACAAATGTATTTTGTTCTAAATGTAAAGTTGCAATGCGTAATTTTTGTGTGTTTTGCACATTATGGAGATCAAAATATTGCTCCATCTATAGTATCCATGTTACAGGATCCTTTCCATTAAACCTCCTCATATCCATTTTTGGAATATGGTGGTTCTTCTCGCCAACATTAGAGTTTATGAAGTCACGATCAACATTTATTTTGTTCTCATCATGAGTTTCCTCTACTATATTTTCACCATTAGGAAAAATTTCTTGTATCAACTTTGTGAAATCTTCCATGTCTTCTTTTAGAGCATTCTTCATGTTTTCCATGTTGTCTTTCATTTTTTCATCGATCTTAGCTTCCATGTCATCCATCTTAGATTCCATGCCAGCTTCCATGCCATATATATTATATTCCACGCCTTTCTTCAAACCATCCATATTATTCTTCAAAACATCCATCTTCGCTTCCATGCCTTTCTTCAAAACTTCCATTTAATTTTTTGTTTCTCTTTGCGAGAGCGAAATTTGGTGCACTTGCTCTTGTAATTTTGATAGATCATGTTGCAATTCTTCATATTCATAAGTCATAGTAGAGCCTTCTAAAGGCTCAATGGGTGTTGAATTATTTTTACGGGGCATTTTTTAGAACCCAATACTAATAGATATTATATAATATGCCCTTGGAATCAATTCAAATTGATTCTTCAAACAAGACTTATGCAATTCGGAGAAAAAATACACACATTTTTCTTACTTTTGAGGAGATTGATATTGAAATTGGATTATCTCTGTGATTGCAGCTCTTCAATATCTGAAATTTGGCACTGAGTTAGCATTCTAAATTATCTTTCGAATGCCATAGGTCTGACTTGATTTGGATTCTCCATGGAAAATTTATGTCCAATCTCCTAGAATGACCTAATTATGGATTGGTTCAGTAGAGCAAACTTGTATGACTTTCCATGTGTCACTATTTCATATTTTAGCTCTAAAATTGATAGCAAAGAAACAATAGTTTGTGTACTTTAGAACACTTTTTACGGTACTCCAATCCGATGCTCAGAGAGAGAGTTATGAAGAATTTCCCACGATCACCTCTTTGAGATGAAATTCAGGAGCCTGAAAAAGCACTACTTTCCACAGATCATTTCTCTGAAAATATTGCAAACCAAGCTTTGAAATTTTGTGACAAGTTTCCTCAGGTTTTCAGCTTCGCACCCTAAAAATTTTAGATTCTGAACCTTCGTATAAAAAAATTTATAGCACAAATTCCACTATGACCTATTTAGATTAAATTGAGGAGCCTGCAAAAAGACCTAACTTCCACAGATCATATCTCTGAAAATATTCTGAACCAAGCTCTGAAATTTTGCGATGATGTTCCTCAGGATTTTGGCTTCGTACCCTAAACATTTTAGCTTCTAAAACTTCGTAGAAAAAACGTTATAGCAAAAATTCCACGATGACCTGTTTGGAGCAGCGAAACCCTAGAATCCAAAGCTCTAATACCAAATGTTGTGAAGCCAGCTCCAAAAATAGAAGAAAAGAGATATCAATGCCTTAGAAATAAGCCACTTCAATGGGGCAACCTCCAATACATTACATGAAGGAACAATTCTTGGATGATACAAATTACAAAACCTCCTTTCTATATATAGGAGTCCATGGGGCCTCAATGTAATCCTAGCCGACCTAACAATAATAATTTAAGGTCACAATAATAACAATATGGGGGTTACAGGGGTACAATAATAACAATAAGGGGGCCACACTAGCAACAATAAGGGACTATACTAGTAATATAGGGACCTAACATGTGGATTTCTAATTTGATATTTGAATTATCCTTCATATGGCTTGTAGATTTGAATGACATTAAGTTGAAACTATCGACCACCCTCAATTAAATTTTCCTTTTCCAAATGATGTAGAATGGAATTTTGTTTTATTCTCATAACGTCATCCTCTAAATCAGCTTCTGGTGTAATGATTTCCCTGCTTTCTTTGGAGTTTTCACTAGGCCCTTCACTACTGTCCATGATTTTTCAAAATGATAATTTTTTTGTTTCTTCCTCCTATTGGTTATGATATTTTATTGAACCGAAACAATCTCCTCATCATCGACTATAAGGGAGACATTCTTGGGCATTTTATTTATTTATTGATCTTCTCCTTTCTAACATCAGTTCTAATCTAATCCTTAGATATCGCAACACATTCTTCATTTTCAGCTTCAGCTTCAACTTCAACTTCAACTTAACTTCCTCATTTTGAAAAGTAACATGTCTATCTTTACTATATCTATCCCTTTGATACAATCTTGTAGCATCATGAAGTATTTTTTTTTGCTTCTTTCCCATATCTTCTGCTTCATGTTCATGGAAAGTGGAGACAAAATTCATAATATCTCGCTCTATATAATAGCTTCCCCCCAACATAATTGAAATTCCCTCAAAAAAATCATGTAAAACAAAATATAATATGTCAATATTAACTAAGTTATTAAAAATACAATGACACAATTTGAATAAAACAAAACAGATAAGTGTAGATAAAAATTCTTACAATCTTACGTGCAATATTTTGTACGAATTGTTTGCATATATTTGAAGAATATTCCCCCATGTTATACATCGACAATGTAAAATGATATCTATGTTTATCATATGAATTGGGCGGTTTTGATAGAATATAAACACTTTCAGTATTTTTAAGAATATATAGGTATAATAATTTTCCCACTAGGTCATAACTTTCAGCATAAAAATTCTTACTAGCATATAGATATAATTGTAGAGATTCGTCTTTTATATCTTTTAGAAAACATGCACATTTTGAACAATTCACTTATGTTGATTTATTCCAGTATGAAACCAACTTCTTTTATTTTGTGGATGCATCTCCCACATTTTCAGTAATTAACTGAGCTGCAGTTTGTCCAACAGTGATTTTTGAAGGCCCACCTATAGTTTTAGATGATGCAAATGTTGAATTTGGTCCAGAAAGATTGACATAAACATTCCTTGATGCCATTTTCCTACAAACATATATATCTACATAAAAATTACTAAATAACAAAAAAAAAATCTTATGTAAACAAAATAGAAAACTTGTTTTAAAGAAATATGATATTTTTAAACATTTTTTCCTTGACAGAAAATGTAAAACATTTTTTTTTACATGTCATCTCCTTAACCCCCCTACAATATATATATATATATATATATATATATATATATATATATATATATATATATATATATATATATATCATCCCCCATAAATTTAAAACAATTTCCTTTAATTATTATTATTATTTTTTTATATGCCCAAGGGGTTGATTATGAGAATCGGGCCCCGATTCTTAGAATCAGTTGTTAGGTCCCTATATTAATATTATAGTCCCTTATTGTTGTTAGTGTAACTCCTTTATTTTTATTATTGTACCCCTGTAACCCCCATATTGTTATTATTGTGCCCTTAAATTATTATTGTTAGGTCGGCTAGGATTACGTTGTGGCCCCACTAGGATTACATTTGTTACACACAGTCCTATATATAGAAAGGAGGTTTTGTAATTTGTATCATCCAAGAATTTTTCATTTATGTAATGTATTGGAGGTTTCCCCCTCGAAGTGGCTTATTTATAAGGCATTGATATCTCTTTTCTTCTATTTTTGGAGCTGGTTTCTCAACATTTGGTATTAGAGCTTCAGATTCTAGGGTTTTACTGCTCCAAACAGGTCATCGTGGAATTTTCGCTATACATTTTTTTCTACAAAGGTTCGGAGTTTGAAATGTTTAGAGTGTGAAGCTGAAATATTGAGGAACATCATCTCAAAATTTCAGAGCTTGGTATGCAATATTTTTGGAGATATGATCTGTGGAAGTTAGGGCCTTTGTAGGCTCCTGAATTTAACCTAAACAGGTTATTTTGGAATTTTTGCTATAAATTTTTTTGTACGAAGTTTCAAACGCTGAAATTTTTAGAGTGTGAAGCTGAAATACTGAGGAACCTTGTCCCAAAATTTCAGAGCTTGGTTCGCAACAGTTTTGGAGATATGGTCTGTGGAAGTTAGGGATTTTTCAGGCTCTCGAATTTCATCTCAAAGAGGTGATCATGGGAAAAAATTCATAACGCTCTCTCTGAGCATCAGATTGGAATACTGTAAAAAGTGGTCACAAGTAAACATAATGTATTTTCCTATCTATGTTCAAAGCTAAAGGAGGAAACAGTGACACTTGGAAATTCGTACAAGTTCGCTCTACTGAACTAGTCCATAATTAGGTCATTGTGGGAGATTGGACATAACTTTGTCTCGAAGAATCCAAATCAGGTCAGACCTGTGGAATTTGAAAGAAGCTTCAGAGGGCTACTACAGAGCTTAATTTCAGATATTGAGGATCCAAAATTATAGAGATAATTTGATTTCAATATCGAGCTCCTCAAAAGCAAGTAAAAGGTATGTGTATTTTTTTCCAAATTGCATAAGCCTTGTTTGAAGAATCAAGTTTAATTGATTCCAAGGGCATACTGTAGAATAGATATCAGTATTGGATGCTAAAATGGTCCCTAAAAATAATTCAACACCCATTAAGCCTTTAGAAGGCTCTACTATGACTCATGAATACGAATAATGACAACATGACATATCAAAATTACTAGAGCAAGTGCAACAAATTTTTCTCTCGCAAAGAGCAACAAAAAATGACACGGAAGTTTTGAAGAAAGGCGTGGAAACTAATATGGATGGTTTGAAGAAAGTTGTGGAATCTAAGATGGATGGTTTGAATAATGGCATGGAAGATAAGATGGATGGCATGGAAGCTGGCATGGAATCTAAGTTGGAAGAGATGGAAGCTAAGATGTAAAACATGAAGAATGATCTAAAAGCAGACATGGAAGGTTTGACAAAGTTGATACAAGAAATTTTTCCTAATGGTGAAAATATAGTAGAGGAAACTCATGATGAGAACAAAATAAATGTTAATCGTGATTTCATAAACTCTAATATTGGAGGGAAGAACTGCCATATTACAAAAATAGATATGAGGAATTTTGATGGAAAGGATCCTGTAACATGCATACTACAAATGGAGCAATATTTTTATCTCAATAATGTGAAAAACACACAAAAGTTATGCATTGCAACTTTACATTTAGAACAAAATACATTTGTATGGTATCGGTGGATTTTCTCCCATAAACAAATTTTCACTTGGTCAATTTTTACGGAGGAAATGATAGCACATTATGAGGATACAAAGAGCAACACCTTCTTTAGCCAATTGATAAATCTCAAACAAAAGGGTTCAGTGGTGGAGCACATTGAGGACTTCCAAAAATTGAATATAAGGGTAACTGATATTCCAGAGGAACACAGGATTGATGTCTTCATAGGGACTTTAAAGGATAACATCCAACATGAAGTTGGCGTTTGGGAACCTAATTCAACGGAAAATTCAAGTTGTGAAAAGTGAATGTAAAATTATGGCGATAAGGAAGCTTACCACTCACATCTATAAAGATGGAAGTGTTGCTACAACTAGATTTCCACAACCTACAAGTTTGACACCACATCAATTAGAAGAAAAAGGAGCAAAAGGGCTTTGCTACGATTGTTGTGATAGAAAATACACTAAAGGTCATAAGTGTGCTAAAAATAAATTATTTTACATAGATTGTGAAGAGGAGGAAGAAAATGAACAAGAAACTTCAAAAGAAGAGGATATACACTAGGAACCAACCCTAGAGAAAGAAGAAATGAGTTCGACCATATCTGGTGATGCGTTGGTAGGAATTACCACTCCTCAAACTCTCAAGATAGAAGGACATATCAAGAAGAAAAAGGCAATAGTGTTGATTGATTCAGGTAGTACCCATAATTTTATTCATTGTAAGGTAGCCAAGGAATTGAATTTTTTCCTATACCCAACACTAGAATGTCAAGTGATGGTTGCAAATGGAGGAATGATAAATTTCTTTGGAAAATGCCATAATATCAAGCAAAATATGGGGGAATATGTATTGAATATTCCAATGCTTTCCATTCCTATGGGAGGTGTTGATGTTGTACTAGGAGTACAATGGTTACAATCTTTGGAGACGGTAGCTTTTAATTTTCAAGAATTTTTCTTTAATTTTTTTTTTCAGAAGGAAAGGAAGTCGAATTACGAGGTATTGCAGGGAAGTCGAGAAAGGTAATAAGTTGTAATGTCATGACAAAGATTCTAAGGAAAGAACAACGAGGCGTAATTGCACAATTATGCTCACTAGAAGTTCCAACATCAAAATCATCTATTTTTGTAGAACTCCGAAAAGTCTTGGACAATCATTCCAAGGTGTTTGAATCTCCCAAAGGACTCCCACCTATTCATGATCATGATCATGCTATTCATTTGATTCTAGGAAGTGTTCCTCCAAACATCAAGCCTTATAAATATCCTTATGTCCAAAAGAGCGAAATTGAATGTATGATTGCATAAATGTTAGAGGCTGGTATAATTCAACCTAGTCAAATTTCTTTCTCTACTCCTGTAGTATTGGTACACAAGAAGGATGGATCATGGCACATGTGTCTAGATTATAGGGAGCTCAATAAGCTCACCATTAAAGATAAATTTCCTATTCCTATGATTGATGAATTTTGGATGAATTACAAGGAGAAATTTATTTTTCCAAGTTGGATCTTCGTTCAGCATATCATCAAATTAGAATGAAGACTAAAGAAATTCCGAAAACAACATTTTAAACTCATGAGGGTCATTATGAATGTTTGGTAATGCATTTTTTCCTTACCAATGCACCTTCTACATTTCAAGGGTCCAATTTCAAACCCTTCCTTAGAAAAATTGTGCTAGTATTTTTTGATGATATACTAATCTACAACAGGTCTTGGAAGGAATATGTTCAACATGTTGAGAGGGTGCTCAAACTATTGCAAGAGAAACAATTATATGAAAAAACATCCAAATTTTTCTTTGGAGTACAAGAGGTGGAATATCTGGGTCATATTATATCTCACTGAGGGTTAAGGTGAGCCTAGCAAAAATTAAAGCCATTAAAAATGAAAGGTCTAACCATCGCCGATTCTGCAGAAGTTTCAAGGTTATGAAGTGTTACAAGTTTGTTAAGTCTGAGAAGACAGCGACACCTCTAACAACATTATTGAAGAAAGATGCATTTTCATGGACTCCTGAAGCAACTAAGGCCTTTGAACATCTTAAAGAGGCAATGTGCCTAGCATCGGTATTAGCTATGCCAGACTTCACAAGAAAAATTATTGTGGAATGTGATGCCTCAGGAAATGGAATTGGTATCGTTTTAATGCAAGAAGGAAGACCCATTGCTTTTTAAGGTCTTCCAATCAAAGGAAAGTATTTACAGAAAGCTATTTATGAGAAGGAAATGTTGCAATACTGCATGCACTAAAGAAATGGCGAAATTACCTAATGGGAAGACACTTCAAGGTAAAAACTAATCATGATAGTCTTAAACACTTTTTGGAACAAAGACTATCTTTAGAAGAGCAGAAAAAATGGGTCACTAAGGTGTTGGGTTATTACTTTGAAATAATCTACAAAAAAGGGAAGCTAAATGTTGTTGCAGATGCACTCTCAAGTAAGAATGAAGAGGTGGAAGCATTGCTTTGTGTCATTTCTATTATCCAACCAAATTGGATAACCGAAGCAAGGGATGAATGGAAGAAGGATGAAGAAGTGTGGAAACTCATTCAAAAGTTGCAGCAAGATCCTAGTAGATCTTATACATTTAGTTGGAAAATTGATTCCTTATGGTACAAAGATTGATTATATCTTTGTAAGAATTCCCAACTAAAACAAAATATTCTTTTAAAATTGCACACTTCTCCTTTAGGAGGACACTCAGGATTTTTAAAAACTTACCACATGGTGAAGAAAGAATTTTTTTGGGATGGCCTTAAATCTGATATTCAAAATTTTGTGGCAGAATGTTTGGTTTTCTACTAGAATAAAGTTGAGACAATTAAGACCTCGGGTCTTCTACAGCCTTTATCCATTCCAGGTCAATGTTGGGAGGAGATTTCAATGGAATTTTTCACAGGTTTACCTAAGTCTGAAGGAAAGAGTGTCATCATGGTAGTAGTTGATAGACTTACCAAGTATGAACACTTTTGTGCATTATCTCATCCATTTAAAGCAAGTACAGTTGCTACTACATTTATGGACACAATTCAAAAGCTACATGGAAACCCAAGGGTTATTGTGAGCGACAGAGATCCCATTTTTACTGGAAATTTTTGGACGGAGTTCTTTTCTTGTTTGGGTACTCAATTAGCTCATAGCTCATCTTATCATCCTCAATCTGATGGTCAAACTGAGATAGTAAATAAATGTTTGGAAGGATATCTTCGTTGTTTTATATCTGATAAACAAACACAATGGGTCAAGTGGTTACCTCTCACTGAATGGTGGTATAACACTTCCTTCCATACTGCAGCAAAAATGACCCCATTTATGGCACTTTATGGATATCGTCCACCATCCATCACATCATCTTTAAGAGAAAATTCGAAGGTTCAAGCAGTGGAAGATCACATCGAGCATCAACAAGAAGTTCTCCAACTCTTAAAGGATAACCTGAATTTGGCACAAAATCGAATGAAACAACAGAAATATCAACATCACAGCGAGAGAAGTTTTGATGTAGGAGACTGGGTATTTTTATGGCTATAACCATACAAACAAATGTCCCTCAAGCAAGCTAAGAAGGATAATAAATTATTGCCAAAGTACTATGGTCCTTACAAGGTGTTGCAAAAGATTGGTACTATGGCATACAAATTGGAGCTTCCTGCTTCTTCACGAGTGCATCCGATTTTCCATGTTTCATGCTTAAAGAAGGTTATAGGTGAAAATATTCCAGTTCAAACAATATTGCCAGAACTTGATGAGGAAGGAAAAATCATATTGGAACCTGAAGCGGTCACAGAAACAAGAACTCAACAACTATGGAATCGATCAATTTCAGAGTATCTCATCAGGTGGAAGAACTTACCCACTGAAGATTCTACATGGGAGGATGAGAATTTTATACAGAAGCACCCAGAGCTACTCAAGCGTTGAGGACAACACTTTTTTGAAGGAGAGGGGCATGTTAGGTCCCTATATTACTAGTATAGTCCCTTATTTTTGTTAGTGTATCCCCCTTATTGTTATTATTGTACCCCTGTAACCCCCATATTGTTATTATTGTGCCCTTAAATTATTATTGTTAGGTCGGCTAGGATTAAATTGTGGCCCCATGGACTCCTATATATAGAAAGGAGGTTTTGTAATTTGTATCATCCAAGAATTGTTCATTCATGTAATGTATTGGAGGTTGCCCCCTCGAAGTGGCTTATTTCTAAGGCGTTGATTTCTATTTTCTTCTATTTTTGGAGTTGGTTTCTCAACATCGGCCCATTGGGCATATAATTTTTACTTTTATTTTTATGCCCAAAGGGCCGATTCTCAGAATCGGCCCCTTGGGCATATAAAAAAAAATTATATCCCAAAGGGCTAATTCTCATAATAGGTCCCTTGGGCATATAATTTTTTATTTATTTATTTTTATACGCCCAAAGGTCCTTGGCCATATAAAAAAACAAAAAAAAAAATTAATATGTGCAAGGGGCCGATTTTGAGAATTGGGGTCGATTCTCAAAATCAGCCTCCCTGCCTTGGGCACCCTTGGGCCCGGGTAGACATCATCGTGTGAGCGCATTCACTCGTAGCATGGCACTATGGGCATGTGCTGCGGGTGGACGCACCCACAGGGTGACATCTGCTCGAGCTCGAGGGCACCCAAGTGGAGGCCCTTGGGCTCAGGCGCCCAAGGGGTGTCCCTCGAGCTCGGGCGGAAGCCACCACGTGGGCGTGCCCACCTGTAGAAAAATGCTCTAGCGGGAGTCGGATTCCCAGAATCAACCTCCTGCTAGGAAGGGGGCTGACTACTCGGGCTTAGATGGACGTCGCCTGGTGGGTTCATCCACATGCAGCACGGGTGCCGTGGCCCAAGTGGATGCGCCCACCAACCCCCTAGGCAAGCAGGCAGGCCAATTGTCAGAATCAACCCATTTGTTTTCCTAGGGATCCGGTGGGTGCACCCACTTGGGCCAGAAGGGCCATGCACTACCCCAGGCAAGCCCATCCACAATATGCATGTTAATTTTTTTTAATTTTAGATAAAAAAAAAAAAAATCTTTCGTTTTCTACCTAAAAAAATCAATGCTAAAACGGTTTAAAATAACATGAATTTAATTAATTTTAACAGTTTACTAATTTCCAGAATAATAGAAACACAACTAACCTTTCAAAAGTAAGAATCTCCTGTTGACAATGTTGCTTCTCTAGAAAATCGTTCCAAGCTTTTAAACAAACCTCGAGAAATCTTGACGTGATGTGTGGAAGAGTGAAAATGACGTTTATTATAAAGCGAAATAACATAATTGTTTTCGGTGGGGTGAATGTGGGATAAAAAACATTGATGAATATTAAAAAAAATAAAATTTATAATGTAGTAAAAGTTATATAATTTAATTAAAATTATTTTATTTTGAAAACAATTATTAAGAGAAAAATATCTTGGGAATTAAATTCGAAATTAAGGTCCATATTATGAGAATATTTTAATAGCTAATTTTCAAATAAATCATTGAAATAAAATTTGGAGGGACATACTTCAAGCAAAAAATATCAACGGAAAATTTTGGAGGGAATTTTTGAAGTGAATTTTTCATTATTTCAGCTATTTATTGTCATTGGGAGAGAGATCATTTGCATCATTCAACATTTCTTGTTTGATTTTTATGGATTCCTCTGATAGTGATGTTTAATTTTAGGAAGCATCAAAATCTTCGTCGCGTAACAACTCTATTCATATTGATGAATATAACGAGAGAAGTGGTGACAAAATGAAAGATGAATATTTTCAAATGAATAGAGAGTCTAAATTTCGACTTATTCCTAATCCTATGGACTATGAGAGCAACAATGATGAATGGCAAGATGAATAATTTCCAAAATCTAGAGACTCACATTTTCCATTTAGTTCTAATCCTAAGGACTTCGAGAAATAGTGATGAATGACAGGATGACAAATTTTCAGTGGATAAAGAGCCACAATTTCCACTTAGTCCTAATCCTAAGGACTATGACAACAATAGTGATGGATGGTCGGATGAGAAATTTTCAGTGGATAGAGAGTCACATTTTCCACTTAGACCTAATCCTAAAGACTATGAGAGCAATAGTGATGAAAGAAAGGATGAAAAATTTTCAGTGGATAGAGAGCCACATTTTCCACTTTTAATCCTAAGGATTATGAGAGAAATTGTAATGAATGGTAGGATGAAAAAATTCCAGTAAATAAAGCGTCGCATTTTATAGTTACCCCTAACCCTATGGACTTTGAGAGCAGCAGTGATGAAGGAAAAGATGAATAAATTCCAATAAATCAAGAGTCTCAATTTCCACTTACTCCTAGTCATGTGGACTATGGGAGAAGTAGTGACGAAGGTCAGGATGAATAATTTACAATAAATCAAGAGTCGCAATTTCCACATAGTCCTAATCCTATGAACTTTGAGAGAAACCGTGATGAAGGGAAAGATAAATATGGTGAAGAATATCCTCCAATTCAGTATTTGAAAACCACAGATGATGGTATTGAAATTTTTTATGCCGTCTAAGATGGTAATTAATATTTTTCAAACAATTATGGTGGTGAATTTCCTAAATATATTGCAAATGATCATAGTAAGAATAGTATTCCTCCTAATGATGATGGAAATGGTTGTTCAGAGAATGATGAAATGATAGAGATGTTTCCAGCAAATATTGTTTCTAGGAGTAGGAGTAGACCTTTTTATATCAATACAATATGTTCTAGTTATACAAGGGGTAGAGTAGTATATCTCACGAGAAGAATTTCTATCAGTGAGCTCATTTCAAGTGACTGTTGTAAAAAGGATTGATTGAAACATATGGATTTCAATTTTTCTTTAGAGAAAAGTAAGAATTATTTGTCAATAAATAAAATCATGCAGAATTCATATTTAGTGGGGTGCATGCAATCTACACTGGTAGGTTATGATTATCATATTGGGTCTTTATTTCTCTGTAGAAAGGATTTCAAAATGATTCATTCAATTGGCCATTTTCGTCTATCATGAATCCAAGATAATTTGGAAAAGGATCCTACATATTATTTAGAAGTTCATCATAAATGAGAGTTTGGGCCACTAGAAAACACAACAATGTCATGGCTGCAAGACTTCTTTTCAAAACATGGAGAGTGTATGCCCAATAGAGATATAATACATATTCCAGATAACTTCTCAAGACGATAAATCTACAACTTATAGAAGGAATATGCAGAAGGTGTTGAAGGAAATGATTCTTTTATTACATATCAATATTTAGTGCAGATATGGAGGAGAGCATTCAACAATGTTTGTATTCCTAAGAAGACAAGGATGGGGGTTTGCAGTACATGTGCTTCTCTAAAATAAAAAAGGGAAAAATTTCAAGTAGCAGAAAGAGGTAAGCATTCATAACATTATTCTTTTAAATTTTATAGTGATCAACTATGAAAATGCATTTACTAATACGCTTATTTTATGTTATGTGTAGATTCCATTGTTAAAGCCCTTCAAGAGCACCATGAACAACAAACAAGTTAAAGGAAAAATTTATACAAGAATAGAAAGAAGTGTTATGATAATCCAAATAAATATTTGGGTTTGATAATTTATGGCATGGACCATAAGAAAACACTTCTACCACATTTTGTTCACAGACCAAAAAAATTGTAGGAGGAAAATTTTATCCGGTTTCACTTGGTCGATTATATGGTCTTAAATGGGGAAATGTCACCAAGAGTTTACTTCACATATCCAAATATTCATAATGATGGAAATATGAAAATAACCATAATTCATGATTTTCTTTCTCATTGGGGTGGTAATCTTCTTGAAATTTTGTATCTACAATTAGACAACACTTGTCCTAAAAAAAAAAATTAGATTGTTTTTTGATATCTAAACATGCTTGTTGAATTGAGAATCTATCATAAGGAAAAGGTTGGTTTCCTTGTTTTTGGGAACACTCACAACCATGTTGATCAGATGTTTAGTCGTTTTTCAGTAACATTGAGGAGGAATAATGTTGGGAGCTTGCCATCATTAATTTAATGTATTAAGAAATCATATGTGCCGGAGCATATTTTTCATGTGTTAGAATAACTTGTTCATATGCGAAGCTTTATTTTCGAATCCCATGGTCAGGAGAAATTCATTGAACAAATTAATGAAATTAGCTTCCAACATCAATTTCGTATCAAACAAATTAATGGGAAAAAACTTATATGGGGCAAGAAGTATTCAACAATTGCAGAATGGGCATCATCATCAGGTTTGGAATTTTTGAAGTTCATTCCAGATCATCCAATATTTGTGTCAAATATATTGTTATTACAATCGGTTGGTGAAGTGCATAATGCACCAAGGCAAAAGAGAGATATAGATTATTCTGAATGCCTAGAAGAAAATAAAAAAACCATTAGATATACATATGAGTAATTTGATGTAGTTGATTCAGTTTGGTGGGAGTCCTTTTTAAATGATCAGATTGATATCCTTTCAATACTAGCAAGTGA
This sequence comes from Pinus albicaulis, assembly GCA_034641835.2. Classification (NCBI taxonomy): domain Eukaryota; kingdom Viridiplantae; phylum Streptophyta; class Pinopsida; order Pinales; family Pinaceae; genus Pinus; species Pinus albicaulis. Next base: position 825,250,515 of record CM076580.1, read on the forward strand.
AGATATGATTTTGAAGACTCCATTTATTTGGCCACAAAATGTGTCAAATGAACAGGAGGAAAAAAACATTCTTGAAAAACAACAATCACATGGTATTATTAATTCTACACAGGTGGAGGAAAGAGAAATTTATATTGGTTCCAGAAGTTCTCGTGCACAACGTGAAGCCATGGAAGAACTTTATATATGTTCAGTACAAGATATTAAGGAGGGTTACATGGTTGCAGTCTTAGCACATGAAGATCCAAATGGCTATCCATTCTGGGTTCCCAGGGTTATAAAGGTGATTACATAAAATGAGGATGCTACAGGTGTTGAATTACATTGGTAATCCACAAACACACACCCATTCAATGGTGTGTACAAGCCAAATATGGTAGTTCATAAAAAAATTGGCAGAAAGGGAAAAATAAAGGGTACAAATATAAATCGTCGCTGCATATTCCTCTTAAAATTGGAGGAAGTTGACATACTTTTTTATGACTTTAATTTAAAAAAGAGAGGAAATATTCGCTCCAGGACGATATAGATTCTTAAGAGGTTTCTACTACAATAAATAGTGTTGAGATGGCAGTCCTTTGAACCCAGTCGTAGATCTACAATAATTTTGAAACCCCAAGTGGTGGGCATGCATGTTGGCTCAGATGGGGCACTAGTTGATGAAAGAAAAGAATATGGAACATCTTCATCTGCATCGAGTCATTCATCTGAAGATGTGAATTCTGATGGTGTGCAAGAAAATATCAATGATTTTGAATCATTTTGTAAGACAATTGAGATAAATGATGTTTACCTTGAGCAATGAAAATGATATTTTAACTTCCCTATGATATTACATGAAGTTATGAGTCATTTTTATGCTTTTTGGATTATATGTTTTAATTATGATGAATTCATTTATCTAAAATATTGACAATGCAACAATAACTTGGAGAAATAATTTATGTTTCATTGGGTTAGTTTTGTCATATAATTAGTTCATAATATCATGGTTGAAATATTTTTAAAAGTTAATATTTTTTAATTCTATGTGTGAAAATTAGTGAATTATATTTTATCTTTAACATTATGGTTGAAAACAATTAGAATTTTAGTGATTTTTAGTGTGATGAAATTATATGTTAAATGACATGTATAAAAATTATTAGAATTTTAATGTTTTTAAAATCTCATTATTTTATATTTAACGTCATTAGTAAAAATATGTTGAAATTGTACCCAAAAAGTAAAAATGGTATTCTAGCACCAACCATTGTGTGCTTTTTCCATTTATTTGGCACATGAAAATTGGTTCTACCGCCATATTTTAAAATATTTTGCAAATTAACATTGAAAAAAATAAAACCTCGTTCTGGAATACACCTTTTTCGTTTTTGGGTCATTTTTCATGCTTTTTGGGGTTTTTGTTCGCTAGAACTCCCGTTTTCAGTTTATAGTTCTCATTTAAGATTTTAAGTTGTTTTCATAAGATCAATGAGGAAAACTTCAATTTAATTTGACCAAATATTAAATTGAATTTCATGAATAAATAATAATTCAAAATTCTTGACTGCATCAAAACATAAATGAACTCCTCACATTTTCAAGAATAAATGATTGGATTAGTTTAATATTGGAGCAAACCTCCTTCCACTTGATGAAGAAATATTGAAGTCAAAATTCAATTTATTGTTGGTTTTTTGGATCGAGGGTGGTTTTCTCCAAGATTATTTAAATCCTAATTTATTCTCTTTTGAACAGGTCCAACCATGTGAAGGCGAAATCTCTCATGACCTCTCCTCCCCCCCTCACATCACTCTCAATTCCTAGTACCCAATCTATTTTCTAGGAAATATTTGAAAGAAAGACATTAAGATACATAAAGAAAAAAATATCAAACATTCATTCATTCGTAGATTCACAAAATATTTCATCTCAAAATTTTTTATCATAAAAAATATGTTTACATAATATGAAACAAGATTGCGTACATAAATAATTGTATAACAATCATTCATTGACATATAACATTCATTCATTAATCATAGCCACAAAATACTTTATCTCAATCAAATTTATCATCAAAAATATGTTTCATAATATGACACGTGATGTTTCTAATGATATAACTAGCACACTAATTTATTTTTAATGACTTGATTTTGTACTCATGAAATTGACAAGGCTACCACAAGAGGGGTGTCTCATCAACTGTAACAAGAAATAAATGTTAAATTTATATTTATTATTATTATTATTATTATTATTATTAAAATTATTTCAATAATAAAAATAACATTATATTTCATTTACCTTGTGTACTAGCCGACATTATTGAAATGGCTTCCCTGTGGTCCTTTTCTAGTACAATATCCTCATGTATGACATTGGCTACCATTGGAAGTTGGCTCATGGTGGTTGTATGTGTTGGTGTTATATATACTAAAAAACCTATATACGAAATAAAATTTTTTTTTATTAGATAATGTAAAAGTTAAAAAGCAAACAGTCATAATTGCATTTATGACATAAAAAAAATCACTTTAATTATGGTTTTTACCTAATATCTCTGAACATGTTGATCATATATTTTATCTTAGGACTTTTATTTCTAATGTGAATCAAACGAGAAAGTTATTTGTTCGTTCTAACCACAAATTTATTGATTTTTATGATTGGGTCGGGAGAAATGAGCAACTCATCATTATCAAACCAATCAGAATTGTGGTCATCTCCGCCATACCACATATTTCAGCAAAAGAAAAGTTTAATAGATTATATAAAAAAATAATCAATCTCACATTAAGTTATTTCATTTATTTAAACAAATAATCTCCTACCTTTTTTCAAACCTTACCAATATTGTTTCAAACAATTTTCTGGATCCATCACATTCATTATAATTTGGAGATCAATGTTTCAAACCCACAACTTTACTTTATCTTCAGGATACAAATAAATAAAGAAAACTGATCAAACCATATGTTATAATAAATAGGAAAAAATAGGTTTGAGAATGGCCGACAATAAAAACCCTAAAGATATGATTTTATAAATATATTATAAGATGTGTGTTATATTATGGTCAATATATGTCATGTTATTAATAAAATTATTAAGGAATATGGAAATACTAAATGTATTAAATATTAATTATGATTTTTTATTAAAAAATTGATTAATATATGTATTATATATTATAAAAAATAATTAATAGGTTTGTTATATATCTAAAATAATTAATATATTTGTTATTAATTGTGCATGTTTTGTATTAAATAATGGAATAAATAATATTAATTAATGAAACTTAGGGGAAGTATTACTAATTAATTAGACTTAAGGTGAGGGGTCTTGGAATATATTGATTTATACGATAAATTAGGAATCTAAATTTCACTTTTAATCCATCCTTCATCTCTATTAATTTTTTTAGGATGTTTATTGATTTCAATGGCCTCTCTAAATTTTATGTGGATGTAGTGGTCAATTTTAGCAAGGATGTGAGTTTTTTTAATGCAGATTTGATGTTTGGTTTTATCGGAATGCTCTACTAGTGCAAAGTTTTTTGAACGATTATGCTTTGTGTGAGTTTAATTTTCTAGGATTCTAGTATTCATAGATCGACCAATCTCCCCAAAATATGGAATTCCATAAGAACATGGAATTAAATAAACACATTTCTGACATTTGTGTTCAATGAGATATTTAAAAAAATTGAGGAAACTACAAATGTTATTTAAAGGTTTGAAGGTGGTCATAATATTATTTATTTTTAGGATATGGGAAATTTTGTCGGTGGTACCAAGAATGTATGGAAGGCTCACTTTTCCAATGAAGTTATCCAAATTTTTATTTTTATGACAAGTTTCTTTGTTAACATTACTGACAGCCTTAATGACTTTATGTCTTTTGTATCCATTTTTCAAGAACACATTTATAAGATATGTTTTCTTGATTTCTAAGTGTTTTTTATCAAATATTAACAAAATTCTTGTTTCTAGAGTGTTTATAATCCCTAATTTTTAGGTGGGATGATGGTGAGAAGTGGCAGAAGTTATTGTTTGATATGCGTCTTTTTTCGATTGACTTGGTGGGATATGGAACCATCTTGATTTCAGGTAAAGAGGATATCAAGAAAATGGAGGCTATCATTGACTTCTAACTCCATGGTGAATTTTATGGGGGAAGAAAGAATGTTTAAGTGTATTTTAAAAGTTTATAATGTTTCACACTCTTGTGGCCATATGATGGTGGTATCTTCTACAAATCTTTTCCATAATTTAGGTTTTAAGGGGGTAGATTTTAGATCTTTGGTTTCAAAATATTCCACGAAAAAATTGGAAATAATGGGGGATAGAGGAGATCCCATGTCTACCCCACAATTTTTCTTATATACCTCACCCATGAATCTAAAGAAAGTAGATTTGAGGCAAATTTCAAGGAGTTTTGATGCACTAGGATCAATTATTTTACAGACAACCTCCATGGCTCCTTCAATAGAGATATTGGTGTATAGTGAAGTGACATAAAAAATAAATAAAATTTCATTTTTATCAAAATTTATATTATTGATTTCATTGATGAAATGGGTAGAATCTTTGACAAATGATTCAATGTTACCAACCAAGGGTTTTAGTTTTTTGGCTAGGTACTTGATAGGATGATATGTAGGTCCACAAATAGTATTCACTATAGGTATAATTGGAATCCAAAGTTTTTCTATCTTAGGAGCACCATAAAGTATGGGGGTATAAGGGCAACTTTCAATTAGGGTACTTATCTTCATGAATATTGCAAACTTTGATTGAGTTGCAAACTTCCTTAGAAATTTCCCTTAAATGGTTCATGTGTAAATTTTTGTAGCACCCACTATTGTTGAGATGACCTATAATTTTATCATTTTATTCTTTTCTATTCATAATGAAGGTAGCACCTCCCTTGACTTATTTTAACACTAAAATGTTGTGGTTATATTTTAATGATTTTAGAGAAAGGTATTCTTCCTTGTTAATGTTGCTTTTGGGGGGTATGTATTTTCTAAGAATAATGGATCAATCTTGTCTAATTTTCTCTTTGGTATTATCATGCATGTTTTTAATGCCATATTTTATGTGACAAAGGATGTCTTCTATAGGAATTTTCTGGGGAGTCATAGAAAAATTCAACCCTTTATTTAGAAGATTGATGATGGGTTCACTTAATTGGAGGTCAGAAAAATTAATAATTAGATTTTATGGAGGATGGGGGTTCGATGAATTGGTTAAGGGAAATGGTGGTTTATCAATAAGGCAATGAACATGTTTGGAATTAAATAAAGGTGGCTCATGTGAAATATAGGGAGAAAGTGATTGATTTTGTTGATGGTCGATGCTTACATCAAGGGATTGGGAAGTTAAATTAACAATATAATTATTCGAATACATTGTTAATGGCACAAGGTGATAACTAGTCCTAGCATTTTCACTTGAGTTATCACGTCCACTTATAGCTTGCAGTGAGAGACCAGGGAGTAAAATTGTCATGATGAATTTTGATGGAAGGTTGAGTGACCCAGGAAAAAAAGGAAAACACGCAATTACTATCGATCTTACAAAGTGTGTTGCATTTTCAGCGATGTTATCAGAATTAAAAATTTCACTTATGTTTTTAATTAATGTGGATTTGTTGTTTGAATGGTTTTTATTTAATTTAGGATTGGTATATTTTGTTACAGGAAGATTCATTAGATTGTTGGAGATTTAATGTTAGTTAATAATAGAGCTTAAAAATGTCTTTTGAGAGGGAACGATTTTGGAGTTCGAAGAAGTATCATTGTTCAATGTGTTGGTGCTCACCGAATTGGTGGTTACAGAGTTAGAAGGGAGAACTTTATTATAGAGGAAAATTTTAGAAATTTTTTTAGCTTTCTTTTTACAATTTAATTCTTCAATTCTTAGAGACTTTAGAGCTGAGGCGACATCAAGTTTTGAACATAGTATAGGATCAACTAGGTTTATCAATGTTATGTGTAAGTAATACTCTTTACGAGACAAGAAATCAAGCTCATATCTAGTTCTTTTTATTTCACTACATAAAAGTGCCAAGCTAGCTCTGGTGAAAATATGCTTGTTTTTATGATTTTTGAGGGAGTGATTAATTTTGGAAAAGGTAGGAATGTTAGAAAAATCTATGCAGCATTTTAGGAATCTGAGATCAATTTTCCTTTTATTTATAAGTACTCTAATTTGTTCTAAAAGTGAAATTTTTTTTTTTTGTGACAACAACAAATTCAAATTCGGGCCCCCTAAGGAGAGCTAGCCTACTAGTGTAGCTCTGTCAACAATTTCACGCAATTAACTCAGTTCATCTCCACGTGGTCTTCCACAACTTCCTTGTAGTTTTATTTATAAAATTCGAAGAATTTGAAAAATAAATGTATTCAAAAAACTTTGGAACATTAAATGTACCCCGAACTTCAATTCTTTCTTCGAACCTTATACTAAGGTTATCACCCTACACCTTAAAATCAAACACTTATATCAGCCTTTCGGCCTCGAGCCCACCTTTTGCAATCGACTGTTAATAAAATGTAGCCACCATACCGTTGATTATCCTTTGTGCTACTTCCAAACGCGATCGTCATTCGATGAGCTTTCCTCCAGATTGACAACGTTCATTGATATCGCACTGCCTCCTCATTCAAACTTTAATGTGTGATGGCACGTAAAAAGGTGGTTTTTGGGGTCCCGCCTTTTGCTACGTGTCAACCACTCTATGGAATCGCTCCCAATTTGGGAATACCTCTTACCCCACAAAAGCGGTGCGATATGGGCGGGTTGGTTTCACAAATCCACTCTCAGTTTTGGAACAGTGGTTGACCACGGTTTAACACCTTCCTTCCTATGCTCCCCCGTTTGCTAACTCAGGGTCAGACCTCGATTCAAGATTCAATTAACAACAAATGGTCTATTTCTCTTACGGGGGGAGTCTTCACTACCTCAGAATAGAGTTAGTCGACCACAATTATACGCAGACTTCTTCTATGAGTGGAAATTAATTCAACAGAGCTTGTTCAAACAATTCAAGAGAAAAAAATAGACAGAGAAATGAGGAAATTATGCAACAACCCTATTCAATGATTTCACACAGACCAATGTTCAATCGCCTCACAAATAACGATTCGAGACAATTTGATAGCCAACGAGCACGGAATTTTATTTAACTGGAAGCAATTGTTTAACACACGGATTTTTATTGCATAAATCTCTCCTCCTAAATACATCCAAGGGATACAATTTATATACATTACAATGTGTCTCTTTAGTTCCTTGGTGAGGACCGTTTAGAAAATCAAAGGCCTAATTACAATTTACTCAAATAACTGAAACATGACAGATGGCTAAACTATTCAACTTCTACTAACTCCAACTAGTCTAAATGCAACAAGCAGCTGAGGTATTAACACCTAGTTGTTACAATTCAATGATTTTGAACCCTCCTAGCCACAACATGTGGAATAAACCTCCTACATTGCTGGCTAGTGTCTAATGCCCCTGCATCAGACTCCCAAGGGTGATTTTCTTCATGGGCTCCTGTCCATGAGCTCTTCCACTGATCTGCCTATCTTCTGCAACATTCCTTCAGTCATCCAAGTGGCGTCTTCCTCTGTCTTGTCCTTCCATTTGATTAAGTACTGAAAGTACTCTTGTCCTCTGGTCTTCTTGAACACTCTGGATGTAATGGTTGTGATGGAGGTAGCTGCTTTTCCCACTTAATATGTCCCTTGTCTGTTGATATTTCTTCTTCACCATAATCTTCATACTTGTACAAATCTTAAATATTAAAAATGGTAGATATTCCAACATCAGGAGGTAATTCAATCTCATAATAATTTGCAGAAAAATTTCTAAGTATCTTGCATGGTCCAATATTTTTGAACTTCAGTTTGTTATATTGCTTCCTTGGGAACCTCTCCTTTCTCAAGTGTGCCAAGACCAGATCTCCTACTTCAAAATGGACTTCTTTTCTGCTCAAGTCTGCTCTGCCTTTGTATTTGATGTTGTTTCCTTGTAGCTTCTGTTTCACTTGTTCATGTATGGCTTGGATCTCTGAAGCAAATTCCTCACCATCAGCACTTCTCAGCTCTACCTTTCCCAGATTTCTTAACTCTGATATTCGCCTGGGGTGCATTCCATAAACAATGTGTAATGGAATCTTCCCTATGCTTCTGTTTGGTGAGTCATTATATGCATATTCTGCCCAGGGAAAAATATGGTCCCACTGCTTGGGATGCTCTCCTGCAAGACTTCTCAACAATTTTCCTAGACTCCTATTCACCACCTCAGTTTTTCCATCAGTCTGAGGATGATAAGCTGAGATAAAACTCAGTTTGGTACCAAGTTTCTTCCATAGTGTCCTCCAAAAATGGCCCACAAATCTGGTGTCTCTGTCTAAAACAATACTCCTGGGAAACCCATGCAACCTAACAACTTCTTTGAAAAACAAGTTAGCAACATGGGTGGCATCACTAGTCTTATAACATGGGATAAAATGTGCATTTTGGAGAATCTGTCTACTACAACAAAGACTGCATCATTCCCTCTCTGAGTCTTGGGAAATCCTAGAACAAAATCCATACTCACCATGTTGCAAGGCATGTTTGGAATAGGTAAGGGAGTGTACAATCCTGCATTCTGGCTCCTTCCTTTAGCATATTGACAGATTTTGCAATTCTTCACAAAATTATCCACTTCTGCTCTCTTCTTGGGCCAATAGTAGAAGTAACTCAACTGCTCATAATTTCTATGAGTACCAAAGTGTCCAGCAAGTCCACCATTATGCTTCTCCTTGATCAAGTTTTCTCTCATGGAACATTTTGGTACACACAGTTGGTTTCTTCTGAATAGTAAGTCCTCTTGCAAGAAATAATCCAAACAATGGCTTATATCTATTAGAACAGGGTTATAACACGCCTCAAATGATTCTTTAAAATCTGGATCTGTTTTATAAAATTCCCTGAGAAAATCAAATCCTACAACTTCAAAATTGGTTTCTTGAACAAGCATGTGCCTCCTACTCAAAGCATCGGCTACTTTATTTTCTTGGCCACTTATATGTTTCAAAACAAAGTTAAAACCTTGGAGATACTCAACCCATTTGGCATGCTTATGATTCAACTTGGGCTGCTGTATAATGTACTGCAAAGCATGGTTATCAGAGTATAATACAATTTCTCTGGACATCAAATAATGCCTCCACTTTTTCAATGCCTGAACAACTGCATAGAATTCCTTCTCATAAGAGGAATACTTCCTTCTGGTGTCATTCATATTTTCACTAAAATAGGCTACAGGCCTATCATCCTGACTCAACATAGCTCCAATGGCCTCTCCACTGGCATCACACTTCACTTGAAATGGTTTAGTAAAATCAGGCAGAATCAAAACAGGCTTTTCAGTTACCTTTTGCTTCAAAATTTTAAAGTTTATTTCTGCTTTAGCAGTCCATTTAAATGGTTGTTTTCTCTTATTTATTGTCTCAATGATGGGTGCATTAATCTTACTGAAGTTTCTTATAAACTTCCTGTAAAAACTAGCAAGTCCATGGAAACTCCTTACCTCAAAAATATTTCTGGGTGAAGGCCACTCCACAATTGCCCTAACATTTTCTGGGTCCATCTTCAATCCCTCTGCAGAAACGAAAAAACCCAAATACACCAACTCTTCCTTCATGAATGAACATTTCTTTAAATTTATCAGCAGTTTCTCTTGGTGCAGCTTCTTCAAGACATAATTAAGATGCCTTAAATGCTCTTCTTTAGTCTTGCTGAAAATTAATATATCATCCAGATACACTATCACAAATTTACCAATGAATTCTTTCAATACTTCATTCATAAGTCTCATGAAAGTGCTAGGTGCATTTGAAAACCCAAAAGGCATTACCATCCATTCATACAGTCCTTCATTTGTTTTAAAGGTAGTTTTCCACTCATCACCCTCTCTTATTCTAATCTGATGATATCCACTTTTTAAATCTATCTTTGAAAAATATTTTGCACCACTCAAACAAACCATTAAATCTTCAACTCCGGGTAAAGGGAATCTGTACCTGATTTTTATGTTATTGATTGCTCTGGAATCAATACACATCCTCCAGCCTCCATATTTCTTTGGGCTCAATACTACTGGTACTACACATGGACTCAAACTTTCTCTAATTAGTCCCTTGTCCACCAATTCTTATACTTCTCTCCTGATTTCCTCATTTTCTGTGGTAGTCATTCTGTAGGCTGCCTTATTTGGCAGATTCGATCCAGGGATAAAATCTATCTGATGGCTGATATTGCTCATAGGTGGAAGCTCATCAGTAAATCGTCCACAACAATGTCACAGTAATTGTCTAACATCTCTCGGATTTCTATTGGCAAATCAGAAATCTTTGTAGAAGTAAGAACTACCTTAGGCTTGCAAACTAAAGCAAAACTTACCTCTTCTCCTTCTATCTACTGTATATATTCCTTCCTGCTCAGCAACAAGGTCTTTGGGTCAACCACTCTACTTGATGGCTCTCCTTCTTCCATGGGTATCAATGTATGATGCACCCCATCCTTGAAGAACTTGTAAGTGTTCTTCTTGCCATCATGCACCACTTCTCTGTCAAATTGCCAAGGTCTACCTAGCAGTATGTGACACACATCCATGGGCATTACATCACACAGGACCTTGTCTTTGTATTTTCCCATTTGTAGCTCTATCTCACACTATTCTTTTACAATCAGCTGGTGCCCTTTATGCAGCCAGGACACCCTGTAGGGAGTTGGATGCTCCCTTGTCTTCAGCTTCAACTTCTCTATCACCTCAGTGGAAACCAGATTGTCTGTGCTGCCACTATCAATAACTAGCTGGCAGCATTTCCCTTGGACCTTGCATATGCTTCTAAACAAAGTCTTCCTTTGTGCAGGCTCAGTGACCTCTTTGGCTTGCTTCAACAATACCTTATTAACCACCAAGGACTCTCCCCTCTCTGGTAGAATTTATTTTTCAATTGTTGCCTCTTCTCCAACCTGGGAAACAACAACATTTCTTGGACCAGCACCCACATTCTCCGAGCACTCATAGTGCTTGTGTCCCACTTGCTGACATCTATAGCACCTCAATTCTATACATCTACCTCTATAAGAACCCCTTCTTCCTCTTGCATCACCCTTTGTAGATGCATTCTGAGGTGAGATACTATTAGCTCCATCCCTGGGTGTAGTAGGCTTTCCTCTACCACCCTGACTTCCCTTTCCACGGAAGGTACCCCTCCCTTTAGCAGACTGCTTCCTCAGGAGTTTCTCCTCTACTTTCAAGGCCATCTGATAGGCTTCTTCCACTGTCTTAGGAGACAGAAGACCAATATCATCTTGGATCTCCAGCTTCAGACCATTCACATATCTGGCAGTCTTCTCTGGTGTGTCTTGAAATTGCCCAGCTCTTATGCTTACTCTATAAAATTCTTCTGTGTATTCCCTTACTGTCAGCAACCTCTGTCTCAGGTTCTGCATTTGCCTAAAAAATGTTAGCTGATAATCATTAGGAAATAATTTACCTTTTAACTTAGCCATCATTCTGGTCTAGCTCTTGATAGGCTGCTTTCCAACTCTCCTTCTTTCTTCTTGCACTCCATCCCACCAAAGTGCAGCATGTCCCTTCAGCTTTGTTACTGCAAACTTGACCTTCTTATCCTCACTCATTTCTTCATAGTCAAAGCACTTGTTTATTTCATTAATCTAGTCCACCAACTCTTCTAGATTCAGTCCTCCTGCAAAACTTGACACTTCAATCCTAGGCTTAACTGCAGACCCCAGAACAATTTTGAGGAGTCTCATGTCAGGAGGAATCTCAACATTTTCTTCCACTTCTTCTAATTCAGGCTCACTAATGTCTTCAGGATCTCTGGGTTGTCTTCGCTCCATGGCATCCATTCTGGGATCGAACCTCTACAAAATCCCCAACACCTCTGCATTGGAAACAGGTCCGCCTCTCCTTCTGCCAGCACCTTTACCAACTCGGATTGCCATGTTAATCTTCTGCAAAAACAACTCAAAAACAACAGCTCTGATACCACAAATGACAACAACAAATTCGAATTCGGGCCCCCTAAGGAGAGCTGGCCTACTAGTGTAGCTTTGTCAACAATTTCATGCAATTAACTTAGTTCATCTCCATGTGGTCTTCCACAACTTCCTTGTAGTTTTATTTATCAAATTCGAAGAATTTGACAAATAAATGTATTCAACAAAATTTGGAACATTAAATGTACCTTGAACTTCAATTCTTTCGTCGAACCTTATACTAAGGTTATCACCCGACACCTTAAAATCAAACACTTATATCAGCCTTTCCGCCCTGGACCCACCATTTGCAATCGACTATTAATAAAATGTAGCCATCATACCATAGATTATCCTTCGTGCTACTTTCGAACGCAATCGTCGTTCGATGAGCTTTACTCCAGATCGATGGCGTTCGTCGATATCGCACTGCCTCCTCAGTCGAACTTTAATGTGCGATGGCACGCAAAAAGGCGGTTTTTGGGGTCCCACCTTTTGCTACATGTCAACCACTCTATGGAATCGCTCCCAATTTGGGAATACCGCTTACCCCACAAAAGTGTTGCAATATGGGCGGGTTGGTTTCGCAAATCCACTCTTGGTTTTGGAACAGTGGTTGAACACTGTTTAACGCTTTCCTTCCTATTCTCCCTCGTTTTCTAACTCAGGGTCAGACCTCGATTCAGGATTCAATTAACAACAAAAGTTCTATTTCTCTTATGGGCGGAGTCTTCACTACCTCAGAATAGAGTTAGTCGACCACAATTATATGCAGACTTCTTCTATGAGTGGAAATTAATTCAATAGAGCTTGTTCGAACAATTCAAGAGAAAACAATAGACAGAGAAATCCAGCAATTATGCAACAACCCTATTCAACGATTTCACACAGATCAGTGTTCAATCGCCTCACAATTAAACAAATTCCTCACAAATAACGATTCGAGACAATTCGATAGCCAACGAGCATGGAATTTTATTTAACCGGAAGCAATTGTTTAACACACAGATTTTTATTGCAGAAATCTCTCCTCCTCAATACATCCGAGGGATACAATTTATATACATTACAATGTGTCTCTTCGGTTCCTCGGTGAGTACTGTTTAGAAAATAAAAGGCCTAATTACAATTTACTCAAATAACTGAAACATGACGGATGGCTAAACTATTAGACTTCTACTAACTCCAACTAGTCTAAATGCAATAGGTAGCTGAGGTATTGACACCTAGCTGTTACAATTCAATGATTTTGAACCCTCCTAGCCACAACATGTGGATAAAACCTCCTACATTGCTATCTAGTGTCTAATGCCCCTGCATCATTTTGTCACTTTTGTGTAGGTTGATAATTTTAGATTTTAGATTTCTGCAATTTTTATCTTGTTTCAAATGATTTTCCGGATCCATCGCATTCATGATAATTTGGACATCGACATTTTGAACCCACAAATGTGGTTCATCTTCAAGATATAAAGAAATATGGAAAACTTATCAAACCCTAGGTTATAATAAATAATAAATATTAGGTTTAGAAATGGCTGACAATAAAAACCCCAAAGAAATGATTTTATAAATATATTATAATATTTGTGTTATAATATGGTCAATATATGTAAGTTATTAATAAAATTATTAAGGAAAATAGAAATATGAAATGTATTAAATATTATTAAAAATAATTAATATCTTTGTTATATATTAAAAATAATTAATATATTTATTATTAATTAGGCATGGTTTTCCTTAATAATGGAAGAAATAATATTAATTAATGCAATCTAGGGGGAGTATTATTAATTAATTAGACTTAAGGGGAGGGGGTTTGGGATGATATTGATTTATATGTTAAAGTAGGAATCCAATTTTCACTTATAATCCATGCTTCATCCCTATTGAGGTTTTTAGGATGTTTAGTGATTTCTATAACCTCTCTAAATTTTATGTAGAAGTAGTGGTCAATTTTAGCAATGATGCGAGTTTTTTCCATGCATATTTGATGTTTTTTTTTTTACCGGAATGATTTTCTAGTGAGTTTTTTTTTGAAAGATTATGTTTTATGTTAGTTAAATGTTCTAGAATTCTAGTATTGATAGATAAACTAGTTTCCCCAACATATGGATTTCCACAAGAACATGGAATTAAATAAACTCCTTTCTGTCATTTAGGGTCAATGGGACCTTTAACATAATTGAGGAAATAATGGATGGTATTTAAGGCTTTGAAGGTGGTTATAATGTTATTTATTTTTAGGATACGAGAAATTTATTCAGTGGTCCCAAGCATGCATGGAAGGTTAACTTTGCTAATGAAGTTATCCAAATTTTTTCTTTTCTATGGAAAGTTCCTTTGTTAACATTAATGAGAACCTGGATGGCTTGATTTCTTTTGTATCCATTTTTCAAGAAGACATTTATAAGATGTGCTTTCTTGATTTGTAAGTGTTGTTTATTAGAGATCTACATAACTTTTGTTTCTAGAGTGTTTAGAACCCCTAGTTTTTGGGTGGGATGATGGTGCAAAGTGGCATGAACATATTGTTTTGTATGGTGTTTTTTCGGTATACATAGTGGGATATGGAACCATATTGAATTAGGGTGATGAGGATGTCAATAAAATAGAGGCTATCATTGACTTCTACCTCCATGGTGACTTTTATGGAGAAATAAATACTATTTAAATGTTGTTTAAATTTTTCTAATGTTTCACACCCATGTTGCCATATGATGAAGGTATCTTTGAAAAATATTTTCCATAACTTAGGTTTTAAGGGGTAAAAATTTAGGGATTTGGTTTCAAAATATTCCATGAAAAAATTGGAAATAATGGGGCGTATCAGAGACCCATTCTACCCCACAATTTTGCTCATATATCTCACCCATGAAACTAAAGAAAGTAGATTTCAGGTAAATTTCAATGAGTTTTGATGTGTCGATATCAGTTAGTTTACAGAAAACCTCCATGGATGCTTCAATAGGGATATTGGTATATAGTGAAGTGACCTAAAAAATAACTAAAATGTCATTTTTATCAAGCTTGATATTCTTGATTTCTTTTATAAAATTGGTGGAATGTATTACAAATGATTATGTGTAACCAACCAAGGGTTTTATTATTTTGTTTAGGTATTTGGAAAGATGATATGTAGTTCCACCAATAGTATTCACTATAGGGATAATTGGAATCCCAAATTTCTGTATCTTAGGAGCACCATAGATAACCCTTGGTTTCTAACCTTCAATTGTGGTTCATCTTCAGGGTACAAAGAAATATCGAAAGATAATCAAATACTAGGTTATAATAAATATATCTTCAATGAATAACACATTTTATTTTCATGTTTTAAGAATTCCTTAAAGTAGTGAAATAAATAAAACATTTTATTTTCCTTCCATAAACATTCTTTGAAGTAGTGAGATAAATAGATCGCAATAACCTACCTTGCATATATTATAGATAGAAAGAAAAAAAATAAAGAAGAAATAGAGATGAAACATTTTTTATTACTATAAAAAAAAATCTACCAAAAAATGGCCATTAAACCTCACTTTATAGAAATTTGATCCTCCTAAAGGAGGAACCACTCCCATGCAATGTGCCTCCCTTGACTTATGATGAAGTGAAGTGAAGGTGAAATAGGTGAACTCTACTCTTCTTATGGTTGAAAATACTTCTGAAATGAAGGTGGACAATAATCTCATATTACATGAGAAAACCAAGCACATCAAGATAAAGTACCAAGTGATTCAATATCATGTAGAGGGAAATATTGTTCATTTGAGACATTGTTCTAGAAATAAGAATTTTGTTGACATCTTCACCAAATCACTTGGAAGAGAAAAATTTGAAAATTTTAAAATGATGTCTGGACTCAAAAAGAACCATTAAAATTAAGTGGGAAATGTTAGATTCATAATACTTTTGATTTTTTGTTGTTGTACATAATTCAGATGTATATGAAATTGATATTCGTAAGGAACAAAAATAGTCCCTTATGGAATGTTAAGAAAGTAGGCACTTCTTTTAGTATATATGTGTGCTTTGGGTTACTGAATATCACAAAAATGTAGAGCTATTCCTATTCCAATCCTGAGTTTATTATAATCCATGGAACATACATTTATATATTCCCTAGTGGTTGTAAGGCCTGATTTTCTCATCACTTTCAAAGGAATGACAAAAAAAGTTTCTCTTAAATCTAGAATGTAGTTGTTGCCTCTCAAAACATGGTTGCCTTGTCTTCTTTTTAAATTAATATATACATAAGATCGGAAGATTGAAATTCAATAAAAAGTGAAACTTAAATTCAGGTATTATAAAATATAGAATTAGTAGGTACTAGAATGTACAAATTAAATTTATTCTTAATGCAAACAAGTTCACAAAGATTCCAATGTATTAGATACACAATTTCTTTGTTGCATAATATAAAATCATAAATGATTTTATTTCTTTTAGTATTTCTGTTGAAGGTATTACCTAAACAAAAATTGAACATGTAAGAAATGGGAAACACCACAAGATCACAACTACATGTATCCCTTGTTGGAATTTATAACTAGTTTTGGTCTCCATAATTCTCATTTGCCTCATGTCATGATGAAATTATTATGTAAAACAAGGAAGAAAAATAATGTAAAGAATAAAAAGAAATTATTTTTGGATCACAAGTTTCATGTTCAAGTTATTTTTCATTAGGTACCTTGGGATTTTCATGAGTTAAACAGTACTTGCCATCGTAAAAGACCCATTTAGGAACTTTTATCAAACAAAGAAAAAATATTTTTTTAATTAGAAGTGTCTGTAAAGGCTCCTAAGATAAAGTCGGCTAGCTAAATTGAAGTCAGCCTAGAGAGGGATAATTGAGCCTCTTGGAAAGGATATAAAAGGATGGACTTCGACCTTATTGAGACATATATCAAGCAAGCATATCTTGGGTTCAATATGAAATAGAGATGGAGTGGAGAGTCTTATAAGACAAGAGAAGAAGGATAATGAAGAAGGAGTAAGTCCGAGAACCATGTGAAGGTTTAACACTTTCCCTATAATGTCCACACATGTGAATACCAAAAATTTTATAGGGTTTCCACAAGTCTGAAAATTGTAGGAGATTTGTAGGTTTTCTTGTGAAGGATAAGGGGCTAGAAGAGCCTTGTTTTTGGAAGATATCCACTTTGCTTCTCCTAGTAACTTTTTTATTTGTCTTGAGGTTGATATTCTAGTTGGTTGGCTTGGTTTTTTGTGTGAGGCCTAGTCCAGGGTTTATTCTTGGAAGTCTCATTTGAAATTTATTTTATAAGAATAGATTTTTTTCAGGGTTTTCCCCTTGGAGGGGTTTTTACCTTGGCTTGGAGCCTATATCTTATGTTAATTTTTCTATGGTTGTGATATTTATTGTTTTGGCACTTATTTGATGATAATAACACAAAAATAATCAAGAATAAGAATAACATAAGGTATCAAGTAAATGTAATGTAATGTAAAATGGAAAATGGAATTAAGTGTTGCCCTAATCAATTTTCCAACATGGTATCAAATCTAAGGATGAAAACATTATTAACTAGAAGACAATTGAAAGGACTTGTGAATTGCTCTGAGAAGCCTAGAAAATTATTTTCTGCGTCAATTTTGAAGGAAGAGGCAACTAGACTAAGATTCGATCTAGAGGGGGTAATTTCTGGGCTACATTTGTGCAAATTAACATAATATTAGACATAAGAAATAAGGTCGCAACCCTAGGCTTGGAATCTGAAATTTCTAAGGTAGCCATGTCACTATTTCAAGAGATCTGAAAAACACATAAAGGTAGTAAGGAATAAGAGTCAAGGCTGAGCATTTTTTTGTATTTTTTTTGTATAAGATTGAAGATTTTTGGGACTATTTTGAGATATCTTTATAAGTTGAAGAATATTCAAGTAATATTAAACAAATATAGGCCATTTTTATACTAACTATAGTGATTATAAATCTTTGATCCAAGTCTTAATCCCTATGTCATAAATATGTGTCTTCTGATATTATTCAAAGTATGAAGTTCATTGATCTAAAATAGGTTGAACATTCCAATAATAGGTCTATCCTACGAAAGAAATTGATTTTATAAAATCAATATTGGGAAGCCTAAAATGGCATAGGAACTGACCTAGAGTCGTATGAAGAGAGGAAAATTGATAAGGAATATAGACTGAAAGTTGAAATGGCATTATAAGCCAAGAATCAAGGTCTTTGAAGATTGCAAAGGATAAAAAAGTGAAAATGTGGTAGCATAAGCTTCATTTCAGATCAATAATCAAGGAGGACAAAGGATTGATGTAATAAAATAAGTAGAAATTTATCATCTTGAGAAATCATATTGACTTGACAGTCTCTTGAAGGTAGTAATGATAAAGAGAGTGTGACAATAGTGGAAGTGAAAATTCCTTGAACTATAAAATCAAGTTTTAATATATTGAAGAAGGAATTATAGAAGCTTCCTACGATTATGAATGAAAAAGGTATCAAATCCTTGGAAAGAAGGATTTGTAGTATCATCAAATAATCGTGGAAAAAAGGGTACATTAAACAATGTGTAATCGAATGTTTGCAAAAAAAGGAGGAATGAGGTATGTACAAATATTATTTCTGTGCATTTCAAGTTATAAAGGGCATGTTTAGTAATTAAGGTTTTGTAAGACTAGAATCTAGGGTTTGAAACGTTTTGGCATCTAGGGATTGAAAATCCTAGAGGAGACTCGAATTAGAAAACCTTGTTAAATAACCTAACCCTTATATAGTTGTTCCCTCATAGAAACCATAGCTACTAAATTTTAGGATTTACAAGGAAGATCTAGGGGTCTTACAGTAAAATCTAGCAAGGGTGGAATTAGATCAATTTTAGGTTATGACACAAAAAATTTAGGGTTGACATTTGAAAGGATAAGTCAAGAAATGTATGGTTTATGTCTAATAACCCTAGGAGTACGATCACTAAGAAATGCATAAAAAACCTAGATCATCATCATGTCTTTGTATTTGTATATAATGCTTGGTTTCACTTAAAGTTTTAGGTACATAAATAAATAAAGATAAAGGGGAATAAAAGTTAAATCAAATCATGATAGAAGGGGGGAATGACAAGGACTCAGACAGAACTAATGCTAAAGGAGTAAGGATGCATCATTGTATTAAAATATTATTTTTGTATGGAATCATAGAAAGAAGAATGTAGTATCTAAATATACTTGATTGAGTTGCTTCATAAAATTCATGGTATTTCAAGAATAATAAGCTTTGAGGACCTTCTGGCATAAGTGTTTATCTATACATTGTCTAACATTATGTTAGAAGTAGTCATTTTGCTCCTAAAGTGGATCATCATGAAAATATAAGAATCATTATTTTGGAAGACCCTTGCAAGAAGTTGTATGACAATATTAGTATACATTCAATATAGTATGTAAATAATACTCTTGAAGGATGAAAAAATGTAGTTAGTAAATTTGTAGGCTTGTTTGATATAGGACAGTTAGTCAAGTACATATAGCTAGATGATTATATGAAATATTGAATGCATGTTTAAATAACTTGTGGATAGGATTCCTATACATAGAATCATATAAGAAATGGTTGGTCTAGAATTATGCATGATGAATATTTCATTTGGTGCCTAAAAGGATGAATTTGGATTACTATAGAATGGATAAAATTCTTGAAAAATTTCTCGAATCAACATACAAATAAAATGGTAACCTAGTAATCAAGTTTGATCCTTGGGTACTCTATCGCAAGAATGAAGATTCAAGCGGAGATGGACCATGAGAAATTTGATGAGAAAGTTGTCATGATGAGGTAATTCTAATGTTAATATTTTTATTGGTTATCTGGTTAACATATCATTTTTCTACCTCAAAGAATGTTGTAATAATTCATGATGAGTTGAATAAAATTAAATTCTATGGAAAATATTGATGGAATATCAATGATAGGAAACTGTGAAGTCAATATTTTCTCATCTTCGGTAGAAGTGTGAGAATATAAGCTCAAGGTTAAAGGAATCACTTTCTTGAGGAAAATTTTATTAACTAAAAGTATGGGAAGGTTGGATTGATGATGACAAGATGAAATAGTTGAAATATTTGAAATAAAGCAATTAATATGCATAAAGAAACAAATAGAAAACAATCATTCATTCATTCATTTGTACATCCACAAAATATTTCGTCTCAATAAATTTTATCACAAAAAATATGTTTACTTAATATGAAACAAGGTCCTTCTAATATTTTCCGATGGAAAAATCACAACTTTTTATTAAGATAGTAAAAGGATACATGTGCACATGCCATGATGCATTCAACTTGTCATTCAAAAATGTGGTACTAAAAAAACCGGGCTCTAAATAAAATAGTACAATAATTTATTATTAGATCTCTTTCTCTTTTTTAGGTATTTCGCAAGGATGTCATATTTCCCAGCAACTGTTATGGGATTAGTATGCTTTTCTTCCGACCTGTTCATATGTTTATGTTGCTCCAAGGGGGGCAAAGAATCATCTGCAATAACAAAGAAAAATATAATTTCATAATTATAGTTATTATTATTACAAGTTTTTTATTAATAAAAATAGTATTAGAGTGTTCTTTACATGCTTCAGTAGTGGAGGGATGCAGAGTACTTTCAGATGTGGCCATATTTTCCTCCTCTTTTCTTACCTCATCCTGTACATGCTGTAGAGTAGAAACAATAAAGGCTATAATTAATACACCATTTTCATTTAAATATTTTTAATTGTAATCCATACTACAATTATTTTATAACATATAAAATACATCCAGTATCGAGTTAAACATCATTTTCAAGAGGCACTCCACCATCATTAGGCTCATGTGTTGTATCTACATTTATTTTCTTATTTTTATAATCAAGCACATTACTTTATGGAAAAAAAAATAACCACAGTAGATTGTATAAGTATTCATTTATAAATTCTCTTTGTTGCTTTTATTTACTCGAGTGTCAAGTTGTGTGCCAAAATGTTATGGAGACCCCAAGATTGTCCTACATTCAACCACGATATAATATTTGTTCTTGAAATAAGTATTGAGGTATTCCTCCGTGGGAGCCTCTTTGAATTGTGACCCCTGCAATTTTGGATGAAAAAATGAATTTTTTTCGCCTCTTTGAATTGTGGCCCCTGCAATTTTGCATCACAACATGAAATTTTTTCGCCTCTTTGAATTGTGACCCCTGCAATTTTGCATGACAACATGAATTTTTTTCTTCTGTGATATTAAATTAAAATTGTTAAGAATTTACTATTTGGATGTAGATTTTTTTTTTTTTTTATACTTACAATTTGTGCGGCTAATTTTGAGTAACCACCTAGTCCAAGATGATGTTTCCCATGTTTAGCTATTCTATCCTTCATGGATTTGGATGTATATGGGAACCTATATTAAAAATATTAAAGAACCCTCATACCTTCCTAGTTTGTGTGGTTTCTTCCCTTCTTTTCAAAACACATTCGCGTTTGCATCTGCCATGAGGGATTTAAACTCCCTATCTGGAATTGCTGGTGGGTGTTCATATGACCTATTATTTTCCAAATGAAACCTATACTAGTCCTGTAGATGTTTAAATTTAATCCTACCTTGGAGGTAACTCCTGTTTTGTTGAAGGCACCCTCACCAAACATGCCAACCATATTGTTCATAAGTTTATCCTTCAAATTGAAACTTTGGGATTTTTAGTTTGTGATAATGGTGGGCCCAAAGAGTTCCAAGGCTAGGCCATACAAGCAACTATATAATACATCATTCCCTGCAAAACGATATTATCATTAGTTTAAAACAATCACATATTATACGTGAAATTCAATTAGATTGTACTTAATATTTAAGACACTTATTAAATACTCGTATGATTATCTAATTTCATGGGGACATGGTCATCATCTACCAAATGTGTAATTGGTAGTTTTCTCATACTAGTAGAAATGGAATATCCAATAAATATCACTTAAAAATATGCGATGGAATCACACTCTGCATCCACAACATCATGTGTAGATCATGGGGTATGTTGTTTAGCAGGTGTAGATCTTGGCATGTGTCGTTCACCGAGTGTAGTGGGCTTAATGACTAGCTTATCACTCATAGGTGGAGCGTCCATGTTTCAACCAACACCGACCCCCATAGTCGCACCATAATGAGGATCGTACTCCCTCAAAACATCTTGTAAAATAAATAGTTCTTCTATAAAGAATGAGATAATCAAAATCATAAATAAATAAATGGGATAATTAAATGATTTTCTCCCCATAGTGATCAATTTGGCCCATCAACGTTTTTATTTATCCTCTTATATCTTATATCTATAGATCAATCAAAATTAAAGAACCGGTTTCTTGTTTAATTTCATTTGAAGCTTCCTTATCGTTTGGATCAATTCGGTAAAAAAAAAAATCTTCTTCATCGAAAAATTCCTTGAGAGAATCTGTGGGCTACTTTGAGGTTGGTTCCTTCCCCTTTTCACCCTGTTGATCAAATAATTATAATTTTTATTTTTTTCCACCATCCTCAACTATAAGCATTAAAAGATATGAATTTGATGAAACATTTTAGATTAATAAAAAAATTCCATTTTTACATAATAGGGGAAGTTTATCCAGTTAAATAATTGTTTCTGAATATTATGATAGATTGAAAGTTCATTATGGCACATTAAAAAAAGTCAAACAATTCATCCATAATTAATCATAATTACATTAATAATAGAACCACTACCAAAATATGTTGAAATTTATATATAAACTTCACGTTATATCATGACCAATATAAAAGGTTTTAAATTTATAAAAAACTTCATTTCATATCATTATGTTAATGCATGTACCATGTTGCAAATTGTAACTAGTTTCGGTCTTAATAATTGTCATTTGACTCATGTAATGGTGTAAGTCTTATGCGTTTATTAAAAGGAGAAAGAAAATGATGTAAAGAATAAAATAAATTTACGCCATCATAACATACATTTACGCCATCCGTGGAAAATAGCTCCAAACCATGTAATGACGATGGGACAATGTGGTATATCTTTTCATTGACAAAAAAAATCAATGTTCTTTCAAGAATATCCTTGGGTGCCCATTATTTCACTATATTTTGTACCTCAATGGGACCTTGATGTCATCTATGCTCTCATTATCATTAGAGCATTCCCCCTCCCCTTTAGCAAGAAAAAATTCCATGCACCTATGAAATTTTCTTCTAATCTTTTCACCTCTAGTCGATCTTCGCCTGCAAGATGATGTAGAAGATGTTTGTTCAATTTATTCTATCCTACATAAACTTCCATCACTCGATGAGGATGGATATGAAAAATACTTGTTTGGTTGAACATCCTATAACACTCCATCAAATGAGAGAAACTGTTAGTGAGTTCTATAAGGTATGTTGAGAAACGTATTGATGAAACCACAAGAACATTAAAACAATACAAGTGAGTTACAAGGAACTTATTTACATTTAAAATATTCAATTAATATTTAGAAACTTGATAAATTGAGAAGCTATTCATCCTAACTAACGAAATCACTCGATAAATTGAGAACTCAACATAATCTGATAGCATTTAATCTTCCATTACAAAAAAATACCCACATACTTCAATATGTTGAAGAATGTAACTAGTATGGGTCTTCATAATTTTCATTTGACTCATGTCATGATGTAATTCTTATGTATCTATATCAAAAAAAGAAATAAAATGATTTTTTTAAAGCATTCCTTTCATGCTCAAGTCACTTTTCCATTGGATAAATAATCCATAAAATTTTCCTAGCATTTGTCATGAGTCAATAGTCCTTGTCATATTGTAAAATACCTTTTCATGCATTTGTATCTAGGAAATACAAAATATTTTGAAATTATAAATGTCCAGAAGTCTCCCAAGACCAAGTCAGCCTAGAGAGTGCTAATGGAGACTCTTTGGAATGTTATATAAAAATAGATCTTTGACCTATCGAGAGATACATAAAGATTTAAAATGTCTTTAATTTATCTTCTACTATTCACACATCTGAATACCCTAGGGTTTCTAAGGTTTCATTAGGTTCAAAATTGTGAGAGGGTTTCTAGGGTTTCCTTAGGTCCAAAACTCTAGGAGCTACGAAACCAACCTCAGGATAACAACCAAACCTTCATAATAAAACCTATTACTATACATGATCTATCACCATGGAAACATTTACCTTGTCATCAGAGAAAAAAATAATAAATCTCTATTTTAGACCAATCATAGTACCCCTTAGAGGATATTCCCTTTCACCCTTTCTAACTTCCATAATTGGTAGTGACGTTATTTTTAGTCAGTAAATAAGCCCATGTGTCCCAGTCATATTGTGACAACTAGCAATGGTCCAATAGTTGAAGAAAAAAATGTTTAATGAGTTTTTTTGGATTGATTATCAAAAATCTATAACAAGACGGAAAACATAGCTCCTGGATCCAAGAAGCCTCAAATCAACAGTGCTAAAAAACTCATGCACATAGCTAATTGTTATATATTTTTAAAAGGTTATCACACCCAAATTGAAAAAGAAAAATTCTAGATTTCAAAGAAAGGAAAATGAAAAAACAATATACATGAAACGTAAGAAACCAAATATAGATCTGAATAATCAAAGCATGGAATAAAACCCAAGTTGTATCCATCCAAGAGAACTAACAAGATGATGGTTTTTGAATCCCACAAATTCTGAAGAGAAATAAGGGCTACAGGTGCAGGCTCATTCATGTAGGCCTCTTTCTTACATCTCTCTCCTACAACTCATTCATGCGAAAAGTCTGAGGCTACTAAAATTACCTCATAACTAAAAATATTTTATAGAAAGATAGTTCATTCATGAAGCTTAAAATTCACTTGTCTTGAAAAATATTTCCTCTCTAATCCTTGAAATTATTATCTTGCATTAAATATTGAATACATATAGGTTGAATTGCACCTTTTGGAATCATGGATATTTTCTTGGTCTTGGAAATCTTATCTTTGTCTTGGAAGTATCCTCTGAAGTTGATTATAGAGGAAGAGAATTATCTAGGTTTTCCCCTATGAGAGGGGTTTTGTGTAACAATCCTTCTATGGATGAGGTAATCATGCTTAATATATATATATATATATATTGATTAGAAATGTTTTTATGTTTAGGTGCTAAATACATACTAAGATTTCAAAGAGTAATTGTTTCCATAGCCAAATTAATTTGTATGTACATAACAAAAAAACACACATATGTATGGTGAAACGTAGCCAAATATTTGCTTAAACTGTGGGATGAAGAACATTGTTAGTTCTTATCCTTATGCCATCATTGATATGCAGAAAATTTAGAGTGCCCACAAATATGGTATTTTATTTGTCATTGGCAATGAAACTAGGGTTTTAGGCCATAATTTGTTTCTATTGGTGTATGAGTAGAAAACATTACTCAATTTTAAATCTAGTGTTCAAATTCAAATCATGTTATATTCACTCAATAGTCCCTATGGAAATTTAGAGCAACTTGAATGGACTTTCAATTCTTGAAATGACATGCCCCAACACAATTATGTATGACACCTATTTAAATATTTCCTTGATGATAATTGTAGATATGAAAAACAACAAGTCATGGACATTTCATTATACATAAAACTCCTCTATTACTTACTCTTCAAAATAAACATCGAACACACTAAAATAATATCTAGAGAAAGATCTAAGTGACAATGTAGACCTATGAATTTCGAATTGATTGGAAGATATTGCTTGTTTTAAGAACTCTAAATGATAGCATCATGCTT
The DNA here is from genome assembly GCA_034641835.2 of Pinus albicaulis. Taxonomy (NCBI): domain Eukaryota; kingdom Viridiplantae; phylum Streptophyta; class Pinopsida; order Pinales; family Pinaceae; genus Pinus; species Pinus albicaulis. The sequence continues at coordinate 825,276,390 of CM076580.1, forward strand.
TAAATTTCGAGAAAATTTGTCATAGATCTCAAATACTTGGGTATACTAGTATACATGCTCTAGAAGATCATAGCAAAAAGAAGCATCATTGATTTCCTTGGACTCTAATTTTGCAACCCACTTTTTCAACAAGTCAACATCTCTACTACATCTTCAGTTGTATCACTCTGGAAATTTATAATAATATCCTTTAAGTAGTTCTCATGCACCTCCTTGAGAAAATACTTAAGATATTTCTCATTCAATATTATTTTGGAGCTTATGTCCCATAAAGTTTCCAATTAGTTAATCAATCAAATAGGATAGAGTGATCTATTTGCAAAACTACCACAAAATAGAACCATCACTCTGGAAAGAAAGTTGTAGTTATGGTAATCAACTATATTTCAACCCTCATCCATCATGCCTTCAAACTCATACACATAGTTGTAGAAATTTTTTTTTTTGGCTCTCAAAGATTATTGTGGGTATTTGCACATGATTCCTTGAGACAAAATAAATTATCATGCCAGAATTTTAAAGGGACAATCAAATACTTTATATATCACTCTATAACAAAATATATGTAAATAATTTTTAGACACAATTAGAAAACACATTCAAATGATCAATATACATGTAATTTCCCAAAGAAATTTTTTCTTGTCATATTTTGTCATGTTATTCACACATGTCCACATATATAAGGGTTCTAGGTTTTGTAATTAGGGTTATTCTAATTTTTTTTCTCATTCCAAGTATCATTGAAGACTAAGATAATTCTAATTTAACAAATAGAACATCACATACCAGAACCAATATTTTAAAGAGAGAAATTGCATTCCAGAACTAAAGGAAAAAATTGTTACTCTATCATCATGGACATGGGCTAGAAAACATGTACATAGTTTTGTTTGTAGCTCATTATACAAACTTCGTATACCCTTTTTTATGAGGTTCCATTCCATTTCTAATATTTTGAAACTATGTGCAAAGTATTAGTGTTGGTTGAATTGTATAAATGCTTTACCATTCCTTAAAACAATGTTTTGTAGCCCCAAATCAATATATGGATAATTACAAAGACTTCAAATATACATATTAAGAGACAAAGATTGAATTTACACTAGCTCATTTCAAAATCTTCATGGGATTATCATACAAACCTGTATATGTTCTTAATAACAATTAAAATGTGTTAATGAATTCTAGATAGCACTATGAAAGTACAATTTTATGAAAATAATAAATGGATCAATGTTATTACAAGAAAAAAGTGTATTTAGTTCAATCTTATTCCATGGGAAGTATATTTGGGTTTCCATCATGGTTAAGCATTTCAACAAGAATTTATTAACCCAGGTTTCTCTATGGTTTTTTCTACAAAATATGTTCTTCTAACTAGCCTTTCCAGGTCTAGCCATGAAGGTTTTTGAAGGGGAAATATATATATATATATATATATATATATATATATATATATATATATATATATATATATATATATATATTATCATTTTTTGTTCGCCTCATGCCCTACGGCTGAAAGGCTTTTGATACTAGATCTGAGCTTGGAATCACTTTATCTTTAAATATCTTAGTTTACAATAAATTTTCCAAAGGTTTCATTTAAAATTTTCTTTGGATCTAATTCACTCTTTGTTTGCATATCAAGCTTACATTTACCCAAGGACACAAGGCTTTAAATTCTTGCAAACCTTTTCTCATACCTCTAACATTTTTTTAGGGTTTTGAAATAAATTTTTGTCTGTTGCACTGTAGTCTTGAAGGGTTTGAAGCATAGCCTTATTTTTCATAACTATTGTTCAAGTGTGTTATTCTAACTTTTTTCATTTTTCAGGGATTTCACTATGAATTTAAGGGGTTTTCTCTTGGGGTTTTGAACATATATTTGTGATGTGACATTATTCTATTGGCAGGGACAAGAAGAGCCTTTTCGGAAGACCTTATGGTGTATCGAAACCAAATAAAAACTTATGGTGTAAGCCTTATCAAAATTGCAACAAAGAAATGTAGATATGCGATATTAGACTTGTAGTATATAAATGTTTTCTTGAATAATTTGAGGATATAACCTATAGGAGTTATCTTACTTCCATTTTTGTGCACCACCTTCCACCACCTGCTCGAATTCCCTCGTGTCCACATGCCTTGCACTTACCGCTTTTTGAATGCTCTTATTCGACAACGCCCATGGTGCATTTTACCTATTATATAATATATAGTATATAGTATATATAAAATATATATTATATGTTAAAGGTGTTAGGAATTAATAGTTATGGTTTAGAGATATTAGGATATATATCATGAATTCATGTGATGACTAGGAAACTTAAGGTTATATGTCCAATTAGATTGTAGGGTTGTAAAGGCTTATAATGCTCAACAATTATGGTTTACACTGGTTATGGGTTATATATGTCAAGAGTTAGTGGTGATAGATTTAATACTATTTAGGGGTATATAGTTTTGGTAAATAAGAGATATAGTTGATTTTGGTTATGGAAGTTGTAGTTAGTAATGATGGGGATAAAAAGGGTACAAAGTGGCAATGACAAGAATTATTTGTGTTAGAAGATATTGTAACCAAAATGGTTAAGGATTAAATATGTGTTCTATAAGGGCTAGGGATTATATAAGTTACATGATTAATATTTTCATAGTATTACATTATATGGCTTAGTGATCAAATCAAAGGGTTAAGGAATATCAAAATTACAATAAGAATGATTATAAGTGATAAAATTGTGAGGATTAAAGTGTAATCGTGTTAAGAATTAAGAGTTATGGTTTAGAGATATTAGGATATATATCATGAATTCATGTGATGATTAGGAAAATTAATGTTATATTCCCAATTATATTATAGAGTTTTAAAGTCTTATAATGTTCAAAAGTTAAGGTTTAAACTAGTTATGGGTAATATAGGTCAATAGTTAGTGGTGATAGGTGTAATACTATTTAGGGTATACAGTTTTCATAAATAAGAGATATATTTTATTCTGGTTATGGAGGTTATAGTTAGTAGTAATGGGGATAATAAGGGTACAAAGTGACAATGACACAAATTATATGTGATAGAGGATGTTGTAACCAAAATGGCTAGGGATTAAAGATATGTTCTATAAGGGATAGGGATTATATCAGTTACATGATTAAGAGTTTCATATTTTTACATTATATAGCTTAGTGATCAAATCAAAGGGTTAAGTACTATCAAGATTACAATAAGAATGGTTATAAGGGATATAATTTATAATGACTTGGGTTATAAGGATTAGTGATATATGGGTCATGGGTGACAATAGTTTAGGGTTAAGGATCATTATACATAGTCTAAGGGTTTTAGGTTATTTGCGTTAAGGGTAATATTACATTTTATATAGTTAAGTGTTTATGGTTAGAAGTGTTATTTTGTATAATAGTTAATGAACAAAGATTTAATGGTTACTAATTAAGGTTATTGATGTTGTATTTCAAGGTCTAAAAGTGTCAAAATTTAATTTTTTGAGGCTATATTAAACATTATAATTATAAAATATCGTAGAAGTAATAGGTAAGGGGTTATAATAGTTAAGGTTAAGGGTTATATAATTTTAAGGTTGAGTGTTAATGCTCAGTGGTTATAAGAATCATGGTTTAGTAATTATTATGGATAAAGGCTATATGGGATACATTTATAGGGATTAATGACATGTTGTAAGATTTATGGATTAAAGATATTTTGGGATATACTATGAATTATATTTATCACAATTTATTGATGATTAGAATTATTCTAAGTTACTTTTTATATGGAATAAAACTCTATGTTTATATGGTTTAAGTTGTAAGGGGTCATAAGAGGTGGCATGTTAGTGGTTATAAAGGTTAAAATTATTGCTATTTGAGGGTATAAGACTCATAGGGATGGATTGAATTTTGGTTGGAATATATATCAAAGGTAACAATCCTTTAGGATTATAAAAATGATAGGGTATAGGATTTAGGTTCATGTCTTATGCATTATAAATTAATAGTTATATTGTTTACAAAAGATATATTATAAGACTAAATACGTTATATGTGTTGAGTAGTTTAAGGATTAGGGTTTATAAGCGTTGAAGATTAAGGGGTTATTGGCTTTGACCTATAATATATAAGGGTTATAACAACTACGTTAATATTACGATTTATAGAGGCTCAACATGATGACAAAGATGACGATGATGGAAATAATGATGATGATGATGATGAAAATGAAATGGAGGATGATTAAAATGATGATGGTGATGAAGAAAAATATGTTATTGTATGGTGATGATGATGACAATTATGATGATTATTTTCTAAACTATGTTGAAAAAATGATGATAATGACGATGTTGCTGATGATTTGAACATATGATTGGCATTCCATTTCGATTTGAACTTAGGATTTCATTTATGAACTCTACGGATCATTCATTTGAACTTAGGTTTGTCTTTAGCCCCATTCACAGGTGAATCTATGCAGGTTAAAAGCATAATTTCCATAATTAATAAATAGAAAATCTTGGAAATTATTAGATGAACTAAATCTAAAATTGGAGAAGATGGTATAAACCTAAATGAGATTCTCTTTGTTTCAAGAATAATATTATATATTGAAAAATGCCAACCTTGTATGTGAAATTGCAAGCTTATATACCCCCACTCCCCCAACCCAACCCCACAACAACCCCCCCCCCCCCCCCCCCCCAAACCCCACATCACTCTCAATTCCCAAATGCCCAATCTATCTACTATAATATATTTGAAAGAAATAAAGTAATAAATCAAACATGGAAAATAGGAAAATAAAAATTTAAGGTGAACAAAAGAGAAAAAACCAACTGAAAACATATAAATACATACCTCATACATTTAAAAATTTTGATATCATTAATATTCTTCATCCAACTCATCGTCTGTATCATATAGTTCAAAATTCATGTTCAAATGGTTTTCCATATCAATGTCATCATCATCATATTCATCTTCTATATTTATAGAAATAACTCAAAATTTGCAGCTATTAATGAAATAAGACTAAAATCAATAAACATAAATTTCTTGTAATAAATTCTATAGAATTAAAACTGATAATAGAAACACATGCAATAATTCAATCACAATGAACATCGTTTTTACTAGAGAACCCAATTGGGAAAAAACCCTCCTCTATTTTTATTATATCAGATGATAATGTTAATCAATTACAATGAATTCTTCAATGTTCGAAGCTCAATATGCACTATAATTTTGATCTCCTCCTGAGTCTTCTTTGTCAAATACTTAGCAAAAACAGGTCTCATTCTTCCTATTTCCTTTCACAATTACCGCTCCTAAAGAATAGGGAAGCTCCTATTTCCTTGCACAGTTCCTGAGGAAATTAGCTCACCTACTACATGAAAACATTGTACACTCAATAGTATACAATAAGGATTACAATATGCCTTTTCTTTCAAACTTCACTATGAAATTTGAATTGCATGCATGACTAGGAAATTTTTTAGTAAATTTACTAGTTCACTGAGAATTAATTTAGTTTACAATAGTTACAGCTACTCAACTGAACTCATATTTACTATATTCTATACTAGAGCTCAAATAATTTACTTTCACTAAATATAACACCTCTATATATCTATATATTAGCCACCAACTTGCACACAACTCTACTTCTAGCCACAATATCAAATTCACTAACTTAACTGAGTGATTTGGCCATGTCACTCTTGATAAATTCCTAACAACACATCTTGATAAAGTGGAAATTCAAATTTATTCATTTGAATAAGGCACAAGTCAAATGAAGCCTTTTCTTGACAATTTAACACTCCCTCTTATAAGGAAAAGGGTTTTTAACAACCCCAATCCCGCTCTTGTGGAACTTGAACTTGCCTCTTGAAAAATCCTTTGTCAAAATGTCTGCATCCTGTACCTCTATAGGAATGTACTATAACATAACAATCCTCCTTTTCAAATAATATCTTAGGTGATGGTACCTGATGTCTATATTCTTAGACCTATCATGAAACAATATACTTTCAAAAAGTTTTATACAACTCTGATTGTCACAGTGGATCAATTTATGCTCCATCCCTCGACTAAGGATTCTAACTACGATCTTCCTCATTGAAATATCCCCGCATGTTGTTTGATTAGAAGCCATATAATCAGCATATGTTGAGGTGAGTGCTACAAATATATGTTTCCTGATGTACCACGAAAATTCTATTGACCCAACATTGAAGACTATTCTCGATGTGACCTTCCTATCTGAGGGACTCCCTTCCAAATATGCATCTGTGAAGCCCTAGAGCTTCATTCAATCTATCTTCTTGTACCACAAACCAATTTTTTTGTGCCTGTTAGGTATATTAAAACAAGTTTTCCTTGTTTCTATTGAATCTTGGTAGGCTCCACCATGAACTAACTAAGATGGTTCACTACAAAACAAATATCGGGCCTTTTGTTCACCAAGTACATCGAGGACCCCACCAAATGTCTATTGATAGTTCCATATACTACCTCCCCTATAAAAGTATCATCTTTCCTCCAGTTAGTACCTAAAGGAGTATCCATGGGTTTGCAATCCTACATATGGAATTTCTGAAGGATTTCATTGGTGTACTTCCCTATCCAAAAAATATCTCTCCATATCCCTATCATTTCTCCAAGCCAAGGATGTAGTTCATCAAACCCATATCATTCATCTTGAACTCTCTTTCAATGTCCTCCTTGCTAGGATGGACCAACCCGTCCTCTCTTGTTAGGATTAAATCATCCACATAGAGAACTAAGATGAGTAGACTTCCATATCCCATAATGTAGTATATATTGGCATCTTCTTAATTCTTAGTTAATCCCAATCCACTGAGTTAATAATGTATGTGAGTGTACCAACACGAGGTGTCTTCTTGAGGCCATAGAGGGCTCTCTTGAGCCTACATATGTGTTTCCCTACTAAAGGTCTCAAACCCTTCAATTTTCTCAATGTAGATCTCTTCCTCAACCACTCCATTGAGGAAGACAATATTAACATCCATTTTGTGGATCCTCCACCCTAACTGTGTAGCCAATGAAAAAACGGTCTTGATAGATGAGTATCCTGCCATAGGGAAAAATGTCTCCTCATAATCAATCACCTCCACCTGTGAGAAGCCTTTGGCCACAAATCCATCCTTGTACTTATCAAGACCACAATCAATTGTGTTCTTCACCTTATAAAACCACCTGGAACCAAAAATTGACTTGTTCTTAGGTCTTGGCACCACCTTCCAAACATTTTTCTTCATGATGGTACTATAATCCTCCACCATTGCATCAACCCAAAATTGTTAGGAAGATGCCTCTTCGAAATAATATGGCTTTGAATAAATAAAATGTGGAATGGGTGCCATATATCCTATATATATATCTATGGATCCCCTTTGTCTATGCAAAGAGCTAGGAAATCCAACCTGCTCCTGAGCTTCTTGCACCAACCTGTCAACCATCCCGGTCCTATTCTTATCTTCTATGGAAGTCTTTATGTGAGTGGGCTTCTCTACTCAGTATTCTCTCTGCTACTCCACATGTGGCTTCTACGCATCATCCTCTTGAAATGTCTTCTTTCCTTTGAGAAAAATCTGACCCTGTGGATTTGACTGTGACTCCTCATGTGGAGCTAGAAGCTCCTCCTCTAGTGGTATTCTCATCTCTAGCTTTAGAGAGAATCACATGGCTTTATCCTCATCAATTATCACTTCCATCCTCAAAATAGTCGTTCTAAGTGAGGGCATGTACACTCGGTAAATATGAGTTGAAAATCAATATAGCCCACAAAGATGCCCCTCTCTACAGTGGGATATAGCTTTTTCTTGTTATTTCTGGAGACACGACAATAGACTATGGATCATCCATCTATAGATATCCTCATAGATTTCTCCTCTTTAAATCTCACATCCCTCCTCATAATAGTCATCCCGAGTGAGGGCATGTGCACCCAGTAAATATGAGGTGTCTCAGTATAGCCCACAAAGATCCCCCTCTCTGTAGTGGGCTCCAAAATTTTCTTTCTGTCTTTGGAGACATGAAAATAGACTATGGATCCAAAAATGTGAATTTGAGAGACATTTGGCTTCCTCCCAGAGAAATCCTCTTCAAGTGTAATCATTACAATAATTTTGCGAGGGATCCTATTATGCAAGTAGACAATTGTATTGCAAGATCCTTCCCATAGAGGTAGTGGAAATCCCTAGTCATGCAACATTGTTCTAGAATCCTACAATACTTCCGCTTTTCATCTCTACAACCCCATTTTTTTATGGGTTGTGGGTTGCAATCAACTCCCTTCTAACACCCTCCTTGGCACATAATTATTTAAAGGCATTATACACATACCATCCTCCATTATCACTTCTCATGGATTTAATTTAATCTCTAGCCTCATTTTTAACTAAGGCTTTAAATTCAACAAAATTTGAATAAACCTCATATTTCTTCTTCATGAAATAGATCCATAATTTGTGAGAAAAATCATCTATGAATATCACATAATACATGTGATTTGTAGTTGACAATGTGGAAAATTATCCACACACATCTTAGTGAACTCGCTCCAAGATGGCTCCATCTCTACTATATCGGCCCTAGCAAGAGGATTTAAGATATTTTCCAAGAGTGCTTCCTTGCAAACATCATGTTGATCAAGGGTGAATTTTGGAAGTCTAGTGGTGATTTGATGCATTATTTTCAAAGCTTCAAACATATCTCAAACATATTGACCCTGAACATGTTCACCTTGCTACTCAATGTAGTGCATGCATACACCTCTATTTTGTAGAAATTTTTAACTTGAACACCAATTTTTTTAAATTTTCAAATAGAAACATGATTTAGAGAATCCTCCCCTTTACTAAACACCACATCGTATCCTCTGTCTTTGAGTACAACTACATAAACTATATTTTTCTTCAAACCAAGAACATACATTACATTATTTAGGTGAATATAGGCTCTTGACTCCCTCATAAAGGTTATAGTGTCAATCCCTTCAGTACTATACCTTCCACCATCTCCAAGCTCTATGTATAATTGTAGTTCCTTCTCCTCCAAGTTGCTGAAGAACTCCTTATTTCCTGTCATATGAAATGAAGCGCCAGAGTCTAAGTACCATACTCTATCAAATACAGTAATTTCCATGCAAGCAATGAGGGTGAAATCCAATTTGAATTATGATGTGAGATCATCTCCTCCTTCTCTTGCTGAATGATTCTTACTGGATTTCTTGTGTGTACACTTGTTTTCATAGTTTCCATACTCATGGCAGTGAAATTTTTTAATTTTACTGAGGTCTTTCTTCTTTCCATGGTTTTGGTTGGATTCTGCCTTGACTTGGGCCTTATTTCCTTTGTATTTATTTCCTTTTCCATTTAAGGATAAGTTTTATTCCTCATCAGTTCTGGATGAGACACCATCTCTAGTGCTTCTTCTAATCTCCTCATGCACCAAGTCAAACCAAAGTATCTCCCAATATGGGAGCTTGTCTCTTCCATTAACTAAATCCTGATAGATGTGTTAGGAATTTGGAATACCAAGGAGTGCTAAGCTCACACGTTCATATGGTGGCATAGTATCTCCAAATCTTCCACGCTCATCTCTTAACTTTGTGAATATGGATAGGTACTGAAAAATAATTTCATATTTACTCAATCAAATGTCCCTGGGCTTATATTTCAATGCTAGCTTCGTGGAATCATTTTCATTTTCCAATATATTTGTGAGGGTTTTCCACATTTCATAAGAAGTCTCCTTTCCATGAAAATTTGAAACCACATGGTCTTTGATTCCCTCCAGGATAATCCTCTTGGATTAAGTTGTATCTTTTTTCCACTAAGCCAATTGATGTGCATCTGATGTTGTTGGTTTTGGAATATTAGTTTGCAGGTACTCTAATAATCCATTTTCATCTATTGCAACTTCCATCATGTCTTTCCAAGCACAAAAATTTGAAGTTCCCTCCAATGCATACTCAAGACTCAATCCATTGAAAGAAATTATTCCCGTACTGGAGAAATACATGCACCACAAATCTTATTTTCAAAATCTATTTGAGAAATGATTAGGAACAAGATTTCCATGAAAATTTTAATAAATACTATACCATGTTGAAATAACTCAAAATTTGCAGTTGCTAATGAAATCAAACCGAAATCAATAGACACAAATTTCTTCTACTAAATTCCACAAAAGGAAAACTAGAAACCCATGAAATCATTCAATCACAATGAACACACTTTTTACTGGGGAACCCAAGTGGGAAAAACCCCTCTATTTTTTTATCATATTAGATGAGAATATTGATCAATTACAATGACTACTTCAATGTTAAAAGCTCAATCTACACTGAAATTATGATCTCCTCCTGAGTATTCTCTAGAAAATACTTATCAAAAATAGGCTTCATGCTTCCTTCGATTTCCTTGCGAAATTCTTTCTCCCAAAGAATAGGGAAAATCATATTTCCTTGTGAAAATCCTGAGGAAATTAGCTCGCCTTATACATGCAAACATTGAACACTAACTAGTATACAATCATGATTACAATATCCCTTTTCTCTCCAAATTCACTAGGAAATTAGAATTGCATGCATGACTAGGTTTATTTTTAGTAAATTGACTAACTAACTAACTAAGAGTTGGTTAAGCTTAAAAAAATTACAAACACTAACCTAAAATCATAGTGAATCTATTATAGACTAGAGCTTAGATAATTGACTTTCACTAAAGATTATACCTCTAGATAGTTAGATCTTACCCACCAACTTACACAGAACTCTAATTACAGCCCACAAACTTTAATTGATAGACTTAACTCAGTGATTTGACCATGTCACTCCTACTAATGTCCTAAAAAATCATCCTGCTGAAGTGGAAATTTGGATTTCTTCATTTGACTAATGCAAAAGTCAAATGAAGCCTTTTCATGTTACAATTTAACAATATAGTCATCCATAACATGCTCTTCTACATTTGCTTCTACTTCTTCAAGTTTTTCATTCGACACAATGTTAATATCATCCAGTTCATCTAAATTAACATTGCCTCAATTAACATATCCTTGAAATTATTCGAAATCACCTGCTCCTATACACCATCTTCTTCTTCATTTTCAACTTCCTCTACTACATTGTACTTTACTGGCCTTCGTCTTGGATCATATCTGACAACATATGAACAACCGATTTACCTGGAACCTCTATGTAAAACACCTATTATCATTGACTTGGAAGAACATAAGGCTCTGATCCTAGCTCAACATTCCTTTCATCAACCATGCGAACTCCATTAGCATGCTCAATAACAATTATATCAAGGTTACATTCATGGATTCATAGCCTGCACCATTTAACACCGAAAACAACTAATTTGAAGGATTTAAAGTCACACTCAATTATATCATGCAAACATACATAGTATCTATTGTGGGAGACTTCTAGATGACTTCAACCTCTACAGACAACATTCATAACCTAAAATAATACACTTATCCCACTATCATAAGTTTTCATTTTTTCATCCAAATTTTTTATGCGAAATTTGTGGCCATTGCACCACATTTTGTTGTGATGTTTCAACTGCAATATGTCAAATAGATAAAAAAAATGCATTATCAATTGATAAGCATATTCATACTTGTAAATTTTGCAATTAATAAAAAAACGCACCATATGCATCGATATAATTGTAAAAAAAACTTAGTATGGGTGAATATGCCTTCCTAATAATTTTTTATACCATATGCTAATAATTTTCCATCTGTGTGATGTTGAAATTAGCAAAAAGAAACATTGAAAATTGAAACCAGAAATGGAATCCAAAAAATGGCACCCAGAAATGGTACCATATGAGCCTTCTAATTTAATTTCCCCTTAATTAAATTGGAAGAGAAATTGTAATTTCATCTCATGACAAATTGTATTAGTTAATTGAGTTGGGAAGGCTAAGTTAGCTTAGGAAATTTGAGTTGAGGGTTAGAGAGGAGGCATGTATATTTCTTCCATGATTTTAGGGGGTCCAATTACAGTTTTTTGTTAGTTGTAACTAGTTAACTCAATTAATTGAGTTAAAATCAGTTTAACTTGTTATAACTGAGAGATGAGCTAGTGATAGGTCTGGTGAACTAAATATGATTTAATTCGCAAGTAGTGATCAATAAATTAACTGATAATTTTATATAAATAGTTATTTCATGTCAGTTCTAAGGAAGACCCAGTTGAGACTAAGGTTAAATGGAATAGATCTATCACTTGTACTATTAGAAAATTTTACATGTCATGCATGAAGTCATCGGGAAGGCCCTGAAGGATTGCATAATCATTAATTTGTATTTTCCTAATTAATAGGGGCTCAATTAACCAAAGAATTTTTAATAAATAAAGGCAAAGAAGAGGCAAGAAAAAGGTTAAATAATTGACCAATTTTACGTAGATTGAATGCTAGATTTGAGCAGGATCAGAGTGAGACAATCAAGAGAGAGAAGAGGTTTCTTAGTGTGAGGAATAGCACTGTATTGTTTCATGATCTTGAATTTATGTAATTTATAGATAGAGGAGTATTGAGCAATTTATTTTCCCCAATACATCTTGTGTTGTGCGATTGATAATTACTTTCTCTTACTTGTTATGTGATTGTGCGATCGTATTTGGTTTCCGCAAATTGTAGAAGAATTCAATATATTGTTTTAGTACATTACAAGATCAGATTGAATCTCGTTGGTATAATTTTTACATGGTATCAGAGTGCCAAGAATCACAATAGAAGAGAAGAACATAGTTTTGTCTTGAATAGGCTCAAATTTGCAGATTTTTTCTTCAGGATCTAGCAACAGATCAAGATGTCTTTCAATGGCTTGAGACTCAAATATGCCCTTGAGGGAAATTAAAATTACATAACATGGAAGGAAAGGATGGAGGCAATTCTTGAGGAAAAAAAACTGAAGGAATTCATAGACAGTGATATTCCCAAGGCCGTAGCAACAAATGCTCAACTTCTTTATGCATGGAAGAAGAAGGTAACAAAGGCGAGAAGGATCTTGTTAGGAGCTCGAGATCATATTGTCTCAAGTCTAAATGGTAAGGCGACTCCATATGCTATGTGGAAGGCCTTGAAAAAAATATTTCAGAATATCAGCGACCACATGAAGTTGGCTCTGAATCACAAGCTCAGAAATATCAATATGGAGGATGGTGAGACTATACCAAAATAATTAAAGAAGTTCACTCCATGTTGAGATGAGCTTGCAAGTGTTGGTGTGATAGTAGCCCAGGATGATTTGGTTAGCCTAGCTCTTCTAGGCCTTCCCAAGAGATGGCATATTTACCAAGACTCTGTGAATGGGAGGGAGAAGCTACCATAATGGGAGAATTTGTGGTCCGACTTGGTAATAGAAGTGATAAGGCGAAGAACCAAAGACAGGACCTCCAACACAGAGAAACAAGAATATTTTTCATTGGTTGGAAAAGGTAAGAAAGCCAAGGGAAAGAAATCCCAAGGAAAATAGGGCAAGAGAGACTTGTCCAAGATTAAGTTTTTTCAGTGTCATGAGCACGGAAGCTATGCCTCGATTTTTTCATAGAAGAAGGAAAGTAAGAAGGAGCCTCACAGTTCAAGCTTGATTTTACTCTCATTGCATGCATGAATAGGACTGTAATGGGATGCATGTGGTATCTATACATCGGTGCCTCATTCCATATGACGAGGAATAAATATCTCTTTAGTGAATTGGAGGAGAAGGACCTCAAGTAGAACATAGAGTTTTGAGATGACGGGAGGTATAGCGCGACTGACATAGGTACAGTTAACTTTCAGAGGGAGTTTGGCTCCCCTCTCAAAATAATAGATGTTTTGTATGTTCCAAGAATAAATAAGAATATTGTATCTATAGTGGTATTGGAACACCATGGTTATGATGTCATATTTAGAAAATGAAAGGTGTTCCTTAGACACATCGCCATGGGATGGGTGAAACATGTCAGTGTAAAATTCAATAAAATGTATGATCTCGGGGTCAAGGATGAATCTAAAGCTTTGAGGATCAAATAAGAGGTTATTTACTTGGTGGTTGATAGGGAGCACAAATTATCTCTCAACTTGGAGCCTCACAACCAATCTCAGAAGGTTTTGGAGCAGCCACAATTGGAGAAGCAAAGAGGAGACTGAGTGGAGGCATCCACTCAAGAAGAGACCTCCAGGAGGGGGAAATTTCAAGCCCAATGGGTAGCTAGAGCACATGCATCAATACCTCTAGGAGAGAGGTGGGCTGATGTGCATACATAATACCAAGAGAATAAATTTGGGTAGGATCCATTGAGATGGCTTGTATCATGGATCAAACTTGGCTACTAGGAACCCACAATACATAGTAGCTGGAAGGATTAGTAAGATTGATGCAGTCATATTCTAGGAAGACAAAAATCAGAGTGACGGATGTCAGATAGTGGAGTGCAGATCAGAGTTGGTAGTAGTGCAGAGGGCACAAATGTAGAGTCAGCAACAACACATATTTTTTAGTAGACAATACAATAGCTAGAAGCAGTCAGAGACTTTGATGATAGATGCATCGTACTGATTCATTTTTTTTTATGCTATTTAGTTTTAGGATTGCAGGAGTAAACAACACTAGAGATTTTTTTCATGTAGAACATTCGAAAGGTACAATATCAGGATCGATTAAATTCCTCTCTTGTTGAGAGGGTGTGTTGAAAATTGCAACAAGAAACATTGAAAATGGAAATAAAAAATGGAATCCAGAAAATGGCACCCATAAATGGTACCATATGAGGCTTCTAATTTCATTTTCCCTTAATTAAATTGGAAGAGAAATTACAATTTCGTCTCATGACAACTTGTATTAGTTAACTAAATCAGGAAGACTTAGTTAGCTTAGGAAATTCGAGTTGAAGGTCAAAGAGGAGGCATGTAGAGTTCTCCAATGATTTTAGGGGATCCAGTTACAGCTATTTGTGAGTTGTAATTATTTAACTCAATTAATTGAGTTAAAATCGATTTAACTATTTCTAACTTAGAGATGAGCTAGTGATAGGTCCAACAAATTAAATCTAATTTAATTCACAAGTAGTGATCAATCAGTTAATTGGTAATTTTCTATAAATAGTTGTTGCATTTCAGTTCTAAGGTATACCCAGTTGAGACTGAGGTTAAATGGAAGATATCTATTAGTTGTACTAGTAGAAAATTGTATAGGTCATGCATGAGGTCATCAGGAAGGCCCTGAAGGATTGCATAATCATTAATTTATATTTTCCTACTAATAGGGTCTCAATTAGCCCAATAATGTGTAAGAAAGGTATGCCAGGCAAAGGCAAGAAAAATGTTAAATACTTGACTGAATTTTCTTATATTGAATGCCATATTCGAGTAGGATCAGAGTGAGATAGTCAGCAGAGTGCATAGGTTTCTCAGTGTGAGGAATAAAATTATATTATTTCATGATATTGAATTTAGGAAATATAGAGATATAGGGGTTTTGAGCATTTTCTTTCCCTAGATACATCTTGTGTTGTGTGATTGATAATTTCTTTATCTTACTTGTTATGTGATTGTGTGATCATATTCCATTTCCACGAATTGTAGAAGGATTTAGTATCTTTTTCGAGTACATTACAAGATCAAATTGATTCCCATTGGTATAATTTATACATGTGAGATTGGTATCTCCACTACATTCATATTCTTTGACCAATGTAGACACACCATATCATGATAACCTACCATTATTAGCATGTTTGCATTGTTAAATCCATACCTTCCTCCAATCAATATTTTTCACAATATATAAATGTATTGCATCCCACTCTCGAACAATTGTATTAAAATAAAAAAATTCACATATATAATTAGTTACCATGTTATGTTATGAAACCAGCTCACAAAATAGAATAAAAGATAGATCAACGACTTAGAAATATGCCTCTTTGAGGGGGAAGCCTCCTTTACATTACATAAATGAACATTTCTTGGATGATTCAAATGAAAAAACCTCATTTATATATAGTCCAAGGGGTCAAAATAGAATCCTAGTCGACATAAAAATAATAATGTAAGGGCACAACAATAACCATAGTGGGATTATATGGGGCACAACAATAAAAATAAGGGGGCTAGACTAACAATAATAAGGGGCTACACTAGTATTATGGGGACCTAAATTGCCCTTCTCCTTCAAACAAGTGTTTTCCTCAACACTTGAGTAGTTTTGGATGATTCTATATAAAATTCTCATCCTCCCATGTCGAATCTTCAGCGAGTAAGTTCTTCCACTTGATGAGATATTCTAAAATTGATCGATTTATTAGTTGTTGAGTTCTTTTTTACCTCACTGCTTCAGGTTCCAATATGATTTTTCCTTCCTCATCAAGTTCTGGCTATATTGAAAAAGGGGGGAAAATGTCAATGAAATTGACGGTGGTTGTCAGACTGAAATTCTCGACAAAACCAGCAAAAACAACTAGTGGACATAAAAAATTTGCTAGTGGGCAGTCTACAGCAAAGCAGCAGTTAGCAATTTTCAACACAGCAAAAGCAACAATGAGTTGTTTTTGAAATCATCAGCCAGTAGGCGTTCAACAAATTTTTTCAGTGGACAAAGGATGTTGATTTCACACAAAGGAAAGATGGATACTTTTGCAACTTGGAACATGATGGAGTTTTCAAGCGAAATTTGGAGATGAATCAAACATGCAGATGACTCATGGTCTCTTCAAATTGCAGTTTTTTCAGCATCCAACTTTGGCAGTCTTTCAGGCAATGTTTTTGAGGATCAACATGAGAACTTGGAAGATGGTTCCTCATTCTTATTTTGGATTTATCATTGAAGGGGGGAATGTTAGCCTCTCTCATAAAACAATAATAAATCCAAAACAAATTAAATGAATTAAATATTAAAAGTTAGTAATTTATGCCTAACTCTCTAGATTGGGTTTTTCCTCTAAGTTAGGAGTTAGTTTAGGTAGCTCCTATATTGGTGTGTGTATGGTTGAGAAATTATCTCAACCAAGGTTTACAAGATAGCACACACTATCTTGAGACACAGTCTCCTCATATATTTAATTGTAATATTACATTCTTTTAATAATGAGAAAATATGTGAGGAATTCGTGAGGCTGAAGTCTTTTCTGCCATGACTGTGTTTGGGTATAAATTTTTGTGTTTTTATGTGTGTTAATGGTGTGTAATTATTCAACATCTTTCAGATGTACTCAGATATTGCTGCAAATTTTGAACTAGTGTCCACACATTTTCATCATTCTTCCATTCATCCCTTGCTTCGGTTATCCACTTAGGTTAGATAATATAAATGGAACAAAAAAATACTTACACATCATCATCCTTTCTTGAGAGTGCATCTGAAATAATATTTTTCTTCCCTTTTTTGTAGATCATTTCAAATTCTTAACCCAACATCCTTACGACCCATTTTTACTACTCTTCTGAATATTATATTTGTTCCAAAAATTATTTAGGACTATCATGATTTGGTTTTACCTAGAAGTGTCTTCCCATTAGGTAAGGTCACAAATCTTTTAGTGCATGTAGTATTTCCAACATTTCCTTCTCATAAAAAAGTTTTTGTAAATACTTTCTTTTGATTGGACACTTTCAAAATCAATGGTTCTTCCTTCTTGCATTAAACCACACCAATTCCATTTCCTGAGGCATCACATTCCACAATAAAAGTTTTAGTGAAGTCTGGCGTAGCTAATACCAGTGCTTGGAACATTGCCTCTTAAAGATGTTCAAAGGCCTTAGCTTCTTCTAGAGTCCAAGAAAATTCATCTTTCTTCGGTAATTATGTTAGAGGTGCTGATATTTTCCCATAATTCGTAACAAAATTGTGATAATACCCTATTATCCCCAGAAATCCTCGAAGATGCTTTATGGTTGTGGTGATTTTCCATTCCTTAATGGAATAAATTTTGTTAGGGTCTACCTTAACACCCTCAAGGGATACAATATGAACCAAATATTCCACCTCTTGTACTACAATAGTTTGAGCACCCTGTCAACATGTTGAACATGATCCTTCCAAGACTTTTTGTAGATTAGTATATCATCAAAAAATACTAACAAAAATTTTCTAAGGAAGGGTTTAAAACTCGAATTCATCAAACCTTGTAATGAGGAAGGTGCACTAGTAAGGAAAGCATAACCCAAAATTAATAATGACCCTCATATGTCCTGAATGTTGTTTTGAAAATGTATTCAGTGTTCATTCTAATTTGATGATATCTAGAATGAATATCTATCTTGGTGAAGTAAATTTATCCATGCAATTCATCCATTAATTCATCAATGAAGGGGATGGGAAATCTATCTTTAATAGTGATATTTTTCAGCTCCCTATAATCTGGAAACATACGCCATGATCCATCCTTCTTGTGCACCAATACTACTAGATCAGAGAAAGAACTTTTGCTAGATTGAATTATACCAACCTCTAGCATTTATGAAACCATATGTTCAATCTCACTCTTTTGAGCATACGGATATATGTAAGGCCCGATGTTTGGAGGAACACTTCCTACAATCAAATAAATAGCATTATTATGCTCACGAATAGGTGGGAATCCTTTGGGAGTATCAAACACCTTGGAATGGTTGTCCAAGACTTTTTGTAGATCTCGAGAAATAGATGATTTTGATGTTTGAACCTGTAGTGAGCATAATTGTGCAATTATGCCTCATTTTTATTTCTTCAAAAGAATTTTCATGACATTAGAGTTGATTATATATCCCAGCTTCCATTTGATACCAAATAATTTAGCTTCCTTTCCTTTCAAAAAAAATTTCAATAAAATTTCTTGAAAATTAAAAGTTACCGTCCCCAAAGATTGTAACCATTGTACTCCTAGTACAACATCCACCACCCATTGGAATGGAGAGAATTGGACTATTAAATACATATTCCTCCATGGTTAGCTTTATATTATATCAATTTCCAGAGAAATTTATAGTTCCTCAATTTCAAACCATAACTTGACACTCTGGTGTTGGTTATAGAAAGAAATTCAATTCCTTGGCTATCTTACACTGAATTAAATTATGGGTACTACCTGAATCAATAAGCACTATTAAATTTTTCTTCTTGATATGTCCTTATATATTGAGAGTTTGAGGAGTGGGAATTCCTGCCAATGCATTACACAATATGGTCATATTCATGTCTTCTTCCTCAAGGATTGGTTTCTGGTGTATATCCTCTTCTTTTTAATTTTATTCTTTCTTTTCTTCCTCCTCTTCACAATCTATGTAAAATAATTTATTCTCAGCACACTTATGACCTTTAGTGTATTTTCTATCACAACTATATCAAAGCCCTTTTGCTCTTTTTTCTTTGAAATTTTTGGTGTCAACCTTGTAGGTTTTGGAAGTCTAGGAGTAAAAAAACTTCCATCTTTATAGTTGTGAGTGGTAGGCTTCCTTGTCGCCATAATTTTTCTTTCAATTTTTATTTCCAATCTGAATGCCTTCTCTAATGTATCAGGTTCCCAAAGGCAAACCTCATGTTGGATGTTATCCTTTAGATTCCCTATGAAGACATCAATCCTATTTTCTGTTGGAATATTATTTACCCTTATATTCATTTTTTGGAAGTCCTCAATGTTCTCCATCATTGAACCCTCTTGTTTGAGATTTATCAATTGGCCAAATATGGTTTTTCTCTTTGTATCATCATAATGTGTTGTCATTTCCTCTATAAAAATTGACCAAGTGACCAGTGGTTTACGAGAATAAAGCCATCAAAACCATACAAACTGATTTCGTTCTAAATATAAATTTGCAATGAGTACCTTTTGTGTGCTTTGCACATTATGGAGCTCAAAGTGTTGCTCCATTTGTAGTATCCATGTTATCAGATCCTTGCCATCAAACTTCCTCATATCTATCCTTGTAATATGGTGGGTCTTAAATCCAATATTAGAGTCTATGAAATCATGATTAACATTTATTTTGTTCTCATCATGAGTTTCATCTACTATATTTTCACCATTAAGAATCTTTTCTTGTAGCAACTTTTCCAAACCTTCCATGTATTTCTTCAAATCTCCCATGTTTCTTTCTATACCATCAATCTTAGCTTCCACAACATACATCTTCTCTCCCATGCCTTTCTTCAAACCATCCATATTATCTTCCATGCCTTTATTCAACCCATCCATGTCTTTCTTTAAGCCATCCATCTTAGCTTCCATTTCATTTTTTGTTACTCTTTGCTAGAGAGAAATTTGTTGCACTTGGTATCATAATTTTGGTATACCATGTTGCACTTATTCCTCTTCATGAGTCATATTAGAGCCTTCTAAGGGCTTCATGGGTGTGGAATTATTTTTGGGGGGCAATTTAGGACTGAATACGGATATCTATGCTTCAATATGCTCTTGGAATCACTTCAATTTGATTTTACAAAAAACACTTATGCAATTTTTAAAACAGAATACATGCCTTTTTCTTGCTTTTGAGTAGCTTGATATTGAAACTAATGTATTTATGTAATTTTAGATCCCCAAGATTTAATATTGGGTATTATAGTAACCCTCTAAGTCTTATTTCCAATTCCACAGGTCATAACTAATTTGGATTCTTCAAGGTAAAGTTATGCCAGATCTTCCACAATGACCTAATTATGGACTAGTTCCATAGATCAAACTTGTACGGCATGCCACATATCATTTTTTCGTCCTTAGACTCTAAAATTGATACACAATAAATTAAAGGTCGTGCACTTTTTGCCACATTTTACATAATTCCAATCTGATGTCTAAAACAAAATTTATGATGCTTTTCCCTCATCCACCTATTTCCAATGAAATTATAGAGGCTTCCAAAATCATAAATTTCTTATATCATATCTCCGAAAATATATCAAACTAAGATATGAAATTTTTACACGACTTTACTCCAGATTTTGGCTCAAATGGTTTTTTTTTCAACATC
The DNA here is from genome assembly GCA_034641835.2 of Pinus albicaulis. Lineage (NCBI taxonomy): Eukaryota > Viridiplantae > Streptophyta > Pinopsida > Pinales > Pinaceae > Pinus > Pinus albicaulis. Next base: position 825,297,395 of record CM076580.1, read on the forward strand.
TGAACCTTCATATAAAAAAAATTATAGTGCAACTTCCACAATGACTTGTTTGCAGCAGTGAAGCCCTAGAATCCAAAGCTTTGATACCAAATGTTATGAAACCAACTTACCAAATAGAAGAAAAGATAGGTCAACGTCTTATAAATCTGCCTATTTGAGGGGGAAACCTCCTTTGCATTACATAAATGAACAATTCTTGGATGATTCAAATGAAAAAACCTTCTTTCTATATATATGAGTCCAAGGGGTCATAATATAATCCTAGTCGACATAACAATAATAATGTAAGGGCACAAAAATAACCATAGTGGGCTTCTCTCAGGCACAATAATAACAATATGGTGACTACATTGGCACAAAAATAACAATAAGGGGGCTACACTAGTATTATGGGGACCTAACATATTATACCTTCATTAGTATTATGGGGACTTAACATGTTATACCTTCATAATAATCGACTATGCAGGAAGACTAAAAATTAAATAAGTATAATATACATTAAAACAAAAAAGTCAAATGTACTATAAATCTCCACTATCTACTTACATCTCACTTTCCTCATTATACCTTTCCCCAATAGGTGCTCCCCTTAAAAAAATTTCATGGATTTGACATCCCAAATGTGATCCAAGGCAATAATACTTTTTCATATTATAGGAATATAATGAAGAATATAAAACATGGTTTGATATACCATATATCCCTCAACCATAAAATTCTCAGGATGTTCTCTTTATCTAACCAAATCCTTCAGTGATTTAAAGTTTCTCTCAACCATCCACATTGATCTTGTGTGTATATGTCCACACTTTTCAATATCCTAAACTTGGTGTGGGGATAGTGTTCTTGTGCATTGAAAAATGTAATATTCCTAAATTAGCATGCAGCTAATTGGAATATTAAAATCTAATTTTACTTCTTAGATAGAAGAATAAGAGGGTAGGGAGACCCATAAATCTCCTTAGTAGAAATAAAACCACCCCAAATGTGAATGGAGGGCATCAAAAGAGATGCATAAATCTCCCCTATGTGTGAACAAGGGAAGAAGCATGTGGACTAGGTCAACTTTGACCAAATCAACCACGCTGATATGGAAGTAGTGGACATTCAATGAGGGACAACACAGTTTTGGAGGGAGATCCTTTGCATGGAAGTAGTGCCTTTAATGAGTGGGGCCCAGGGTGAGGAAGGTCACCAAGAATATAAGGAAGAGGATGGAAGCCATTGTGATCATTTTTTATATTATTATTTGATTGTGGTATGTTAAGACTTGAAGCTCTCTTCAGTTGTTTAGCTCAGATTGCAGTGTTGTTTAGCACAGGGTGTTCCCGAGCGGGAATAGCACCTCTATCCTTGAGTGACCTCAAAGGAAGAGAATTTTCACTACATTTCCACATTCCGGTAATTGGCCAAGCTACATATTTCTTCTACAACTAAAATTCTATTTAGATATGTGCTGAGTTGCAAGGTGCAGTAGTGGAGGGTTTCCTTGGGCCATTTTTGAGCTTGTCTTCAGTGGAGGAAGCTTTCTTTCCATTGGGAGATCAGTAAAGAAGGTCCCTATGCTTAATATCATATTTTGGCACTAGGCCAAGGTATTATCATCCCCTACAATGCAGTTCCAGTCCATGACTGCGTTATTTTAGTGAGTTGTTGCAGTGTTAAGTTCAGTGCTCCATTGGGAGTGTTTTCTTTCCATTGAAGGGATCAGACCTTCATTGATAGATTATTTTGGAGGTGTTGTTTGAAATATACATAGGATTCAACCACCTCCTTCTATGTCCTTCATTTGTAGTGAATCTTCAGCCCTAGGGACTTATATCCACCATTTATATTTTGTACATTTCTAGAAACCCTTCCTGGGTTATCTTGGAAAAGTGTTAAGGAGAATATATCTCCATTTTTGGCTTGTAAGAGCATGGTATTGTTAGATCCATTTATTTACATTTTCAGCTGCAGTATTAGCCATTAAAACTATGTTTTGATTGCTTTATTATTTTGTGTAGCAATGTATTACATGTTTTGGGTGATTTTTGGCATTGGAGGCTTCTTTTGCCTATCTTGAGGGACTTAATCCCCAAGATCTTGTAATTATTTATTTATTTTATACATAATACCATGGATATATCTTTGTCTCATGATTGATGTATTGTGATTTTTTGATATTTCCATTATTGTGAGCTATATGGCTTCTTTTCCAATTTGGGAATATTACAATGGTATCAGAGCATAATATTGGCTCAGCCCGTGAAGACATTGAATCTATGTTATAAAAAGAAGAAGAAGCTTCTCACAGAAGGGAGAAATATTACAGAAGAGACAAAGGCAAGTCTCCACTATTTGGAGGATTGGAGGGAAATAATTTTTCAAAACATATTCTCCAAACTATGCATGAGCTTAATAGAGAAATCAAGGGAATGAGGAGGGAAATACATGGAGATCCCTCAAAAATATTTTCACATGAAGAAAGCTCTAGTTATTCATATTATGGGTGTGAGAATTCATCCACATAGTCAGTTCTAGAACGCTCTACAATGCCTATGTTCATAGCAAGAGAGATGGAGGAAGGAGATGTACCAAAGGAGGAGACTCTTGGCGACTATCTTCAAGAGTATGAATCTCAATCTCAGAGGTTCAAAGATAATATAAAATTCCAAGGTTTTTGCAAGATAAAGGAGGATAGAAGACCTAAAAATCACAATAGAAGCAAGAGGTGGAAGCAACATGATGTGGGTAGATTCTTTCTATCTACTTTTTATGGGTCACCTAAATGTTCAGCTAGGGCTTCGGTGAAGGATCTAGGCACCTATTTGCAGTAGCACCGAGTTTCAGAAGATGAAGCCATTAGAGTAGCAGCACTCCATCTTGAAGGTAATACTTATTCCTGGTAGTTTTATGAAACTTATTCCTTGAATCATGTAAATGTATCAACTTATGCAAAGTTCACTAGGAGGTTAATGAAAATATTTTATGCAAAAATTTCTGAAACATCCTTGGTTGAGCTAGCCAAGCCTAAAGAAAAAAAATCTTTGCATGAGATGGGAGGATCTATAAACCCAAATCCATTCCACAATGCTATTGAGGGGGTTAAAAAATTGCAGAATACCTTTCTAGAGGCAATATCCCCACTCCAAGAAGAGTTATCTTTTCAAAAGGAAGACATGGAAATCTCTTTTTCAAAAGAATATCAAAACAGAGAGCCTCTTAATGATCATGAGGTAACCTCCATTCATGATGAAGGGGAAGAGAAGGCAAGAGGTAACAATGTTGTCACATCAAGAGCAAATATAGTACCTTATGGAGAGGAAGATGGAGCATTTTCTCCAATGAGAGGAGTTATTGTATCCTTACAAGAAGTTCCAAATAATATCATATGTGGAGATCAAGGCAAAATCCAGGAGCAACATGTGCCATTATTGATATATTGTGAGACCTTGTAGATGAAAGGAGAAGATAGGGAGGATGGCCAGCATCACATGATTAGGAGCACACACCCATATCTATTTCAGAAGGTTGATGCACAAAAGAGGTAGACTGATTTGTGTAGTGAGAGCAAGGACAAAGAAGTCCACTCATATATGCAGTCTACTCTTGATATTTATGTCTCATTACATGGAAGCATTCCACCTGGGATACCACCAAATCAGGAGTTGATGAGAGATGCTACATATATGGTTACACCACTCATTGATCCCGGAGGGGTGATAACCTTGGGAGGACTTTACATAATGTAAAGAGTTTGGGTTAGGCTCAAGGAGGAGGGAGACATTCTCCCAATATCATTACTACCCACTATCACCAAACATCTTGCATTGAGAGAAGATGTTTCAGGGATGGATGGCACCATCATGGTGCAAGGAGACCACTCCATGGATTTGGATAATTAAATGATACTTCCACATTGGGAGGAATCTTCCATATTTGGTAGATTTTGGTGGCCACTCACACTTACATTGACCAAACTCAGAAAGTTTTTGATGGGTGATAGATTTTCAAGGAAGGCTAGCCTCCAAAAACTTCCACCTTCACTAGAGCATGAGCAGTTGGAGGAGGAGCTGTAGAGGAAATATTGCAGCATCTCGGTGTATGACTTGCACATGGGAGATGTCAAAGAAGAGAGTAGTAACATTACAGGTGATTTACATTATATATCAATAGTGTTGTCATTATTGAGTATTGACCCTTATTAGATATCCCAATTGTTAGTGGATTACTCCAAGGATCTCTTTTCATGCGGGATTCTTGATGGCTAGTTATATGATGGGAGATATGCAGTAGTATATGGGGTCATCTATTTTTAGAATAGAGTCTTCTTGACTAGAGCCTCTATGCTCAAGGATAAGCTACTAGATGTGGCATATGAGGGTTTTCTCTCCAAACCCACTAGTTTTAAAAGAGCATACCATACTATCCTATAGGGATTCATTTGGAAAGGCTTCAAAGAGGATATGCACCACCATATGTGGAAATGCGTGGATTTTTTGGAGGATGATGAGAGAAATAAATATTTGGTAGAGTTATCACAGCCACTTCCTTTCTCATTGGGAGTGAGAGGAGGCCAATCTATGAACCACCTTACTAGCTTGAACCAAGTACATGGTAAAGATTATATTTCTGTACATAATGATTCATTTACTATTTATTTGTATTTCCTTGCCATTTATGTGTCGGGAATTTCTCCAAGATGGGGCACTCTTTCTTCTAGACTTCGTGGTCTACTTGAGGCATTAAGAAATATTAATGATGGCCACTCCCTAAGAGATGTTGGGGAGATGATATCTTATGCAGGGTCTGCTTAATTTGCACCATACATAATACACCTTCTCCAAGCATGTGAGAAGATTAGGGCAACAAACAAGTGGTTGGGAAACCACTCATCATGCCATATTCTGAAGCAATTAGGAGAAAAAATGTGATGGTTTCACTTGAGGGACCATTTTCCTTCTCCATTAATACAAATGGAAGCTAGCATGACTTTGATTGTGATACCATATGTTGATGATGTTATTATTATTGTTGGGGAGATAATTGGAGGGATGATACATTGGTTGGATGTGTCCATTGGGAATGAAACTTCCCACACTTCTTCACGCTTCAAGGGGAGGATGGGACATTATATGGATGCTATATTATATCACTTGTTTCCTTATGAAGTGAGCCATATGATTGAATTAATTCTTTGAGAGGAGCCTCTCATGATTATATGGGAGGATTTTTTCTATGAATTACCATTCTCAAGGGTGATTCATTTTATATGGATGATAGCTTGGAGGTTGGAGCTTCAAATGGGAATGAGGGTTCCCTACATTTTTCAGATCTATCCTTGCAGTTTCTTCGAACAAGCGACATTTGGGAGGGGAGGATTGTAATATTTCTAAATTAGCATGCAGCTAATTGGAATATTAAAATATATTTTTTCTTCTTAGTTAGAAGAATAAGAGGGTAGGGAGACCCATAAATCACCTTAGTAGGAATAAAACCACCCCAAATGTGAATGGAGGGCATCAAAAGAGCTGGATAAAGCTCCCCTATGTGTGAACAAGGGAAGAAGCATTTGGACTGGGTCAACTTTGACAAAATCAACAACATTGATATGGAAGTAGTGGACATTCAATGAGGGACAACGCAGTTTTGGAGGGAGATCCTTTGCATGGAAGTAGTGCCTTTAATGAGCGGGGCCTAAAGTGAGGAAGCTCACCAAGAATGTAAGGAAGAGAATGGAAACCATTGTGATCATGTTTTAGGTTATTATTTTATTATGGTTTGTTAAGAGTTTTAGCTCTCTTCAGTTGCTTAGCTAAGATTGCAGTGTTGTTTAGAACAGGTTGTTCCCGAGCGGTAATCCCACCTCTATCCTTGCGTGACCTCAAAGGAAGAGAATTTGCACTAAATTTCCACATTCTGGCAATTTTCCAGGCCACATATTTCTTCTACATCACATATTCTTCTTAGGTATGTGCTGAGTTGTAGGGTGCAACAGTGGAGGGTTTCTTTGGGCCATTTCTAAGCTTGTCTTCAGTGGAGGAATCTTTCTTTCCATTTGGAGATCAATAAATAAATTCCATGTGCCTCATATCATATTTTGGCATCATGCCAAGGTAGCATCATCCCCTATAGCGCAGTTCCAGTCCATGACTGCGTTATTTTAGTGAGTTGTTGCAGGGTTAAGTTCAGTGCTCCATTGGGAGTGTTTTCTTTCCATTGAAGGGATAAACCCTTCATTGAGAGAGTATTTTGGACAATTTATTTCATATGTACATCATATTCAGCCACCTCCTTCTATGTGCTTCAATTGCAGTGAATCTTAAGCCCTAGGGCTTTAGATCCACCATTTATATTTTGTGCATTTCTAGAAACCCTTCCCGGGTTATCTTGGAAAAGTGTTGTTATAGGTCAATTTTGGCACCATTCCCAATGACCTAGTTGACTGGACACCATCTCCATGACCAATGATCGAGGGTCTATCATTTCCTATCATTTCAATTGCTACATGCCCTAAGACAAGAAACAAGACAAATCAAGCAAGACTTTCATTAAGAAAAGGTTTCCAAGGTTTGAAGCTTATTATATAGCATATGAGAGCTCACCAACGCAGGCTCTAAGGGGCCTAAGTGCATTGCATATGCAGGTAGCCCCATGCAAGGCTGTTCTGCAAAGCACTTCCCAACATTCACAGGTGTGTTGGTCATATTGGGAGCGAAATTCTCATTGTTCTGGAATCTCCACTTGGCCAGTGCCTTCTAGAAGAGTTCACATGTGTTAAGCTTCGGATCGAAGTGTCCATTTGAAATCTAAATGACTGGAAACATGTCTTGCCTATTATTGGAAATTTATTGACTGCAAAAAAACCTACATTTCATCTATAAATTGAGCACAGATCTAAGTGCTTGAGGAGGAAGAATTCGAGTGGAGAAATGCTCGATAATTTTCAATTGAGAGCTAGATTTGTGTAGCTGCTGCTGGATAGATTTATACTATGATGAGGCTTTGGAATGTTGCTGGAAGGTCACTTCAATGTAGTTACTAGGTTGTAACCTCTCATTCTATCATCAATAAAGAGTACTGCTTATTTTTCCCTATATGCATCTGTATTGGCTTTGATTTTCCATAAATTTGCAAGATCTTAGTTGATGTGTATGGTTTATGCTTTACTGATTTAGCTAAATAGCTTGAATATATATCTATATTATTACATATTCTTTTGTTTCAATGTTCTTTCTTGTAGGAAGCATTCAACCCAAAAAACCGCTTGAATTTGAAGCTGCAACAGAAGTGACATAAGGATCCATTTGGAAGCGACTGAACAAGTAAGCCTTCAATCCTCTATATGTATCTGTTCTGAGTTAGGAGAAATAGTCGTATAGTATTTCTCCTGTTGTTCTAAACTAACACTTGTCTAGGGAAGCATGATTTATCCGTAATTCACAATTCTGGCCCAACAAATGTTGAGGAGCATAGATCTCCATTTTTGGCCTTGTAAGAGCATGGTATCATTAGATCCATTTATTTAAATTTCCAACTATAATATTATCCATTAAAATTGTGCTATGATTTCTTCAGTATTTTTTGTAGCAATGTATTACATGTTTTTGGTGCTTTTTGGCATTGGAGGCTTGTTTTTCCTATCTTGAGGGACTTGATCCCCAAGATCTTGTACTATTTTATTGTTGTTATACATAATACCATGGATCTATATTTGGCTCATGATTAATGTATTGTAATTTTCTTCTATTTCCATTATTATGAGCTATATGGCTATTTTTCCCATTTGGGAATATTACAAAAAATTTCGGAGGTAGATACTTTTTCATTTTACACATTAGACAAGGAATTTGTTTCCTTCAATACTTTATATATTCATTATCAGTTTCTTTAGATGAAAACCATCTACAAATGAAACAAGAAAATCACAGGTTTTAACAAAAAAGTATATAGTACATGATGACAATAAAAACACATGTAGTCAAATATAAGTTGTACAACAAATTATTGAAAAAAATCTTCTTTTCACATAAATCTCCACTTACCTCATGTATTTTTCGAGATCACATATAACTTTTTTGACATTGTTGTCAAAGTTCTCTGGGAAAGATAGAGGTAGAACATATTGTAACAAAAATAATGATTAATCATTATTTATTCGCAAATTAGTAGAAAAAAACACTAATAAGATGTTTCACCAATGTAAAAATATATAGACTAAAATAATGGCCTTAATTAATGTATGCCAATCATGATTTTTAACCCCACCTAATTCACCTTTCTTTTTTAGGACATTCTTTATGTTTATAGAAAATCCAGTTGGAAATTTCATTTTTTCAATAACCTCTTTAACATCCTTTCTCTTTTGCTTTGTCAATAATCATGGAAGGGTGTTTATATTTTGGATGTCTCCATCACTATTTGAATTAATCACACTTTGCATTGCATGATTGGACTCCTTAATGTCATAGAAAATCTTGACAATTTTTTATTTATCTCTTATTCCAGCTAAGACTCACCATAAGGTATTTGTTACATTCTTCCCCATGTGCATTGTATCAAACAGATGAACAATTAATAGGTGCTCATAGTAGGGGAGTATATTTAATCACTTGGGATAAATTTTCGTTCCTTGTGGAATTTTTTCATTATTAGTGCCTTAACGACCAATAAGGTGAATCACAGTTAAATATATTATAACAAAAATATAACATGTCAATTAGTAGAATGAAGAAAATTCCATAAAAATATAAAATAACCAAACGTATCATGTATATTGATGCATAAACAATTTGATCCATACCTTGAGAGACTCTATTATATTGCAACTCCATGCATGAGGTTCCATTCTTCGTGGTCTTAATCCTGTCCCTTCTTTCCCATTGAAAATGTGTTTTTTGGTACTTCGGTACCTATGGTTCTTAGAAAAGAAGTTCCTATACTCATCAAACACCCCCTTTCCTAAGCTTATTCAATGATGATATTTCATCTTAGGACCACAAACTAGACAAGTAAATTTACCCTTCATTTGAATACTTGTAAGAGATGGAATAAATTTTATATCAATTATTTTAAGTATGTACAATGAAGGAACTATTTAAAAAAATACATGAAATGAACTTCATAAAATTAAACACTATTAAATCACAGGGTAATATTATAACATACCATAGAATTATGGTAGACGTAGGACATCATGAATGGTCCATACAAGCATTGCATGGAATTAAATTTTTTTTTTCTAGCTACTGGTCTAGAGATATCATACATAGTGATGTAATTCCATAACTTGAGTAACTCATCGATAATAGGCTCGATATATACATTCATATATTTGACAAAGTAGTTACCTAAATGATTGAACATACAATACATAATTACTACATATATGAGTAAATAAAAAAATATGCTAAACAAAATGATACCTTAAACAATCATTGTCAACATTATGTGCTTCTCTTTATTGACATCCATGGATGAATGTTATTATTGATAAAAAAATGTGCCACTCTGAGTCAGAAGATATGAGCTCTCCAAATGGATTGACATCATCAGCTGCTAATGAAAGCCTAACATTATGAGGTTGTATTATAAACTTTGGCCACCTTTCCTCTATATTCCTAAAAGCATATCCATCTTCAAGCATCCAAAGAACACCATTTTCACTTCTATTCATTACATGGAAAACCATAAGTTGTTCTATGCTTTTTCACCTAAACAATTGTTGCAGACATGGAATTATGGGAATATAACAAAGAACCTTGTGAGGTACCTTTTTTGTTACTTTATCGGATTGATATCTACTCTCATCACATTTTGTGAATTTTCCTTTCAACACATATTATTTATCATAGAGAATATCATCATTAGAACATGCATGAATATCTTGATACTCCATTCCAATATATTTCATAATGGCATGTAAAACTTTGTACGTATGAGGTAAAAAATTTGGCAGTGTTAACTGTTTAAAATGCAACAAGATGATGGAGCTTAGTGAAAAGAAGTCGCCTTCACTAAGTGGGCCCGCAGGCTATTTTTGGCGCAAAGTCTATTTTTAGACTATGTCTATTTTTAGACATATGGATCATGGTCTATGAGTTGCAGGATGCTATTTATGGATGATTGATTGAGTTGGTAAAAATAGATGGACCTCTATTTTTAGACGGGCGGAATCTATTTTTAGACTGTCGGGCTAAAAATAGAACAGTCAAATATTATTAACCCTTAATAATATTTAGACTATACACATTATCTTATCCTCTTGGAGCACTTCAGTTTGATTCTTGGATGTGGCACATGTAGCTGACAAAAGGAAATATGATTTTTCTAAGGGTTATTTGAGCTATTGCATGATTGACTTCAGTTAGAACTCATGTGGCAGAGTTTGGTGGAGTTGATGAGACAGTTGGTGGAGTTGTGTTCGGTTTAACTTAGTTTAACTAGTTGTATTTAGTCTAACTGGTAAATACACTAGTGATGAGTGGTGTGAATTAATTATTAATTAATTCACTAATTATTAACTCATAACTCAACTAAAGAACACATCAGTTAACTGCAATGCATGGACAGTTCAGTGGAGACAAGTGTTAGAGGTGGGTGAAAGGGTGAGTGTGACTATCAGTTGTGACTATACTTGTGCATGAGATTTGCACACACATTGATAGACATTGCCAATGAGGATTGTGCAGTACAAGCTAGCAGATTCGAACTTGGATCTCATTCATTCACATCTTGGATTGCGCAGTAGAGGCAGGCAGACTTGTGGAGGAGATTTGAACCTGTGACTTGTTCACTTTCCATGCTAGTTTGTGTGTAGCATGTGAGATAGTGCTGAGAGCTGTGACAGCTTTGTGCTATGTATTGTTACATGTTATCTATCAATATAATATACAGATAGTTGGGGGTTTTCAGTTGTATGCTTTCCCCATTACATACTGTGTTATATGTGTGCTTGATTATGTTTTAATGTGCGCATGTGACTGCTTCTATTTCCACATATTGATGATCAATTGTAGAAGAGGTTATGTATTATGCATGAAGCTTAAATAGTGTGTAATCAGGATAATCTCGGTGAATAATTCAGCTATTATTTAAATTTCTACATGGTATCGGAGCGAAAATTGATCATTGGATATATTACAGTGATTACAATTTATTTCTGTAGACAGAGTCTGTAAGCGGGCCAGGTAGCCTCTGGATCCATCCTTTCTCTGAAAGGTGATATATCCAGTAAATGAACCTACAGTTGATCTCTGTGCTAGAAATAATTTGTTCTCACAGATCAGAAGTGGTTGATTTTTGAGCTGGTGGAATTCGAATTTGCAGCAGAATTTGGAATTCGAATTTGTAGTAGTTTTCTTGGTGTCGAAGTCAAAATTTCTTTCAACGGATTGCGATTGGAGTATGCCCTTGAGGGAAGTTTGAATTATGTTGCATGGACAGACAGAATGGAGGCGGTATTAGATGATAACGGGCTAAAGGAGTTCATAGAGGCTGAGGTTCCAAAGCCTACTGATGCTGCTCAAGTTGAGGCTTGGCAAAAGAAGATGGAAAAATGTCGAAGGATTCTGTTGGAGGGCGTGAGGGATCACATTGTATCCAGAATGCATGGAAAAGCTTATCCATACTTGATGTGGAAAGCGTTGAAAAATTTATTCCAAAGCAAGAGCGACCAGAGGAAGTTGGTGCTCAAGGATAAACTCAGACACATAAAGATGGAGAAAGGCGACAGTATGCCCAAGTACCTCACGAAGTTCATCCAATGTAGGGATGAGCTGGGAAGTGTGGGGGTGACTGTAGATGATGAGGAATTGGTGAGATTGGCTCTCCTTGGTCTTTCGAAGAGTTGGAATGCCTATCAGGATTTTGTCAATGGTCGGGAGAAATTTCCAGGATGGGAGCGACTTTGGTCGAATCTTGTGCAAGAGGAGATAAGGCGGAGTACCAGGGACAGATCTTCATCAAAGGCATCTGATGAAGAATTGCGCTTTGGCTGCCAAAGAAAAGAAGGGGAACAGCAAGAAAGCTTCTCATTCCGATGCAGAAGGAAAGAAGCAGGACATGTCCAAGGTGAAGTTCTTTCACTGTCACCAGCACAGACATTATGCCACAAATTGTCCGCAGAAGAAGAAAAATAAGCAGGCTGCTGGATCTGCAGTGGGAGAGGCCTTAGCCTCGCAGTTTGAGATATATTTTTCATTGATCGCATGCTTGGTATTAAGTGTGATGGGATCAGTATGGTTCTTGGACAATGGTGCATCTTTTCACATGACTGGAGATCGAGATCTGTTTTCAGATCTGGATGAGAAATATCTTGGAGTGCACATCAAGATGGGCAATGATGGTAGATACAGTGCGACCGATATCGGTACCATTTCCTTTGAGATGGATTCTGGTAAACCCTTCGTATTGAAGGAAGTGATGCATGTGCCAGGATTGAAGAAGAATCTGATCTCTATGGCGATGTTGGAAGAAAAGGGGTACGATGTTGTCTTCAGCGAGGGAAAAGCTTCCCTGCGCAGTAAGAAAACTGGAGAAACCCGGAAGATAGGGGTTTGAGTCAAGAACCTTTATCAGTTGCAAGTAGATGGCTGCGCAGCAATGGCATGCAAGGCGGAAGGAGTGGTGAGCCAGGATGATGGCGAGCTGTGGCACTGGAGATTGGGCCACCTTCACCATGGAGCTTTGAAGATACTACATCATATTTCTACTGGGCTTCCTAAGGGCACTCTTGCGCAGTCAGATCAGTGCAAGGGGTGTACCTTGGGAAAATTTGTGAAATCCACCTTTCATGAGAAGGATAGTCGTGCCATGATAATCCTTGAGATAATTCACATAGATGTGTGTGGACCTTTCTCAGTAGCTTCGACAGCAAAGCACAGGTACTATGTGATCTTTGTTGATGATTTTTCTCAGAAGTGCTGGATCTTCTTCATGCAGAAGAAGAGCGAGACATACTCAAAGTTCTGTGAGTTCAAGGCGCTGGTTTGAAGGGAATTTAGGAAGCATGTAAGGCCTTTAGAGCAATAATGGCGGTGAATACAACTCCTCGAATTCACACTTTATATGCATGAATTCAGAGTCGAGAGATCTCACATAACCCATGCCAGAATCTGCTGTCGAGGGAAGAACAACGCATCATGGGTGGCCGGTGACAGCGATGTTGTATGATCGTGGCCTACCCCTTCACTTGTGGGCTGAGGCATGCAATACAACAGTATATGTGCAGAACCGTTGTCCTCACAAGATTCTTGGCATGAGTACACCAGAGGAGGCGTTTTCTGGCAAGAGGCCTGATATTTCTCATCTGAGAATTTTTGGCTCACCTGTCTACATGCATGTGACGAAGGATGCCAGAAGGAAGCTGGATCCGACCGCAGAGGTTGGAATATTTGTGGGGTACACTGATACACCTCACAACTATCGGGTGTATTTTCCAGACAGTCGCAAGACTGTTGTGCGACGGGATATCAAATTTCAGGAGGAGAAAGCCATGCAGTGTTCGCTTGAGAGGGAGCCACACTTGCATGCAGATGAGGAGCTAATAGTTCCTAAGGATGAGCTTCAGGGTGTGGATCAGCTGAGCAGAGTCGTGAGGTTCATGAGTGGAAGAGACTATCTGCTGTGCAGCCGCCAACCATCGAGAGGGCGCAAGCGCACTACGTGGGGCCGAGCGACCGGTCAATATGGTGAGAAGGTTGTAGGGCCACCCATGCTTACAGTAATGCATGTGAGATAGTCTTCCACGGATCGGTACACTAGATACATGGATCTTGTGAGAAAATGTGTCATGACAGAGCCATCCTCTTTCGAGGAAGCTGTGGAGGACCCCGCATGGGTAGATGCTATGGTGGAAGATTACGATTCAATTGTCAGAAACAGTGCATGGGATATTGTCCCAAGGTCGGAGGGGAAATCAGTGGTGGGTTCGAGATGGATCTACAAAGTGAAGTAGGTGGCTGACGAGAGTGTGGAGAAGTACAAGGCAAGATTTGTTGCCCGAGGCTTCTCACAGATAGAGGGGATCGATTATGAGGAGACCTTTGCACCTGTCCCAAGGCATTCTTCCATACGGACGATCCTAGCTCTCTCAGCGCAGATGGGGTGGCACATCAATCAGATGGATGTGAAGACAACGTTCCTCAATGGATTCATTGAGGAGGAGGTGTACATAGAGCAGCCTGAAGGTTTCGATATCTTCAGCAGTGAGTCGCATGTGTGCAGACTCAAGAGAGCAATGTATGGGTTGAAACAAGCACCTCATGCTTGGTACACACGGATAGACAGTTATTTCACCGGACTTGGATTCTCCAAGAGTGAGGTGAATCCTAACCTGTACTAGATTGTGGTGGAGGGGAAGTTGCTAATAATTGTACTGTATGTAGATGATCTGATTTTGACGGGTGATGAGATGTTGATACTTTCATGCAAGGAGGATCTTGCTAGAGAGTTTGAGATGAAGGACTTGGGCCTCCTTCATTATTTCCTGGGATTGGAAATTTGGCAGCGCAGTGATGGAATGTTTGTTTCTCAGGGTAAGTATGCCCGGGAGATACTGGAGAATTTCAACATGCATGGCTACAAGCCTGTTGATACTCCTCTTCCTAGAGGTTGGAGGAAGGAGGATGCTACTTCAGCAGAGGTAGTGGATGCCACTGTTTATCGACAGTTGGTGGGGTCGCTTATGTATCTGGTCAATACACGACCCGATATATGCTATGTTGTTAACCAGCTTTCGCAAGCTATGGTTAAGCCTACCAAGCTCTTCTGGAAGGCAGGCAAGCATGTATTGCATTATCTTAGAGGCACATCGGGATATGGCTTGTGGTACAGACAGGAGGATGAGGTGAAGCTTTGTGGCTTCACGGATGTAGATTGGGCAGGGAGCCCAACGGACAGAAAGAGCACATCTGGGGATCTTCAGTATCGGGTCGACAATAGTTTCTTGGTACAGCAGGAAGCAGATATCCGTGGCACTCAGTTCAGCAGATGCTGAGTATATGGCAGCAAGCTTGGCTGCATGCGAGGCCATATGGATGAGGAAGATCCTGGTCGGGTTGTTCGGGTCACACTTGGAGTCTACTGTGATTTATTGTGATAACCAGAGTTGCATTAAACTCTCGGCTAATCCATTATTTCATGATAGATCCAAACACATCGACATTAGGTACCATCATATCAGAGATTGTGTGCAGCGGAGAATCATGTTACTTTCATATATTCCCACGGAGGATCAGGATGCTGACATCTTGACGAAGGCGCTCACCAAGAGAAAATTTGAATACCACAGAGGTAGGATAGGGGTTGCAGATAATCCATATCTTGTTGAGAGGGAGTGTTGAAAATGCAACAAGATGATGGAGCTTAGTGAAAAGAATTCACCTTCACTAAGTGGGCCCGCAGGCTATTTTTGGCGCAAAGTCTATTTTTAGACTATGTCTATTTTTAGACATATGGATCATGGTCTATGAGTTGCAGGATGCTATTTATGGATGATTGGTTGAGTTGGTAAAAATATATGGACCTCTATTTTTAGACATTGGGCGGAATCTATTTTTAGACTGCCGGGCTAAAAATAGAACATTCAAATATTATTAACCCTTAATAATATTTAGACTATAAACATTATCTTATCCTCTTGGAGCACTTCAGTTTGATGCTTGGATGTGGCACATGCAGCTGACAGAAGGAAATACGCTTTTCCTAGGGGTTAGTTGAGCTATTGTATGGTTGACTTCAGTTAGAACTCATGTGGCAGAGTTTGGTGGAGTTGATGAGACAGTTGGTGGAGTTGTGTTCGGTTTAACTTAGTTGAACTAGTTGTATTTAGTCTAACTGATAAATACACTAGTGATGAGTGGTGTGAATTAATTATTAACTCATAAATCAACTAAAGAACACATCAGTTAACTGCAATGCATGGACAGTTCAGTGGAGACCAGTGTTAGAGGTGGGTGAAAGGGTGAGTGTGACTATCAGTTGTGACCATGGCTGTGCATGAGATTTGCACACACATTGATAGAGATTTCCAATGAGGATTGCGCAGTTGAAGCAAGTGGGATTTGAACTTGGATCTCATCATTACTCATCTTGGATTGCGCAGTAGAGGCAGGCAGACTTGTGGAGGAGATTTGAACC
This sequence comes from Pinus albicaulis, assembly GCA_034641835.2. Taxonomy (NCBI): domain Eukaryota; kingdom Viridiplantae; phylum Streptophyta; class Pinopsida; order Pinales; family Pinaceae; genus Pinus; species Pinus albicaulis. The sequence continues at coordinate 825,313,520 of CM076580.1, forward strand.
TGTGACTTGTTCATCTTCCGTGCTAGTTTGTGTGTAGCATGTGAGATAGTGCTAAGAGCTGTGAGGAGCTTTGTGCTATGTATTGTTACATGTTCTCTATAATTATAATATACAGATAGTTGGGGGTTTTCAGTTGTATGCTTTCCCCATTACATACTATGTTATATGTGTGCTTGATTATGTTTTAATGTGCGCATGCGATTGCTTCTATTTCCGCATATTGATGATCAATTGTAGAAGAGGTTATGTATTATGTATGAAGCTTAAATAGTGTGTAATTAGGATAATCTCGGTGAATAATTCAACTATTATTCAAATTTCTACATTAACATAAATTCACCTAACAATATACAACATTAAAAAAATAGTACTGGTTAATGTACTAAACAATATTAATCGTACATATTACATATAAATGTTACAAATTAATTAAATGATGATAAATGTACTAAAATTGAAAATAGTGGCAAGAATAATTGCTTTATCATGTATATAGTACTATAAGTCAAAAAATATATTACATACCTTAGGAGTTGTGTCACACATGTTTGAAAAACCATTCACCACCTTTAAGTTGACCAACAAAAATACAACAGAGAGAAGAGATGTTTCTAGGCCTTCACAAACAGGTTGAATTTCCCTCTCAAGTATATATCTATCAAAAGCATGGCCATCATACTGGTTTCCATCATAAACCATTCCAACATTATTAAAATTTTCATGGATCAATATATTTGTCCCTTCTTCAATTGTTTTATTAGCATTTCTTCTTCCATAACATCATGAACTTGATCCTTAATATTCATTCCATGTTCTTGAACATATGTTTGTACTACAACCACCTCTTCCTCATTGAGAAATTCCCCAAGGGGGGCATACTATACAATTACAATCAATAAAGTAATGTTACTATATATAACAAATATTTAAATGTCGATACAAACATTTAAAAATATAATATAGGAAAATAAAGATAACAAATACAAAGAAAAACAACTAATTAGGTGAGAGAGAGAAATAAATACCAAAAATCATTGATGATTCTTGTGCATTTTATCAATATATTTAAGAATATGTTAAAAAAATCTAGGAAATATGTTACTTTTCTCGATGTCTAGGAATAGAGACACTTTCTGAGATATATATTCACAACCATAATTAAAATCATATTGGTCTTATTTTTCATTCATCATTATAATCTCGTATTCTTTCTTGATTTCAATTAGAGACTAGAATTTTTAAGAGGATGGGTGAGTAACCATGAACTTCGGTGAGAGAAAGAAACAAATACAACAAATCAACGTGATCATGAAGCTTGTGCAAATTAGAAAGATGTTTAAGATTATGTTGAAAAAATTTAGGAACAATCACTTGACAATCATCAAACCCTTTTCATTACATCACATTTATAAATCTAATCAAAATAAACAAGGCCTAAATACTTTATAGGGGAGGTTATAATTGAGGATTTTAGTGTTATAAATTTTCTAAAATTTTCCTAAAAACCTCCGCTACAACATTTGTATTCGGTAGAGGATTTTTTAGCGAAGCTGATAACAGAACTTCATCATAACTAAAAAATATGGGCAGCCAAATATTTTAGCAGATGTTTCTTTAATGGTGTGTTTAAAGGAAAAATAGCATCAGTGTTCTACCAACATAAAAACACTGATGATGTAAATTTAAATAAAAGCATTTTGGCATTGAATGTAAAAAACATTTATGCCTGAAAAGTATAGCAGCCTAGTGCTTATGTCTTCAACATACACCTTGTCTCATACTTTTAATGAACGACACCAGGGCGGGTGAAAAAATATTGCAGTCCTGGTGTCATTATTTAAATTTACAACATTGGTTCTTATGAGTTTTACAAAAGCATTGATGCATTACTAATACAAAAGTACTGATGTTGTTATTTTGAATAATGCACCGGGGTTGGAATTGGGGCACTATGTTCATTACATTAAACAAAATGTTTGATTTTCAAAAACAATTGTCTCAAAAAATTCAACAACTTGCATTGATATCCAAATATATCATCATTATTTGTTGGAACTGTTGTCATTGCTCGAGCTATCCATGACTTGGGTAATTTGGATGAATGTTTTGTTGATTATATCAATTTTTTTCGTCTTCTTCAAGTTCCATCTACAAACACAAAAATAAAATTTAGTGAGTGTATCTACATTGGTCAGGATAGTAAAAATTTGAAATAAATAATATACATCAACGTAAATCAAAAAGAAATGTACCATAACAAAAATTGAGTCCTGAAATATACACATTCTTTCAAAACCAAATCTTATGTCTTCTTTCAACAACTCTTATGTTGGTTTGGTTTTATACTTTGTTTCCTGCAAGTTTTACACTCCATAATAAATCATAGATTTAATATAAAGGATTTTTTTGTTCTACTAATTATAAACACAGAGAAGTAAAACAACATAGATACTTACAAATTCCATAATTAATTTCTGATATCCCAACATATACTCACAACCCATATTTAATCTATTGTGATTCAATTCTTCAGATAGTTCTTCTTTCTATGTTAGCACCTATTTGAAGTCATCCAAGAATTTTTGTGTAAAACAACTTAAAATATACAAAAATAAAATATTAAGTTTTTATAAGAAAATATTAAAAATTACTCACAAACTTTGATATTAACCCTTTTCTTCTTTGTCATCCTATTTTATGTGTTCAATGGGTTCCATTTTGTTTTCGTTTTTGAAAGAAAATACTTGTAAATTAATATTTGATGCTAAATTATTTGTTTATATATACCTAATATAAAAATTAAATCACTGCATACATTTGAAGCACGTTGTTTATATGTACCTAATATAAAAATTCAATGATTGCATACATTTGAAGCACATTGTTTATATGTACCAGTGTATTATATTTCAAAAGGCGCATTGATAAAAAAATGATGCTTTTAAAAAAAAATAGACATGGTAGACAGGGTTCGGTGCATGGGGTGTGTAACAATAAAAGAACCACCATCGCAATAAAAAATGAAAACATAAAAATTAAATACAAGTTTTTTGGACTTAACAGTGTTGTTTCATAGAAGCACACAGGTGTGTTAAATTACACATAATTCACCGATAAACAGACATCATTTAAAAAATAAAAATGGATAAGGAAGACAGGGTTTGGATCTGATTTAATAAGTGGTCTGCCTACTTTACATGTCAATTTCCCTATATATAGTAAGTACATAAACTCATTAATTCTAAAATGTGTATAATGAAAAGCCCTAATTGTGAAGTGGTAGAGGGATTTAAACCCTAACATGAAATTTGTAGTCACATAAGCAAGAAGAAGCAAGGCTTTAAGGTAACTATTGAAATGCCGTAACTATTGAAATGTATTTTTTTTTCTCTGAATTGTAATTAAATCTAAATAGGAACGCCAAAATTTGTACTAGTAAAATTATTAGTAATTATATTATTATGCAGTGTTTTTCATTTTTTTCTGAATTTTGAATAAATCTAACATAAATTGTAACAAAAATTTAACACCAAAATTTAAAAATTTTACTATGGAGGGTTTTGAATGAATCACTATACCTTTCAAATTCTGATCATTTGGTGGTTCCAAAGTATTATGCTGCTCCACAATGCTTCGAGTATTCTTGCAAATATCTCTTTTAATTAAATCTAAAAAAAATTGTAAATTTTTTTATTAGTAAAATCAACAGTGAAATCTAGGATTTTTACTATGCAAGGTTTGACTGAATCACCATACATTTCAACTTGTGATTTTCTGAATAATTTTTTTTATTAGTAAATTCAACAATAAAATATAATATTTTTACTATGCAAGGTTTTGACTGAATCACAATACATTTCAACTTCTGATTTTTTGAATAGTTCTCTTGTTCCAAAGTATTTTGCTACTCCACAATGCTCCTCATATGTCTATCATATAAATATTTCCCTTTAAATTTTAGGAAAAATAATGAAATAGTGAATAAATTCTTACCATTTATAAAACTATAAAATTTTATTTCGAAAAATCAATTGTTGCTCATTTTTCAATTTGAAAACAAACAAACTTGCGCTTTTTTTCCTCTTTTTTCTGATCATCGTGCATTATATAGTAAAAACAATCAGTTCATTTGTAATTAACACACACTGATTATAATAAGTTGCCGGTGTGCTAAATTTTTAGACTCACTGATATGACATAATTTTTTTTATTTTTTATTCGAAATCCTAGAAATAGTTACAGTTATTATTTTAATGCATCGGTGTGGTCGTTATTTAAAAGCATCGGTCCAATTTTTTATAAGATCTCTGACATGATAAAATTCCTTTTTTTATTTTCAAAATCCCGCAAACAATTGTGTTTATTATTTTAACACTTTAGTGCGTTAATTATTTAAATGCATCAGTGCGGTTAGTTTTATAAGAGAACCAATATGATATACTTTCTTTATTTTTCGAAATCCTGGAAACAAGTGCAATTATTATTTTAACGCATTGGTGTGGTGGTTATTTAAATGCATTGGTGTGTTTTTTTACAAGAGCACAAACATGATAAAATTCATTTTTTATTTTCGAAATCTCAAAAACCAGTGTGATTATTATTTTAACACGCATTACAATTATTATTTAAATGCATCGGCATGGTTATTATTTAAACTTATCATTGTAGTTAGTATTAGAAGAGAATCGATACGATAGAAATCATTTTTTAGTTGTCAAAATCCTAGAAACATGTGCATTTATTATTTTAATGGATCAATGCAATTTTTATTTACACACATCAGTGTGGTTCCTTTTACAAGAGCACCGATATGATAAAATTCCTTTTTTATTTTTGAAATCCTCGAAACTTGTGTAGTTATTATTTTAATACATCAATGTTGTTATTATTTAAACGCATCACTGCGGTTATTTTTTAGAAGAGAATTGATATGCTTTGAAAGTTATTTGAATTTTTATTTTCACATAAAATAGCATATTCATCTCAAATTACTATTTAGGATGCATCAATATGAGTTACAATAGTTGATAGTATACATTTTCGACTTAAAGTCACCTTATTCTAGAAAAATGGTCTGAAAACTATATTGAAATTCAAATTGTGGTTATATGGTTCTTGAAATTAACTTTAGGTAGGTAGAAAAAAAATGATAGCTGATTTTTCTCAAATGCAACGAAAAAATATCATAATATGAAACTAAAAATCTTCAAATTTTAGTTCGTTTCATATTGTTCAATGTCCTTCGCGGAGTTCTCCCTTTCCATATTTAGTCACTTCAGGTTTTATTTATATTTTAATTATCTAATTTTTTTTATCCGTGACAATTTGAATAAAAATATATCCAAATTTGCAGGACCTTGATTCAGAATCGAGTTAAGATGCAGAAAATATTCTTCCATTTCAAAAACATCAGAAGCTCTTATTAGGAGAAACATACCACAAGTAGTCGGTAGATGAAAATGGACAACCTCTTCACCCTGCCAATTGAAACATGGAATCTTTCAACCACTATACTAGGTCAGCAGTTTCAGTTTGTTGTGATCACAAGTACCCATCCCCTATAATTATTTCAACAAGATCAAGGGAAACCTCCATTTTGCATTTCACAAAATTCTTTTCTTTCCTTTCATTTTGGTGACTACTCTTATCTTTATTTCTTGGATTTAGAGCTTTTGATTATTCGAGACTTTATCATGTTTTGGCCTAACCTCCTTTATAGTCACTGTGATTGTCACTTTTCTTGCTAAATTGTTGACATATTTTGTGTTTATGACAACACTCTTTTAATGACCGTGAGAAAGAAATGAGGCACTTTTCTAATTGAATTTCACTTGATATCATCATTTTCAGATCGCTTAGCATATTCCTGCATAAAAAAAAGTGTATCATTAGTTTACTTTTAACAACGTTATAATTACAATGGAAATTTCTTGTGATATATTATTGAAAAGTGTATCGTTAGTTAACTTATAACAACATTGTAATTAAATTGGAAATTTATTGTGATATATTATTATAATATACTAATTGCAATTTTTAATTAATGTACATTGTAAATTATATACTGACATATAACAAATATTATATATAAATTAATTTCACAACATACAAAAATAATATTATAAATGAATAATTTTTTTTGTTTTTATATCATTACATTATATCCATTGTAAAAAGAATATAAACATCAATATATATATCCGAAGGAAACTTATTGCAATATGAACGTGATCATCGAATGTGCCCTCATCCCCACATGTATATGAAACGCTGAAAACTTTGATTTCCCTCTTGACAAAAACTTCCTTTCATCAACGAGGACTATTATAGAAATGTCACGAGAAGGTTATAGAAATGTTTTGAACTTTCCCAATGTTTTGGGCTACAACTTTTTCGAATGTGATTTTTTCATTTCATTGCATCTCTCATAAACATCCCCTTTCATTCTTCCATTTAGTTCTTAAAACACCTCTGCAATCCAGCTTCACAGAATATCCTCTTTAATTGCGTTAAATATTTTGGTAGTTTCCGCTTGAACTATGATGCAGGAGCATTCAGCTCGGAGGAGACGAAATATGGTTAACTGTCTCAGTGATTAGCACGTGTTTATGCACAAGTTATTAAACCTATGTTTTTAATTACTTTATTATTTTTCATTTGGACATGGACAGTAGGACTAAGAATATAAAATGTTTTTTTAGTTAATCAAAAGTTTATTTAAAAAAAAAAAAACTGTCAAATGTAGTTAGAAACATTCGGTTGACAGTTCAACCGAAAACCAAAACTGATGTACACCTATAGGTATTTAGATGGAAGAAAAATCATGTGCAGGGGTTCGATTTCCATCATAAGAAAAAAGAACGCGAATAAAAACATAAAAGTTGAAAGCTTTTCTGCAACAAAGAATTACACTTTCTAGCCATTTATCATCGTTACATAGACTACTGTATAAAAAATTCTGTTCTTTTCTTTTCCTATTGTTATGTGCACAGTACCTTAATTTAATGGATGCAAACATAGTTATGTGAAGTGTAAACAGAGACCTAGCCTGAAGGAGAGATAACGTGGTCAGGGAAGAAACCCTTTTGAGTTATTGCAAAGCGTTAAAAAACAAATATTGAGAGAAATTGTGCAGACAGAGGCACAAGCTCATTTTACTGAGTAAAGAACCAGTCGAAGAAAAATATCAGGTAAGTTTAGATATCTGGAAATAGTTTGTATTACTTTGTATTACTGAACATTTTTCTAAAAGAAACCAAACATTCATACAAGAGTCTGTCAAATCTCTGAAAAAAAAACCATTCGGAATAGATAGAGTTTGGGCCTGGAAGTAGCCCTTTTATAGTCCTGTTTAAACATTTGAAATTTATGCTGAAGAAAATACCAGAATATTCAGATGTAAAGCTCTACGAGGGTTTGAATTGAAAATAATTAAACTACAGTGGGACGACGAGACCTAAGAACATTTACAACCATTACAACTTATATTCAATGACTGACATAGTTTGGCAATACAATCATAGCTTTTATAAAACCCTGACCTACAGCAAATGAGAGCAGGTTCAACCCTACCTGTAGGGTTTACTGCCAAATAGAGGATAACCAGCTTGGAACCGAAGATAGGGCCTGCACACATCCACGACGTTCGACGTTAGCATGATATGGCAATTCAAATCTTGTGGAAGCACCGTGAATGAAAAAAAACAAAATTGAAAACTGAAGCAACAGGAATCAGTTGAGCTTACTGGAGATTTTGGGCAGAGTAGAGACCAATAACCAGTTTTCAAGTCGATAAATCCTGCTCACGGAGGAGACAGGGGTTTAGAAACTCAAATAGAAGCAGAAGTGCATGAAGCAAGAAAAAGAATACATACCTGTGTTTTGTTCTTTTCTTTCAAGCTATAGGTTTCCATAGAAGTGTTGGTCGGCCTCGGACCTGGAACAGAGAACGATAATTAACCAGCATCATAGCATAGTAACGAGGAGCACATAGCTGCAGACAAAAAAGACAAAAATAGTTGGAAAAGGAGAAGTTACCAGCCAAACTGGAAGTGAAACCATTACAGGGTTGAAGGTAACAAATAGAAACCAGAAAATCTTACAGCAACGGCAGAGTAAGGCCTGTCTGGCCTAACAGAACCTTCTTTCTTTCATCCAGGAATGCGTCGAAGTATCAGAGAAACCCTCATGAAAGCGGAAAAACCTGTGAGGGTCTAAAACCCTCCTTTCTGGTTCAATCGACAGAAACAGATGTGAAACTATTGGGGAGTGTTACAACTACGAGGTGTGGCACGGAAGTCGGAAAGAGTAAATGCCACTAAAATCGAGGGAAGATTGCATTCAATGAGGTGAGATGGCATCACAGCCAAAAGGCGTATTGTGTATGCCGGAAATTAATAGCATTAGCTTCGTTGTAATACGTTCACACTTACACGTTAACAAACGTGTCATACCTTGGCACATTGCGCTACGAAATTTTTAATTTTAATCCAACTTGTGTTAACCTGTGTGAGCGAGGGCACAACCTTCGTCAAACTAAATCTTCCATTCAAACTATTAAATATCAAGTGAAAGGATTTATGAATCATACTATATATAATTTTTTTTCAATTAATAACATTTAATATTTGAGACATTTGAAATTAATTTTTTTGGAGTTATTTTTAACATATTAATTATTAAATAAAATTTGAAATAAAAACATTAACTCTCATAGATAATGGTAATACATGGTCTTGAACATTAGTTTAATAATAATAGTAAATAGTTAAATGTATTAATATATTAGAATTAGAATAAATTTAGCTAAATGGTGCATTTAGAATAGTAATTAGTTATTTCTCTACGGACATACATGATATCTCTAGCCCTAGAGTGGGTCTAGTAACACACGAGACCAAAAAATGAACCCTTTCCTAGTTTGTATTCAAAATGGAAGGAGAAGAAGAAGAGAAACCTATCTCTTCCTGATGCTATTGTCTAGTCCTCTCGTGAAGACGTTGATTCTATGATCCTTCAAGCTCACTCCTCGCTACTTGTGGCATTTGAATACCTGTAATAAATCAAGAGACAAAAACAAGAAATGTGACAAGACACATAACATATATCAACTACAAACTACATAATAGATCAATGAAAATTATACTACTTGCATAGATATCTAGAAAAATATGGAAAGTGAAACATTAGATGTATTATTAATTATAGAAAAAAGGAAGCATAAAAATGTGGCCTTGATGTTGGAGAGCTCCCTTTGGTGATGTACAAGTCGAAACTGAAGCTCTTCAAGCAATCCTTCGCCCAAGTGGAAATTTGGGCATAATCATAATATAGGGATGCAAAGGATCAATGATGAGGCAAGACCAACTAGTAGTCGAAGGATGGGATTCAATTTGTAGGTAAGGAGAGGGAGTTAGGGATCCATAAAATAAGGAGGAAGTCCCACTTCTCAAGAGAAAATACCATAATGATAAGATCAAGAGCTGCAAATGAGATATATCTAGCATATCTACATCAAACCATATCCAACTCACTGTTCTGGAAGCTTCTGGTGCACAAAGATTCTCCTCCATTTGAGGAAAAAATGCTAGAAGAGGTTCAACACAATTTTTCCTATCAAAAAGCGTGTTGGTAGCGCTAAGTCAAAGTGTTGTAGCATGCCATCAAAACGGGTAGGAAACTAGCAGAGTGTGTTGACCCAAAAATTTTGGTTTTAAGCTAAGATTCTTCAGAAAATATTGAAGGAAGCTTTATGTTGATATTCAAGGTATATCTTGATGTATTCTCCATGGTGAATATACTGCATATTTTTCATCTTAGGGCACTTCAGGATCAGGGATGAGAAGTGAACGGGGTGACAAATTATTGTGTAACAGACGCCCCCTAAAGCATAAAGGAAGAACAAGGAGTGATGGGTGAAATTATTTATGAACAATGGAAAGAATTTAGATTACCACCAAGAGACCTACAAATCAATCATAGTACAATATGTGACATCTCTAATATAAAAATGCCTAATAACATATCTTTGAGTATGCATCAAATAACACATGAACCCATGGCATGGTCACAACCATCCATCTAAAAGAGATCATGGAAATGGACCAATGGTATGGTCGCAACCATCCATCTGAAAGAGGTCATGGAAATGGACTGATGGTATGGTCGCAACCATCCGCATATAAATGATCATGTGTACAATCATGAATACTCAATAACTCCATGCAACCTAGATAATAACATATGTCATCTAAGATATTCATCTCTATCTCAACCCAACCAATAGTACAAATCCTATCATGTGAATAGATGCGTTCATGTTGAACATGGTAGAAACCACCTGATTACCAGTCAATAATGTAAACTGTTAACAGGCACGAGAGAAACCACCAATGGTGATAATGGTTCTCAAGTTACAAAAATACAAGCCACGAGTGTGAATAAAGTAGCTAAGGTATAATACCCACAGAATCATCTGATCAAAGGCCAATGAGATACACCCATCATTGAATTCAAAGAAATTTCCATTAAGGCATGCAATCTCTAAGGTATTGAAAGGTGTTTCTAGATCATCTTCCATGATAATGATTTGAAGTCGACAGGAAGTGATATGTTGAAGGAGGTCCATAATGAGTACCACATCATCGACATGAAACGATGAATTTCTCAAGACGATAGGAGTGATTTAGGACTGTTGCAGAGAGGGTCAAATAAGCAAAGGATATGTGGCCTTTACAGAGGACTTCTCTTGAACATATCGGTGACACAACTCCAGAGTGTGACAACATTTGACTCAAAATGGGATCAAAGGTCATGGTGATGGAATATGATGATCAAATGAGAGGAAAAAATATTTCTTAAACCCATGAAGGCAAGTGACAAATGAAGGATATCCCCAACTTGACACAAAATGAAGACGAGTCTCATGTTTAAGAGTGACATGCTACCTCAAAATACATGGAAAGTTTCACTTTCAATTTTCCCCCGTTATTTTAAACGAGTACAGTTTTATTTTTTATAGAAATATCAAAGAGGATAGCATATAATTAACGTATAAGTTCATTCTTTGAATGAATCCATCCTAGTAAGTTTAACGAGCCCTAGGAAGGAGTAACTTAGCCTTGTCGTGGTGACAATTTTTTCACCATTTAGGTTTTACGAGTCCAATGGAAGAGTAACTCAGTGTATTTTTCATGTTTAAGGAGTTTGAAAAAGAGACAAAAAAGAAAAATCCATCAGGTCCCTTTTCGTAAATCGTCAATCGAATCCGAAAAGGTAGAAAACAATATCTAAGAGAACCTCTTGACCATGTTCGATCAATGTATTCCTTTTTCGTAGATAGTCAATCTCAACTTAAAAAAGGGGTAAGCATATACTGAGATGACACTGATTCATTTAATTTAATGATTTTGAAATGACAAGTACTCGACGATCTTTTCATTTTTTGAGAGTTATAAAATAGCTTCAAGATGACTCCTCCTGGAGGAATGAGTGGTATAAATGGATAGCAATTAGTTCCAGTGATGGTGGAACTTCTCAAAACATGCAAAGGTCAAGGGGTTGGCTAATAAAACTACTCATCGCAGCGGTTCCCCAGGAAATGGTAAAACAAAAAAGTGAGAGTGTATGATTAGCCAAGGATATGGTGACGCTGGAATGAGAAAACCAAGGCTCATATGGCAAAAATAAGTTTGATAAAATGGCTATCACGAGAGGTAAAATGGGGATGGTTTAATTTTTTTTTACACAAGATTGAAACTTGGGAAATTATGCTTGAAATTGGTTTCATTTTTACACAAGCTTGAAAAAGGGACAAACTATGATTGGAATAAGTTTTCATGCCCCCAAAATAATGAATTAATTCGAGGTACATGCCCCTAAGCTTCATCTCATTAACCTAAGTATACTACTGGTTACTAATAGGTGGATGGAATGAATGTTTATTTATGAGATCAAGTGAAAGACTCGACTGGGAATTTTTGATATCTAATAAAAGAATCTAATTGAAATGGGTTTTGTTTCACTTTTTAATGAGCTTTACTAAGTAAAATAACTATTCTCGTGACACCTTGTTTCATTTTTTAACGAGATTGACACAAGAAAAGGAACTATGCTCTGAAGAGCTTTTTTCATTTTTTAAGGAGTTTGACACATGAAAAGAAAGTTGCCCCAAAGATCCTGTTTCATTTTTTTTTAAGGAGCTCGACACAAGAAAAGGAACTCTACTCCCACACATGATCATGGCCCATAAGAGGTGATGGAGTCCAAGAGGTTTTCATCATATGGGAGACAAATACTCTGCAAATCAGGGTCCAATTCCCCTAGTACATCATGAACTATATCACTGACTAGATCAATAGTAGATGCATGCATGGAACAAGTTTCCACATAATGTGTTAGAGTCAGTTTTTCAGTGATCAAAGATAGCTCTTTTGAGAGTTTTCCATTAGGTCATTAGTCAAATTTGTTTTTTCTTTTTCAGTCAGTCTTCAACAATAAATTTTATCACTGAACAAGTCTCATCAAGTTATGCTACTCCTTCACACTTTTTCATCTCCATTCAGAGGTCTAAAGTCATGTCATTTCATCTCATATAGGTCAAAGTTAGGGTCAAAACTCCCATGAAAAGTATTTAGTTTTTCATTTTAAAAATCTAGTCAAATATCCATTTCATTCATAAAGGTCTTGTGGAAGGTGCTAGCCTGTTTTTAGTTCATAAATAAATTTTGTTTCATGGGAATTTCCTTTCTCCATTGCTATATTTCAAAAATAAATGAAAAAACTTTGCTAAAAATATATTTTCGAAATCATACTATATTAAAGGTTTATCTTTAATATTTCGAGAATAATTATTTGAACCATAGGTTTTAAAACCTATGAGTTATATGTTGCTTCCATCATACTCCACTATCAACTCATTTTCCATAGCTATCATGACACGTTGCATTTATTTATTCGCCTACCTTTCATCTCACATCGCTACCATCATACCCATACCCCGCTAATCAATCACCTCCGCCATATGTTAAAACTGTGCCAGTTCATCGATCATCCATCACATCATCATTTTATCCGACGGCCCATGTCAGAATTCGACCCCTCTCATTGTCTAATACTTAACATCGAGGGGGGGTATGAAATAACTGGTATTGTATAGTGCCTCTACTGCTACGTGTCATGCACGTGCGATTTTTCACCCCCCCCCCCACATGAAACCACTTCCCGCTCCAACATCCCTCTGAAATCTTGCTTATCGATGATAATAAAACCATAATTTCTCCCACCTATCATGTCATACCAACGTGGACTGGCATGTCCAATCGGTTTAATTCTCGCATTCTCATGATTTTTTACAAATTAATTGAAAGGATAATCATTAGGCAACGTATCAACGCTTATTTTCAAATGGGAAACAATATTAATTTCATGTAAGTTCACCATTACATGCATGTTCAAACTTTTACCTAGCCTTTTAAATCTTCTTTGCATATTTTTTCAAGTTTTCAGACATTATCAGAGTTTTAGAGATCAAAACTTATGAGTATTTGAACTTTTCCCTTGCATATATTGTTTTATTTTAGTCGCAAAGCTCATCCTCAGTCTCAACTTGTGTTTCCATACACATAATTCTTTCTTTCCACCATTCAAATCACAGAATCTTTGTTTCCTACCATTCTCACAGAGTCAACCATGCCTCCCAAAAAAAAGGACCTAAACAACCAGTAAGTCTACTACTACATCCTCCTATTGATTTTCACCATATTCCTTTAGCAGATAAAGATTACAAGATACATGAAACCTTAACTGATATTGAGATTTTAACTTATATTGTTGGTTAGAGGATAAGTTCTTGGATAAATCTGTGACTCTAATCTACCTCATTTCATCTTTCCTCATGCCCATAGTTTCCCAGAGTTTTTCAGGAGATGTCAAGCTTGGTATATGCCATACCAGAGAGCCATGATAGCTCCTACAGGAGAGGTTTTAGTGACCATTGATGCCCAAACTATTCAACAAATGATGCAAGCCCCAAAAATAGAATATGCTACACCATTTTCTCGAGAAGCCTTTATAGATATTTATCAGAAGTTAGAATTTTCAAAAAGAGCTCAATATTTGGAGCTTTTTATGACTAAAAAATGACCCATTACCAAAGAAACACCCTCCATTTCCAGCATCCATATTCCCTGAAAGAACCAAACAAATCATCACAGTCATAGCCTACCTTCTTGGTTATTATTCAGACCAATGGGTAGATGAATCCATCATAGGGTTTTTATCTATATTTTCCACTGATTCCAAAACCTCCATAATTTTCAATTTTAGTAAATTTATTGCAGATGCTATCCATGATTAGTTTGTGAAATTCAAAACTGAAGATGCTTTCAGTTATTCCTCTATGTTAGTTTATTTATTCTTGTACTCCCAGGGAGAAAAATTTAAGTTTTCTCTATAGAAATTGGATGAATAAGGCCACCAGCAGTCAATTACTTTCTGGACTTCATTATTCATGAAGGAATAGAAAGAGTATTCTTATAAACAGTTTGTGGAATTTTTTCTTCAACTAACATTCAGTTTTTTGAAAAATACTACAGATCCAAGAATTAGTGAGGAAATCAGGCAGGTATTGCAGTTATCAGATCAAGCTAGGACAGGTGATTGGTATCTTTACCAAAAATATACAAATCTTAGAGTTTATGGATGTGAACTTCCCCTGTATAAGCTGCCCAAATTAATCCCCATGAGGATGTTTTCACTAGAATATATCAGAAAAATGATTAATGCAGATGAAGTTCAATTTGTCTCCACTAAGAAGAAGTCATAGTTTAAAATCAAAACATAGATAAGTCCTTTTATTTGTAATAGTAGAGAAACATGGGAAGAAGCAGATAAATAGTTGAAAGAAATGCAGTTTAGCGCAAGCTTTACTTGGCCAATTGGTGTCATCTCCAAATTGAGGGTGGAAAATAAATCTACAACATATTTTCATACACCAAGACTAGAAATTTAAAAGTACATGAATCAACTTGAATGGACAAAAGTCACATTACAAGAGGCTGAGGAGAAAAAATTATCTACATCAGCATTGCAGACTCCAATTACATAGGAAATAGCGGGGAAGAGAGTGAGATAATATTAGTCATCTCCAATGACTAATTCATCAAGCAAAGAATTCAAGATTCATTACAGGAAGAAGACAAAGCTAAATCCAAAGGTTAATCCCAGAAAAGAGTCATAAAAGGAAGTGATTATCATCACTGAATAAACACCCCCTTCTACACAAACAAGTGATAAAGGTACTACTGCTACTCCTACTACTCCCACTGTTACTAAAGAGAAGCAAACAATAGATCCTAAAGATCAGAAAACATCATATTCTCAAGATCAACAGAAATTCATCCATATTAGCACAGTTGCTACAAGGGAGAAAGGAAAAGATAAGTTTTTCTTTGATAATTTCAAATAAATTAAGTTGAAAAATCAAATGTTGAAGACTAGTACCTATAATAAATTTTGGAAATAGACTGCTAGTTCACAAAGAAGACTCCTTTCAGCCTTTGATTCTGAAAAGGGAAAAATTCATTGTTCATTTCTTCAAGCACAAATCTCACAACCAAAGTCAAAGACAGACTACAAGAAGGCTACATTTGAGTTTAACACAAAATAAATTCATCCAATAGACCAATTGGAATTTGATAAGCAAACTGGTGAGATGATTTCATCAACTCTCACTAATACTGCTTTAAGTTTATCCAAATTGTAGGATTTATTATCAAATGTGAGGTCACAGATCAAATTGGAGAAGGTGTCTTCATTTGCAAAGGAAACAAGAATAAAGACTCTAAAGACCTCGTGGTGAATATTGGATATGATGTAGCCAATGTGAATGCTATTAAAGAGATTATCAAGAAGAAAAATGTTGATATAGCAGCATTGAGAAAGCAATTGAAAATCCCATCTACGAAATATCCTTTGGCAAAGGATATTGAATAAAATGAATGTCAAAGGACATATATGATGAAGTTGACAATGGAGAGGAATGTTCAATTAAAGAAAATGGAATCAGAGTTGGAGAAGGTGATTAAGGAAAAGGAAGCAACAGTAAAGACATCAAAATTTCCTTTAGAGGCAATTCCACTAGGAGTTATTCCTATAGCTCAAACTTCTGCATCAAGTACTGCAAATGGAGCTGAGAAGATTACTAAATCAGTTCAAAGCATGTCTATTTAGGAGGAATAATAGACTGTAACTGAAATTTAAAATGTTAGATTTAGTAGCTAATAAAGTGCTATCAGTTGGATAGCCTTTAATGTAACAGTTGTATTTTATTTTTCTATATATACTTCACTGTACAAAGTATTTCTGTTGGATAATCAAGTTCTGAAAACTCTGTGTACTATTTGTGGACCTACTATTAATGAAAATCAAAGGAGTTTGCGGCAATTGTGTGAGATTCATGCATTATTTTATTAAGCATTGTGCCTTTCCCTATTAATTCATTTCCATTCCATATTCTGTGTAAAATATTATTCAATTTGTAAGCAGAAATCAGTCAAATGCTTTGTTTAGTAAGATTTTTAAAATGTGTATTTCTTCTAATGAATTAATTCATGTAAAAATGATAATTCATACTTCTCTCTTTCTAGCACTATACACCAATGAAAAATTAAATGTGCTTAAATACATTTCCTATCTTGCCTTTCTCAATTTTTGTGTAATACAATATTTGAAATCAGTTTTAGCTATCACTGATTATAAATTTTATCCAACAAAAAAAACATTAAAAAAATCCCAAAACAAATTAATCTGTATTTAATTAAACAAATCCTAATTTCAGTCTAGGAAGTTTGGGAGAGTGATAACATAATTGGCGTCGTTGCCGAGGAACGATTGTTAAATATTTCATGGGAAATACTTTCTAAAAAGGTTGAAGTCCAAATCTAAGCCAAAACATATAATTTTTATCTTAAGTTGGCTCCTAAGAGATATACTAGGTCAAACTCTGACCCTAATCCATCACCCCTGGTATATAATCTTGAAAGTATTATGAGAAAACATAAGACTATGTATCGACAGTCAAGAAGATTTTTTCCTCCACTAATTCAATCAAATTCCCTGCCTATGAGGTTTTTCTCTGAATATTTGGCCTCTTCTCCATCGCCTGAAAAATATTTAATTAGAACCAAGTATGAAACTTTTCTTTCAGAAGCTACTTTTGACCCTTTTGATTTTGAGTCATTTTCACCATTTTCTGAAACCTTTGAATCTGAAATTGATACCTAAGTTTGGTCCAATTACCATAAACTTAAGGGCTTAGTTGATAAATTTCAAGAAACATCTGAAAAATCCTATTTTCAATATCTATAACAAGATTTTGGTACTTCTTTTACCTCACCATCTCAGACAACCACATCATTTGTTCCTCCTTAAATTCCATCCTTACATTTGCAAACTTTTATTCAATCCACAACACAATTCACACCTCCACCACTTCCTCTATTAATCATGGCCATATTTTCTCCATTGATTCTACCAGGTCATCTTACTTCTTTATATGGTCAGAGGCTGCCTCTATTTGATGGAAGATAAAAAATTATAGCCTATCAACATGTGGCTAAAGTAACTGATTTTATAGGTCTTGA
The DNA here is from genome assembly GCA_034641835.2 of Pinus albicaulis. Taxonomy (NCBI): domain Eukaryota; kingdom Viridiplantae; phylum Streptophyta; class Pinopsida; order Pinales; family Pinaceae; genus Pinus; species Pinus albicaulis. The sequence continues at coordinate 825,331,162 of CM076580.1, forward strand.
AGAAGTAGAAAATGAGGATGCTAAAATGCATATTATTGCTCAAAGGTTTTCTAGAGAATTAAATAAATGGTTTCACTCTCTTGGAGCTGGTACGATTAGTACATCACAACAACTAATTGATTTATTCATGGAAAAATGGGAAGATAAGAAAAATCAATATCAAATCCTAGCTAAATGTAAAGCACTGAAAAGGAATAAAAATGAATCTGTCCAAGAATTGATAGCTAGATTTAATAAGATATATTATTCAATTCCTGATAATATCAAGCTTCCTCCAAGTCTTGATTTACTTCATTACCCTGATGGTTTTGACCCCGATATGGCCTATCATTTGAGGGAGAGAAACCCATCAACTTTGGAGGAAATGCAAAGAAATGGAGTGAGTGTAGAGGCCAATCTGATTATTAAAAAGTCCAAGGTCAAAATAGAGAAAATATTCACAATTAAATAAGAAACATCTACTTCATCAAAAGGAAAAATTGATAATTTTATTAAATCCCTGAAAAAATGATGGATAAGATATCTAGTGTTGATAGACAAGTTGAACCTTCTATCATAAATCCCAATTTTAGAGGTCAAAATCAGCAACCCCAATACATAATTAAACAAAGGAAACAGAGGGGTCAGGATCCACAAATTCAACAAGAATTTAGAACACATTTCAAACATAATTATACTGAATGTCCTGATGAATATGATGAAGAATAAATTTCTGGAGAAAACCATTTATTTGAGGAAAATCAACAATTTGTTTTCCTCGCTGAAGAAGAAAACATTCCGCAGAACTTTGTGCATTGGAAGACCAAAAATATCCCATGTCAAATGAGTATTTAATGTATACTGAATATTATCAAAGAGGTTATCAAAATTTCCTCACACTAGTTCAAAAAAAATATGGTTTGAGGAGCATAAATGTTCCCATAGTTGCTAATCAAAAGAAGCAAATCTCTCAAACTATTACTTAGCAAAAAGAAGTTGTTACAACAAATAGAGGCAAAGAAAAAGAACATGATGCTTCTACTTCTCCTAAAGCTAATGAATCATCCACCAACAATCAAATAAAATATCAAGAAGTTCAAGAAGGAGGGCAGAAGAAATGTTCTTCATCCAAAGAACTGCCTAAAAAGAAGGACACATCACCAAAAGAGGTAGAAAAACATGTTGCTCATTTTTCTCTTGAAAATGAAATTTCCAAACTAAAAGTTTATATTCCTCTAAATGAGATAATGAAGAATGATGAATACAAGTTTCAAGTTAATAAGTTGCTTTGATTTGATCAAACATCTGATATGGTTAACTTAAGTGATGATCATCCTGAGTTTCTTTTTGGTCCTGATGTTGATGGAAAATCAGAAGATAATGAAGTTCCTCCCTTCTATTTGAGTCTTAAGATCCATGACTTTATTCTTCAAAATGATGCTTGATTCTGGAGCATCTCATAACCTCATGCCTAAATCCATTATGGAAAAGTTAGGAATTGACATCATAAGGCCTTATCATGACCTCTGCTCATTTGATTCAAGGAGGGTGAAATTTCTTGGTCTTCTCAAAGATTTAGTGGTTACATTGGAACAAATTCCAGCCAAGAATGTCCTTATGGATGTTTTTGTGGCTGATATTCCACCTATTTATGGAATGCTACTTTCTATATCATGGGGAGAAAAGCTTAGAGGAACTCTGCAACTTGACTTTTCATATGCAACAATTCCTATTTTTGGACAATTAAAAAAACTTTATAGAGAAAGTAAGATGGAGTATATGATCAATACAAGAGAATGGCCTCAAAATCATCCCATTCATGTTGTACATACATATTTAGAGTCTTTTATTTTATTCAATGAAGAATTCTCAGCATATTCAGACTTTTTGATTGAATAAAAATAAAAAAATAAAAAAAATTCATATTTTGTTTTAGAATCGGTAGAAACCGAATTTTGTAAATTAGTGCCAAATAGTTTGGAAATGAAGATATCCCCTCAAGAAGGAAATAATAAAAAAGTAGAAAAATGGATATTTTGAATACAGTAGAGGTATCTCAAACATAAATTAAAAATCAACCATCTGATTTACACCTTCCAGATGAAGAAAATAGTCTTTGGACTATGGATTTTTATGGAGGCATTGGTAAAGGCGGCCTGGTATTGGAATTTGGATTCACAACCCTATCAATCAATCATTGGATATCCCTCAAAATTTTAGAATTTCTTCCTACAAACTAGCATTTCACTGAACAAATAATGAAGCTGAATATAAAGCCTTATTTGTTGGTCTAAAATTTTTGAAAAATCTTGGTGCAAAGAAAATTTCTGTATATGGAGACTTCGAGTTAGTTATCAAGAAAGTTAAAGGAGAGTACAAGCCAAACATCCATGAAAGAGAGCCTACAGAAATTTGGTCCTATATATCCTCAAAACATTTCCAGAATACACCCTATCATTAATTCCTAGAAACAACAATGTTATTGCTGATTCTTTGGCCACATCTGCTGGTATGTTCAAAATTCCTCTGTATCCAAACAAAAAATATGAAATAAATGTCAAACATCACCCTTCTATGCCTGAAAATGTTCAATATTGGAAAGTGTTTCAAAATGATCAGCAAATAAATAACTTCTTAAAGACAGAAAAAGAATTCATAAATGCCCAAATAGATGACCAAGAAATTCATGATACAGAGATGCAAGTACTACAGGTTAAGGATAATTATATTCCAAGAGGTTTAGTACCTTTGGAAGAAAGTTTTGACCAGGATGATGTTGCAAGGAAGCCTTCTATGTCACCAACAGAGGTGGAAGTGGAATATTTAAATCTTGTCACTTCAAAGAAGCCAAAGATGGTGAAAATTTCTAAATCCCTAAGTCCAAAAATGAAAGCTAAGTATACAGTACTTATGTCTCAATTTTCAGATGTTTTTTCTTGGGAATATTTAGATATGAAGGTATATGATAAAATTATTATTCAACATACTATTCCTTTAAAGCCAGATCAAAAACCATTTCGCCAGAAGCTGAGAAGGATGAATCCTATATTGTTGCCTTCTATTCAGAAGTAGGTTAACAGATTATTCACTACTGGAATAATAGTTCCTATTAGATTTTCTGACTAGATATCTAATCTAGTACCAATGAGAAATAAGACAATAGAAATAAGGTTGTGCATTTATTTTAGAAATCCAAACAAAGTATCCTTGAAGGAAAATTATCCACTACCAAAAATGGATCATATTCAGCAAAGGGTAGTTGGATCATATAGAATTTCTTTTTTATAAGGATATTAAGGATACAATCAGGTTATTTTCCACCCAAAATATCAATAAAATATAACTTTCACTACAACTTGGGGTACTTTCATGTATGTCAAGATCCATTTTAGTTTGAAGAATGCAGGAGAAACTTTCCAAAGAGAAATGGACATTGCTTTTGCCAATGAAAAGGATTTGTTTTTATCTAGTTACCTTGATGATATCATTTTTTTCTCAAAAACATATGAACAAGATTTACAACATCTAAAAACAGTCTTTGAAAAGTGCAGAAAGTTAGAAATTTCATTAAATCCAAAGAAGAGTCTCTTTGCTATGGAAGAAGGTAAATTGCTGGGGAATATTATATCTAAAGATGGCATAAGAGTATATGATTCAAGTATTGAAGCAATTCAGAATTTAGATTACCCAAGGAGTAAAAAGGAGATTCAATCTTTCAATGGTAAAAACAATTTTCTAAGAAGATTTGTTCCTAATCTTGCTAAAAATTTAAGGCAGAATACTGATATGTTGAAGAAAGATACTAAATTAAAATGGTATGAAGAGGAAAATAAGTCATTTAATCAAGTCAAGTTATCTCTTTCTCATGCTCCTATTCTTATTAGTATAGACTACACACTTGATTTTATTATTTTTTCATTTGCTTCAAAGCATACACTTGGAGTTGTTTTAATGTAGAAGAAAAATCAGAATATAGAACAACCTATTGCTTTCTTCAGTAGAAAAATAGGAGATGCTGCTTTAAAGTATAACATCATTGAGAAAAAAGATTTAGCTTTAGTCAAAGCACTGAAGGATTTCAGAGTGCACATTTTACATTCGTATGTCATTGCTTATGTGCTAAATGTTGTTGTTAAATAAGTACTTACACTGAATGATCTAGAAGGTCGTAGAGGAAAATGGATTGTAGCTTTGCTAAAGAATGATTGTTACATAGTAATTTGTCACTGTCCCTGCAATCCCCATCTCACCCATTGGAGGGTCATTTCTGTGACTAATAAGTAGTGTCATTCCTTGCAAATACCATCATTGCATCCCTTGCCATGAGGACAACAATCCTTCTGTTGACCATTTCCTGAGCAGACCACTAAAAACACCCTTTTTTTGCCTTGGTGCTCGTAGCCCGTTATGCCCTCATGCCAATGAGGAAAATTAACACTGAGCCCATGCTAGTTGGCACTCTGTCTTAGTGAACTGCTCCTGCCAATATATTTATCGAATTTTTTTTAAAAATAGAGGCAAATTTTCGATCACAACAACTTCGTGGATGAGTCATAGGGAGTGGTTCGACTGAATAACCACGACCTTCCTCCATTGGCCTCTTGTTTCCACCTTATGGGGAAACCTCCCAAGGGATAAGACCTCCCTTCCACTATTGTAGGGATCCAAACCTCCTCCTCTCCTCTATAAATATAGCCATCTTCCATTGATGTGCTAGTTGAACATGTTCTTGTTGAACAGATAGCTGAAAAAGTTAGCATAGAGAGGAAGCAATCATAGCTTTAGGAGAATAGTGCAGAGTGTGATTGTTTGTGTGATTGGGAACATAGTGAGATATTGGACCTTTGTTCATGGGGGTGTGGTAAACATGCTTGGATACAGACCTGCCAAAGGAGAGCCTCAACATCAAGGCTTGCTTGTAAACTCCCGTTGTATTTATCATAATAAAATGCATCTGATGTTTATCTTCCATTCTTGTTTACATCTATAATGAGATTTCTAGCATTCCTTGATCAATTAGATAGGTTGTAATTTTTTTATGTTTGTCTTTTTTTTACGTTTGTCATGGTGTCTTGACTGTCTGTATAGGTAAACGAACATTGGTAGCAGCATGTATCGAGCTTGAGAAGAGCGATGGATCAAGAGGCTTCGACGAAAGAAGACAACATAGCATCAGAATGAGGTAGTTCATCTTCCTTGCTCTAAATTTCATTTACAATCTAGGAAGGTAGATGTTAATATCTTCCCGTAGTTGCTAGGCCCACCCTAGTTCTAGAGGGATCGCCTCTGTCCGTAGAGGGGATTTACCTGGACAACAAATTAGTGACTCTGCTAGGGAGTTTCCTTTGAGTTTGTCACTTCTTGAGGTCTTAGCAATTTTATGGATTTAGTTGAACGACCATTTCCCTGTTTGTTCCTATTTTTTTCATCAATTACGATCTTTTAGTTTTTTCTTGAAGTGGTGAGTCTAGACTTGGTTGGGAGAAATTCTTTGTTTTTTCTTGTTCAGGCATTAGCGTTTTTATTTTTCTGAAAGTTGTGCCGATTGGTGCTAGTTTTCAGTTAGCAACCCACGTCAATTGGCCATTGGTGCTAGTTGTGAGTGAGCAAGTCGCGCCAGTTGGCGCTAGTTTCACCCACCAAAGTCATGCCAATTTCAGGGTGTGTGAAAAATTGAATTTTTTTCCCTAAATCCTTCACCAGTGTATCTTTCCCTTTTGGTCCTTTTCTCTATATGATTTACATGTTCTCCCATTTTCTTTTTCACTTGTGAGCATAGATTACCTTGCTCTTTGTTCAACTGAAAAGTCTTCTTTCTTGATTGCTTGATGTAAAAGGGAATGAATGCCTTGTTTTGAGCTCATGCTTTGGAAGTCATTTTTGTGCTTGACCTCATATGTCTTGTAGCTTTTTTGAGGAATTTCGTTACAAAGTGTTTAAAACAATGATTGCATTCTTAGTGTGGTTTTGCATCCCTTTTTCATTCATCATTCCATTAAGGAGATTTGCATTCATTTAGTTTTCGTCTCAAAGTTTTCTTTTCGTTAAAATGCATTAGATCACATTGCACTGAAAAGCATTTTTGAGATTTATCATTGAACTTAGATCACATTGTTTAATGATTGAAAGCTAAAAATCACATCGAGTGCATTCTCTTTCATTAAAAGCATGCATTAAGTAGATTCTCATTTCATCGAAAAATGCATTGAGTGCATTCTTATTCTTTCAAAAAAAGGGAAATTGTGCATAGATTACAATTGCATAATTTTCAAAAAAGAGGATTTTGCATAGATTACATTGCATAATTCACATTGTTGAATGTTTTAGACTACTTTTGGAGAGTGAAAGTCATCTAGTTTGGAAAAAGTTTCATTTTCAGTATTGTTGTTTGTTGCATCATTGTTTGGAACTCTTCCCTTAACTAGATAACATTCATCGAATTGAAATATTTCTTTCCTCATATAGTTGCATATAGAAGATTTTTAGATGACATGCGGTAGGGCCTTGAAACCGAGACATAATTCAAGATCAACTTTAAAATTTATTAAATTAACCTAAGGAAGCATTGAAACCTAACAAAACATCTAGTATTCTATGGTAGAGACGTATTCCAGCGTCTTTAAGCCTAGCAACTGTCGCTCGCTATCTGGCTATAGACAGCACTAGTACGGACTTGTGCTCCCTGTACCGTCACGTATATAAAGGGAAACCCCATCAGGTTGCAAATCCTTTTCCATAAGAAGCCGATTCTGTCGCATTTTACCCGTGATACACCAGACACAACATTTGGGGAGATTACCTACATGTACGTTAATTGCTTGGTCAATTTATTTTTCATTTTCACCAAGGTGTATATGGCAGTTCACAGATATCTGGTACACCCATTTACCTAGATTACCAGAGTAGTCACTTTGATCTTTACTGACTCTTTTAACTGAAAATATCAGCGAGCTCTTGTCCTTTCAAGCTCGTGTCCATCCTGAAACCGACAGAGTTGCCTTTTGCTTGTTTCTCGACTCTTAAAATATGAAACAACAGAGTTTTGTTTCAGTGTCTTAAAAATTAATTGCCCACAAAATATTCCCAGTTAGAAATTTTTTCCGTAGTGTTTTATTTCAAGGTTGTTTCCAATGGAAAATTTTCTAGAGTTTTCCAATCAAGGAGTCCCCTCTGAAGGGATTCCTAGTCCTTTTCATGCTTTAGGAAATATTGGTGCTCCTTATATGGATACGTTATCCTTCCCTGGGTTAACTGTTGGGTTGCCCGTTCGGTTGTTTTCAACCTCTGTGGTCTCAAGTGTTCCAGCTACCGTACCATCCACTCCTCCGCCCGAGTAACGCCATTTTGGTTCAAAGGTGGACCTCTCCCCTACTTTTCCTATTTCTTCGTCCACATCTTCTACTTTTCCTGGCGAAACTTTGGATTCTAGTACCCAGGCGGCTAAGAAGAAGAAGAAGAAGAAGAAGTGAGATAAGCGAGAGGCTAATTCTATAGCTATTGGTTCTAAAACACCTGCTCTTGATGAACCTTCCAACCCTCTACGGAAATTTAAGTTCCCTTGCATGTTGTGCCAGGGAAACCATCTTCTTTGAGATTTCCCTGGCATTCCCAAGGTGCTCGAAGTATGGTCCAACGGTTGTCCACCGTTGCCTTTGGCTTCCAGGAGTCAAGCTAGGGGCACATCTTCAACTAGTGCTGGTAAATATCCTAAGAAGTATGGTAAGCTTGCCAATCCCTGTAAGTTGTGTGAAGGGCACCATGCCATTCACCTTTTTCCATGTATGGATGAAGCCAAGAGAGTTTTGGAAAACTCGACTATTTCTGCACCATGCCTTCCGGCTGGTTACAAAAAAATTTCTTTGATTCCTTCACCATTTGATTCAATGATCAGTCAAGAGTCATCCTTTCTTGATCCCACTCCCCCAGCAATTCACCATCATGAATCCATCCTTGACCAACCATTGGTTGTGGGATCGGTTGAGCTAGCCCCGTTGCGGTGCACCATGTCTTTTCCGTTAAGAGTGGATCTCACATTCCTCGTGTTCTTCTTGTTTCTTCAGATTCCTTCGACTTGGAGAAAGATTCTCCCGTCCTTGTACCTTTGGAAGCTACTCCTCCATCTCCCATGATGGATTTCCTGGAGGATACTCCTTCTACCTCCATGATGGAGGTGGTAGAGGATGCTCCTTCTCCTCCCATAACACTAGGGGAAGACCATCTCAGTTCGATGGTAGCCCCTCCAAGTAGTTTGGTTGCTTCCTTCAATTGGGGTCGATTCGCAGGTTATCACCTTCCTTCTTATGTGCCCTTTGAGATCACGGTATAGGCCTCTCATATGGTTGTACCCAGCACCATTATAGATGAAGGTGTGTATGTTAGTATTTTATCCTCGAATACTTGGCAAGCTTTTGGTTCGCCACCGCTTGTGCCTTTATGCAAAATCTGTTGGTGTTTAACAGAGGAACCAGTCAACTGTTAGGGATCCTTCCGAAGTTGCCTGTTACTTTGGGAGGGAAAACCATCCATATGGACATGATGGTTGTTCCTGGCCCCTTGGAATTTAATTTACTCATGGGTCATGATTATACTTATGCCATGGAAGCGCTTGTCTCCTCTCTCTTTTGTGTGATGTGTTTTCTTCACCAAGGTCGGATCGCGACCATTGATCAGCTTTCATTATTTGGTCCCGATATGCCAGCTAGCCCAGCATCATCCCTGCTGGATATTTATCCACCGGTTGTGTCATCCCCGTCGCATGTCAATTATGTGGCTACCTGTCCTGTGCCCATATTCAGTGATAGTGTCGTCGTACATCGTGTGTTGGGGGCATTGGGTCCAGAATTCCAAGATGTTTTCCTTCCATCGAATGGGAAACCCTTGGAAGCTATGACTTCTTATTCATTATGATGAGGTTTGTTAGAGCATGGTTCATTTTCTTGTGTCAATCTCCTTAAACCATGAAACAAGGTCTATCAGAATAGAGTTCGTTTTCTTGTGTCAATCTCCTTAAAAAATGAAACAAGCTCTTATGAGGATAGTTATTTTAATGTGTCAACCTTGTTAAAACAATGAAACATGTTCCCGTTCAATTCGAGTCTTTCTTTAGATCTCGTAAAATCCCAGTCGTGTCTTTCCCTTAATCTCATAATTTGAACCTTCACTCCATCTGCCTTTCATATGGATTGAATCTTGGGGGGCATGTACCTCGAATTGAGTCACCATGCTGGGGGCATGCTTACTTTTTCAAGCATAGTTTGTTTCCTTTTCAAGCCTGTGTAAAAATGAAACCGATTTCAAGCATAATTTATCTTTTTTTCAAGCTTCTGTAAAAATGAAACCAAATTCAAGCAGAGTTTCCTAATTTCAAGCTTGTGTAAAAATGAAACCTTTCCCATTTTACCTCTCGTGATTGCCATTTTATCAACCCGTTTTTCCAGATGAGCCTTGCTTTTCTCATTCCACTGTTGCTATCTGCTTGGCTGATCATATGCTTTCACTTGGTTGTTTTATCCATTCCTGAGGAACCGCTGTGATGAGTGGTCTTGTTAGCCAACCTCTTGACCTTTATCTTGTTCTGAGTAGTTCCACCATCGCCAGAACCAGTTGCTTCCCATTATACAACTTGTTCCTCCAGGAGGAGTCATCTTTCAGCTCTTTTCTGACTCTTAAAAATTGAAAAGATTTCCAAGACGCATGTCGTTTTGAACTTGTTAAATGGCTGCGAAGCGATATCTACCCAGTATATGTTTACCCCCTTTTCGGGCTGGGATAGATTATTTATGAAAAAGGAATACCTTAGCCTATCGCGACTAAGAGGTTCTCTCAGACATAGTTTTCTACCTTTTCGGATCTGTGAGACTACCTACGAAAAGGGACTACTGGATTTTTCTTTTCTACCTTCTATTCAAACTATCTAAACATGAAAAGATGACGAGTTCTTACTTTTTCAAACTCATTAAAACTGATGACATCAGACTCCGTCGTTATGACGTTATTCGAGTTTCTCATTCCTAGGGCTCGTAAAATGTACTAGGTTGGATTTGTCTGAAGGAAAAACTTACATCGCAAGCATATGCTATCTCCTTCAAGCTTGTTTTCAAAAATAATTGGGGTACTCGCCAGAAATGGTGGGGAAAAATGGAACCAATATTATAGTCGTGTCAGTAGTATGTCGCTCTTGAACATGGCACTTATCTGCATTCGTGTCGGGTTGGGGACATCTCATCTCGTTATCTGCTTGCCTTCATGGGTTTGGGTAATCTCTTTTGACCACTCATCAGCTCTTTGCCACGTCACCATGACCTCATATCCCTTGATGTCAAATACTTCCAAATCCAGTATCGTGCCACCAATATTTTCAAGAGAAGTTGGCCTCTACAGTTTTCAATCTCCCTCTTATTCACTGTTGGTCTTGATTCACAAAAATTATATCCATCTATCTCGTGTCAATGATGTGGGAAATATTATGCCCCACCTTCAATCAAGGTCATTTCTTGTCAACTTCGGCTCATCATCCAGGAAGCTTATCTAAAGACTCCCTTCAGGTGCCTTGGAGCCTGCATGCATCAATGGTAGGTTCTTCACATTCAATGCAAGGTTTTCATTATTGGCCTTCGATCAGATGATTCTACGAATGTTTGATGCCAACTCACTGATCACATTTCGTGGATTGTACCTCTTGTACCTTGAGAGCCATCGTCATTATTTGGTGTTTTCTCTCGCGTCTGTTAACAATTGTCATCATTAGCTGGGAATCAGACGATGTTATTGCATGTTTGACTTCAGCTCACATATTCACATGCTCGAACTTGTACTCTGTTCAAGTCAAGATGGAGCATAAGACCCTAGATTTTTTCTGATTAAATCCAGGTTTCAGGTTCTTTGTGGATTATTATGGATTGTTACATGACTCTTTTGATTGGATGGCTGCAACCATACCCGAGTCTACTTGTTGATCCTTATTTTACTGGATGGTTGCGTCCATGCCTTGGATCTCATTTTATACACTTTATTATGGATGTTTGTGCCCGTACCTCATATCATGTATCAGAGATATCAGTTGTATTTGTATTCACAGGTCTTTCGATAGCAGTGTTTTCAGTTCGACACGTTCTCATAAAGCATTTCACCCCTCCCTATCTCTCGGATCACTTCCTTCGATTGGGGTCGATTTTCAGGTTATTTCCTTCATTCTTATGTTCCCTTTGATATCACAGTATAGGCCTCCCATCTGGTCATACTTAGCACCATTATAGATGAAGGAACATCTGTTAGTATTTTATCCTCGACTACTTGGCAAGCTTTGGGTTCGCCACTGCTTGTGCCTGTAATGCAGAATCTGTTGGCATTTAACAGAGGAACCAGTCAACCGTTAGGGATCCTTCCAAAGTTTCCTATTACTTTGGGAGGGAAAACCATCCATATGGATGTGATGGTTTTTCCTGGCCCCTTGGAATTTTATTTACTCCTGGGCCGCAATTATACTTATGCCATGGGAGAGCTTATCTCCTCCCTCTTTCGTGTGATGTGTTTTCCGCACCAAGGTCGGATCGTGACCATTGATCAACTTTCATTCTTTGGTCCCGATATGGTAGTTGGCCCACCATATTCCCTTCTTGGTCTTTATGTGCCAGTTGTGTCTTCCCCGCCGCAGGTCAATTATGTGGGTACCTATCCTGTACTCGTATTTAGTGATAGTGCCGTCGTACATTGTGTGCTGGGGGCATTGGGTCAATACTTCCAAGATGTTTTCCTCCCATTAGACGGGAAACCCTTAGAAGCTATGACTTCTTATTCATTATCATGAGGTTTGTCAGAGTAGAGTTCGTTTTCTTGTGTCAAGCTCGTTAAAAAATGAAACAAGGTGTTTGGAGCATAGTTCGTTTTCTTGTGTCAAGCTCGTTAAAAATTAAACAAGGCGTTCCAAGGATATTTTGTCTTCTGTATCAAACTCGTTAAAAAATGAAACAAGGTCATCTGAGGATAGTTATTTTAATTTTTCAACCTCGTTAAAACAATGAAACACTTTCTTGTTCAATTCGAGTCTTTGATAAGATCTCGTAAAATCCCAGTCGAGTCTTTCTCTTGATCTCGTAACTTGAACCTTCACTCCATCTGCCTTTCATATGGATTGAAGCTTGGGGGGCATGTACCTCAAATTTAGTCACCATGCTAGGGGCATGCTTACTTTTTCAAGCATAGTTTGTTTCCATTTCAAGCTTGTGTAAAAATGAAACTGGTTTCAAGCATAGTTTATCTTTGTTTCAAGCTTGTGTAAAAATGAAACCAACTTCAAGCATAATTTCCCGATTTCAAGCTTGTGTAAAAATGAAACCTTTTCCATTTTACCTCTTTTGATTGCCATTTTATCGGCCTGTTTTTCCAGATGAGGCTTGGTTATTTTCATTCCATCGTCCCCATCTTCTTGGCCAATCATACGCCTTCACTTGATTGTTTTACCCAATCCTGAGGAACCGATGCGATGAGTGGTCTTGTTAGCCAACCTCTTGACCTTTATCTTGTTCTGAGTAGTTCCACCATTTCCAGAACCAATTTCTACTCTTTATACCACTCGTTCCTCCAGGTTCGAGTCGCTTGTTGTTTTGAGCTCATTAAATTGGCTGCGAAATGACATCTACCCAGTATACGTTTACCCCTTTTTCGGGCAGGGATAGATTATTTACAGAAAAGGAATACCCTAGCCTATCGCGATTAGGAGGTTCTCTCAGACATAGTTTTCTACCTTTTCGGATCTGTGAGACTACCTACGAAAAGGGACTACTGGAGTTTTCTTTTCTGCCTTATTTTCAAACTCTCTAAACATGAAAAGATGTCGAGTTTTTCCTTTGTCAGTCTTGTTAAAACTGATGACATTGGATTTCATCGTAGTGAATTTATTCAAGTTCCTTCTTCCTAGGGCTCATAAAATGTACTAGGTTGGATTTGTCCAAAGGACAAATTTATATGACAAGCATATGCTATCCTCTTCAAGCTTGTGTAAAAATAAATAGGTACTTGCCATAAATGGTGGGGGGAAATGGAAGTTATTCATCAGTTGTGTTGGCAGTATGTCACTCCTGAGCATGACACTTGTCTACAATTCGTGTCGGTTTGGGATATCTTCACTCTGTCACTTTGCCTCCATGGGTTTGGGAAATCCGTTTGCCTCTCATTCGATTACAAATATTGTCAACATGATCTCTAATCCTATTTGAGTCAAATGCTTCCAAATTCTAGAGTCGTGTCGCCGATATGTTCAAGAGAAAATCATTTTGCAATTTGTACATTCCCTGATCCTCTGTTTCAGTCTTGATTCACACTCATATTACCTTCTCTATTTCATGTCGATGATGTGGGATTCATTATGACCCTCCTTCGACAGATCACTTCATGTTGACTTCAGCTCATTATCTGGGAAGTTGATCTAGAGACTCCTTTTTGGTACCTTAGAGCTTGCATTCCCTAATGGCAAGTTCTTCACATTCGATGACAGGTTCACATCATTGGCCTTCGATTGAGTGATTTCACGGGTGTTTGACTTCATATCACTATTCACATTCTGTGGATTGTACTAGTAGTACCATGAGAGCCATTGACATTATGGGTGGTTTCTCTCGCACTTGTTAACGGTTCACATCGTTGACCGATAATCAAGTGATTTTCTAGCATGTTCGACTTCAACACATCTATTCACATGTTGGAATTTGTACTTTGATCGGGTGGTGTTGGAACGCAAGACCTTGGGCTTCGATCACAAAAGTATAGGTTGTGAGGAGTGATGATTCATTCATGATTATATACATGATTCCTTAGACGGATGGCTGCACCCATGCCATGGATCTATTTCATATGATCCCTTCATTCGGATGGCTGCGTCCATGCCAAGGATCCATTTACATGATCCTTTTCTTGATGGATAGCTGCAACTATACCATGGATTCATGTATTTTCAATAGAGATTTCAGTTATGTATATGTATCTATGCTCGATTTGCAGGTCTCCCGACAACAGCGTCTAGTTCCTTGCACGTACTTGTAAATCATTTCACCCCTCACTCATGTTCAGACTTCATACTTTAGGGGGAATCTGTTACACAGTAATTTGTCACTTTCCCTGTAATCCCCATCTCACCCATTGGAGGGTCATTTATGTGACCAATAAGCAGTGTCATGCCTTGCAAATACCATCATTTCATCCCTTTCCATGAGGAAAACAATCCTTCTGTTGACCATTTCCTGAGAAGACCACTAAAAACACTTGTTTTTTCCTTAGCGTTGGTAGCTTGTTATGCCTTCACACCAATGAGAAAAATAACACTGAGCCCGCACCAATTGGCACTCTGTCTCAGTGAACTTCTCATGCCAATCTATTTATGGAAATTTTTTTAAAAATAGAGGTGAAGTTTCGATCACAACAACTTCTTAGATGAGTCATAGGGAGTTGTTCGACTGAATAACCATGGCCTTCCTCCTTTGGCCTCTTGTTTCCACCTTATGGGGAAACCTCCCAAGGGATAAGACCTCCTTTCCACTATTGTAGGGATCCCAATCTCCTCCTCTCCTCTATAAATATAGCCATCTTCCATTGATGTGCTAGTTGAACATGTTCTGGTTGAACAAATAGCTGAAAATGTTAGCATAGAGAGGAAGCAATCATAGCTTTGGGAGAATAGTGCAGAGTGTGATTTTTTATGTGATTGGAAACATAGTGAGATCTTGGACCTTTTTTCAAGAGGTGTGGAAAACGTGCTTGGATACATACCTGCCGAAGGAGAGCCTCAACATCAAGGCTTGGTTTTAAACTCCCCTTGTCCTTATCATAATAAAATGCATCTGATGTTTATCTTCCATTCTTGTTTACATCTATAATGAGATTTCTAGAATTCCTTGATTAGTTAGATAGGTTGTAATTGTTTTATGTTTGTCTTGGTTTTACATTTGTCGTGGTGTATTGAATATCTGTACAGGTAATCAAACATTGGTAGCAACGTGTATCAAGATTGAGAAGAGTGACAAATGAAGAGGCTTCGACGAAAGAAGACAACATAGCATCAAAATGAGGTAGGTCATCTTCCTTGCCTAAAATTTCATATACAATCTAGGAAGGTAGATATTAGTGTGTTCTCGTAGTTGCTAGACCCACCCTAGGGCTAGAGGGATTGCCTCTTTCCGCAGAGGTGATTTACCTGGACAACATTTTGTCACCATCCCTGCAATCCCTCATCCCATACATTTAAGGACTATTCCCGTGACCTATGAACAGTAAAAATTCTTGAAAACACCTTGATGGTATCATTCTGCATAAGGGCAAGAATTCTCCTGAATAACATTTCCTCATAAAAGCCTTAAAACCCATGTTTTGGCATTGGCGCGAGTATCCAGTTCATCCCTCGTGCCAATGGGGAAAATATAATCTAATGGGCACACCAGCTGGAACTCTATCCCTATGTATTGCCCGCACCAATCCTATTAAGGAATGTTTTTTAACAATAGAAGGTGGAATTTTGGTTCTACCAACTTCATAATGAATCATCAAAAAGAGGTTGGATTGTTTGGCTCCAGATCTCCCTGATTAGGAAGTGGTTTTCCAACTCTCATGGAACCTTCCTAAGAGATAGGGCTCTCCCCCATGATTATAGGGATCCTAACCTCTCCTTCTCCTTCTATAAAATCCTACCCTCTCCATTTGCTAGCTAGCTGAACTTTTGGGAAGGAAATTATAGTTGAACTTTTGGGAAGGAAATTATAGCTGAGTGAAAATCAAGAGCAGAGCTAAGGAGAACCCTGTGAGAGAGAGAGTTTTTTCAAATCCCTAACAAGATTTGTGAGACATGTCCCACTGGAATCCATTCGAAGGAAGATCACGACGTTAGAGCACCGGTTGTAATCGTCCTCTCGTATCTTAATATACACGACTCTGCTATTGGTTCCATGATTGCATTTGTCAATTATATAATGCAATTTCATTTGTTCCTCTCTGACTGATCGATATTTATAAAGTGTGAAATATTATGTTGCATATTGTCTCTCTTCTTTGCATGTGTACAAGTATATGGATGCAGCGAGCTCATGGATCATGACTTGTCCAGCTAGGAATGGAAGTGCCACTTCTTCTTTGAAAACAGTAGCAAAGGAATCACGGTAAGCGATCTATCACAATTCGATATTTTGTAACTAGGAATCAATAGCTTTGCCTGTTTCTATTGTTGCTAGACCCACTCTAGGGCTAGTGGGATTGCCTCTATCTGCAAAGGGGATTTACCTCCACAATAATGATTTGGAAATAAAGCCCACAAAATTGATTAAAGGACAAGGCTTAGAAAAGCTGATGGAAGATTCTAATATTCATGCCTTAGACATAAATTTCATTTTTGCAATGTCTAATGAGCAAATTGCTGAAACATTACCTGAGATAGCTGAGATATTTACTTTATCTCCTTGGTATGTTGATATTGTATATATTCTGCAACATTTGAATCCTCCTCCTGGTATTCCAAGCAGTAAAGCAATATCACTGAAGTTAAGAGTATTGAAATATTGTATTCTGAATGGTGTTTTGTATAGGAAATATCCTGGAGGGATATTGGTGAAATGTTTAGTTGAAGGTGAAGTTGAGAAAGTTACGACAAATTTCCATAAGGGTGACTGTGGAGGTCATATTTATTGAAAAACCACAACAAATAGGATCTTTAGAGTAGGTTTCTATTGGTCTACATTGTTTTCTGATGTTTATAAAATAGTTAATATCTGTCATGAGTGCCATTATTTTAGGTAAAGAGGAAGCTTTTACCCTTGCCTCTTAAAACAAATTGAAGTCCAAGCCCCATTTCAACAATGGGGACTTGATTTCATTGGTGAAATTCATCCTCCATCTTCAACTCAACACAAATGGATTCTCATTGCTACAAATTATTTTACTAAATGGATTGAGGCTATTCCCACTAGGCAAGAAACTGATTCAATTATCATTTAGTTTCTTGAAAATAACATTCTGCCAAGATTTGGTTGTCCATACAATATTATCATTGATAATTCATCTACTTTCAAATCCAAGAATACGATTTATTTATGTGATAAATATCACATTAGACTTGGTCATTCTACTGCATATTATACTCAAGAAAATGGACTTGCAGAATCATCTAAAAAATCTTTGGTGAATATTATCAAGAAGATGTTGCAGGAAAACAAAATGAATTGGCACAAGAAACTTACAAATTCTTTATGGGTTGATAGAGTGAGAAAAAAAAGATCAATTAACATGTCTCCATTTTAGCTTTTTTATGGAATTTATATTGTTTTCCCTACTTATTTGTTTGTTCTAGTAATGAAGATTTTACAGGAGGTTGATAGTGAACCTAATGACATTTAGAGAAGGATCAATCAGATGATACACTTACAACAATAAAGAGATGAAGTTTTCAAAAATACTTCAAAGCTCCATGACAGAATTAAAAATATTTTTGACAGAAAAACAAAGGATGATGACTTCAAAATTGGAGATATTATTCTAAGATGGGATGCTAGAAATGAAGAAAATGGAAAGCATGGGAATTTTGACAGTTTGTGGAAAGGACCTTACAGGATTGTGGCACTCAGAGGAAATAAAGCATTTTTGCTAAAATATATTGAAGGACGGGAAGTGCTGGGAAGACCTATCAATGATAGATTTATAAAGCAATATGTTTCTTGAAATCCTAAGAAATAAATTCACTTTCATTGTATATACGAGTTTTCATTTGAAGTTCAACAAATAAAAGGGAATTATTGCAAAATTTTTAAGCCCGAGGAGAAGGCCATGAGACTTTTGCAAACAGTCAAGTTTTAGTTTTTTGTCAAGTTAGAGTAAAGTCAATTTTTTTAGTCAAAAATTTTCAGTTTGTTTCAGCTTTCCAAAAGTCGAGTTGACTCCATATCCCAATGGATAAGGCTACTTTATCTACAGTGTTCTTGACACCTCCTGAAGGAGCTGCCATCCCCAGGTGGATCGAATGTTAGAGTCATTTTTTCAGTGATAAAAGATAGCTCTTTTGAGAGTTTTCCATTAGGTCATTAGTCAATTTTTTCTTTTTCAGTCAGTCTTCAACAATAAATTTGACCACTGAATAAGTCTCATCAAGATATGCTACTCATTCACACTTTTTCATCTCCATTCAGAGGCCTAAAGTCATGTCATTTCATCTCATATAGGTCAAAGTTAGGGTCAAAACTGCCATGAAAAGTATTTAGTTTTTTATTTTAAAAAGGTAGTCAAATTTCCATTTCATTCATAAAGGTCTTGTGGAAGGAGCTAGCATGTTTTTAGTTCAGAAATAAATTCAGTTTCATGGGAATTTCTATGCTCCATTGCTATATTTAAAAAAGAAATGAAAAAATTTGATAAAAATATATTTTCTAAATCATACTATATTAAAGGTTTATCTTTAATATTTCAAGAATAATTCTTTTGACCATATGTTTTAAAACCTATGAGTTATATGTTGTTTCCGCCATAATCCACTATCAAATCATTATCCATTACTATCATGACACATTGCACTCATTTATTCGCCTACCTTTCATTTCACATCGCTACCGTCATACCCCTACCCCGCCAATCAATCACCTCCACCATATGTTAAAATTGTGCCACTTCGTCGATCATCCATCACATCATAGTTTCATCTGACCACCCGTGTTAGACTTTGGCCCCCCCTCATCATCCGAGACTTAACATTGGGGGGGGGGGGGGTACGAAGGGAGTGGTATTGTATAGTGCCTCTATTTATACGTGTCAGGCTCGTGCGATTTCACACCCCCCCACACACAAAACCACTTCCCTCTCCAACATTCCTTCGAAATCCTACTTATCGCTTATAAAAAAACCATCATTTCTCCTGCCTATCATGTCATACCAACATGGACTGACATGTACATTTGGTTTAATTCACGCGTTCTCCTAACCATTAGCCAATTAATTCAAAGAATAAACGTTAGGAAATGTATCCACGCAAATTTTCAAATGGGAAAGAACCTTAATTGCCTATAAGCTCACAATTACATGCCTGTTCAAAAATTTACCTAGCCTTTTCAATCTACTTTGCACAGGTTTTCAAGTTTTCAGCCATTACCAGAGTTTCAGAGATTAGAACTTATCAGTATTTGAACTTTTCCTTTGCAACTATTGTTTTATTTTAGTCGCAGAGCTCATCCTCAGTCTCAGCCTATGTTTCCATACATAGAATTCCTAATTTCCTCCTTTCAAATAACAAAATTTATGTTTCCTAACATTCTCAAGGAGTCAACCATGCTTCCCAAAAATGAAGGACCTGAACAATCAGTAAGTCTGCTACTACAAACTCTTGTCTTTTTTCACCATATTCCTTTAGAAGATAAAGATTACAAGATACATGAAACCTTAAATGATAGTTAGATTTTCAACTTATGTTGCTGGTTAGAAGATAAGTTCTTGGATAAATCAGATGACATAGGACTGTGGGACTCTAATCTCCCTCATTTCATCTTTCCTCATGCCCATAGCTGCCCAGAGTTGTCAGGAGATGTCAAGCTTGGTATATGTCATACTAGAGAGCCATCATAGTTCCTACTTGAGAGGTTTTATTGACCATAGTTGCCCAAAAAATTGAACAAATGATGCAAACCCCAAACACAAAATATTCTACACCATTTTCCCAAGAAGCCTTGATAGAGATTTATCAGAAGTTAGACTTTGAAGAAAGAGTTCAAAATTTGGAGCTTTTCATTACTAAAAATGACCCATTACCAAAGAAAAACCCTGCATTTACAACATCCATTTTCCCTGAAAGAAATAGATAAATCATCACATTCATAGCCTACCTTCTTGGTAAATATTCGGACCAATGGGTAGATGAAGCCATCGTAGGGTTTTTCTCTATATTTTCCATTGATTCCAAACCCTCCATCATTTTAAATTTCAGTTAATTTATTGCAGATGCTATCCATGATCAGTTTGTGAAATTCACAACTGAAGGGGCTTTCAGTTATGCCTCTGTGTTATTTTATTTATTCTTGTACTCCCATGGAGAGAAATTTAAGTTTTCTCTACAGAAATTGGATGAAGAAGGCCACTAGTAGTCAATTAATTTATGGACTTCATTAGTCATGAAGGAACATAAATATTATTCTTACAAACATTTTGTGGAATTTTTTCTTCAACCAACATTTAGTTTGTTGAACAACACTTCAAAGCCAAGAATTAGTGAGGAAATGAGGAAGGTATTGCAGTTATTAGTTCAATATATGACAGGGGATTGGTATCTTTACAAAAAATATACAGAGCTCAGAGTTTATGGATATGAACTTCCCCCTTATAAGCTACCCAAATTTCTCCCCATGAGGATTTTTTCACTCGAATATATCATACACATGATTAATGCAGATCAATTTCATTTTGCCTTTGCTAAGAAGAAGTCATAGTTTAAAATAAAAACACAGATAGGTCCTTTTATCTGTAATAGCAGAGTAGCAGGGGAAGAGGAATATAATTTTTTGAAGGAAATGCAGTTTAGCCCAAGCTTTGCTTGGTCTTATGATCGATTTGGTGTCATCTCCAAATTAAGCGTGGAAAATAAATCTACAACATCTTTTCATACACCAAGACCAGAAATTGAAAAGTACATGAATCAACTTGAATGGACAGAAGGCACATTAAAGGAAGCTGAGGAGCATACATTATCTACATCAACATTATAGACTCCAATTGCACAAGAAAGAGAAGTGAAGAGAGTTAGAGAGTATCAGTCATCTCCAATGACTGGTTCATCAAGAAAATAATTCAAGATTCATTACAGGAAGAAGAAAAAGCTAAATCCGAAGATTAATCGAAACAAAGAGTCAGAAAAGGAAGTGATTATCATCACTGAAGAGACACCTCCTTCTACACAAATAGGTGATAAAGGTACTGTTGCTACTCCTACTACTTCCACTAGTTCTGAAGAGTAGCAAACAACAACTCATAAAGATCAACAAACATCATCTTCTCAAGATCAATAGAAAGGCATGCAAATTAGCACAGTCTCTAGAGGGGAAAAAGGAAAAGAGAAGATTGTCTTTGATACTTTTTGAGAAATTGTAGTAGAACTGATAAGAAAATGTATAGAAATAGAAAATATGCCCAAGAAATAACACCACTGAAGATAAAACTTTAGATCTTCATTAATATCAAAACCCTTAAGGTAGGGCAACACCATACATTCACTCCTTAAGGAAGGAGATCACTCCACAAGCCATATGCTTGCCCATACAATAATCCTTGACATCTCTCAATGGAGAGTCTCTAAGCTCTGTATAGGTTTCATACATGTAATACCATGAGTAGTTACCATGGGTCTCTCAATACCATAGATCCAATACAATGGGCTTATCACTTTATTCCCTCGCTACATGTGGTCCCTTACATAATGTGGGTTAACCACTTTATTTATTAACTATGGCCCATTTATTTATCATTCTTATATTAATACATCATATTATTCCCTTGGGTACCTCCCTCTGTACCCTATATTATCCCCCATAGGTACACTACAGAAATGAAGTTGAAAAATGAAATGTTGAAGACTAGTACCTATAATAAATTTTGGAAACAGACTCCTTGTTCAAAAAGCGGGCTCCTTCCATCCTTTGATTTAGAAAAGGGAAAAATTCATTTTGCATTTCTTCGAGCACAGATCTCATAGAAAAATTTAGAGGTAGACTACAAGAAGGCTAAATTTCGTTTTAACAAAAAATAAATTCATCCAATAGACCAAATGGAACTTCATAAAAAAATTGGTGAGATGATTTCATCAACTCTCACTAATACTGCTTTAAGTTTATCTAAATTGCAGGTTTCATTATCAAATGTGCAGTCACAACTCAAATTGGAGAAGGTGTCTTCATTTGCAAAGGACACAAAAATAAAGACTCGAGAAGACTTGGTGGTGAAGATTGGATATGATACATCCAATGTGAATGTTATTGAATAGATTATCAAGAAGAAAAATGTTGATATAGCAGCATTAAGAAAGCAATTGAAAATCCAAACTACAGAAGATCCTTTGGAAAAGGATATTGAAGAAAATGAAAGTTAAAGGAAATATATGATGTAGTTGATAATGGAGTAGAAGGCTCAATTAAAGAAAATGAATCAGAGTTGGAGAAGATGATTACGGAAAAGGAAGCAACAGTAAATACATCAAAAGTTACTTTAGAGGTACTGCCACTAGCATCTATTCCTATATCTCAAACTTCTACAACAAGTACTGCAGATGGAGCTGAGCAACTTAATAAAGCAGTTAAAACATATTTATTCAGGAAGAAGAAATAAAAAAGTTTCAAGATCAGGTAAAATTTCTCCAATTACAGAAGACTAATGCTGATAGCTCCCATGCAACTAAATCACAAAGGGCTAAAAATTTGATTGAAAGAGTGTAGAAATAACAAAAGGATTCCTCCACTACAAGGAAAAGACCCTCTAGTGGAGGTTATAGAGGAGGTTTTTAGTGTTATAAAATTGGCCAAAATTGTCAAAAATGCATTTTCTAGAACATCTGTTTTTGGTAACGTAGGTTTTGGTGGAGCTTTTAACGGAATTTGAACAGAACTAAAAAAACTAGGCGGCCGGAGGTTATTACAGATTTATTTTTCATCCGTGCGCTACTAACATGTCGACGCACCGACACATGTCATCTAGACGGTCAGCCTAGGGTGGTCAAAGGTGCATGCACCGAGCTGTAAAGGACTAAAATGACACGGGGCACACAGGTTCATTCTAATTGGTATTGGGATTTGTGCAGTGCCCATCAGTCGTATCAACGTATCGATTTGTAGTCTTATAGAAACGCACTGGTGCGCAGTATCAGACAAACATATCAATTGTTCTAATCTATTTTGGTATTTGTGCAGTGCCCATAGGTCGTAAAAATGCAACGGTGCATGGTATCACATAAACACACCGGTGCACGGTATCACACAAACGCAACGAGAATAAGTGGTCTTGGTATTTGTGTGGTGCCCATAGGTCGTAGAATTGCACCGGTGCACTGTACCATACAAATGCATTGGTGTATAGTAACTGACATGCATTAGTGTTAATTTTGTATTTTTTAGAAACATCGAACTGTGATAGTGCAATTATTGTGATTTTTTAAAATTCATTATTCATCAAAAGTCAGCACATCTTATAACAGTATTCATATTAACTAATTTTTTATTAATGCATTTGGATGTGATGTTTGGATTAATTTGTTATATCATATCGTAATTATTGTGATTTTTTAAAATTCATTATTCATCAAAAGACGACACATATCTTATAACAGTATTCATATCAATTAAATTTTTATTAGTGCATTTGAATGTGATGTTTGGGTTAATTTGTTATATCGTATCATCAAATTTCACATCTCTTCATTATAATATTTAATCATCCATAAATTTAATCAGTGTTGTTACATTTCACAGTGACAATGGAGAACACAATAGAATAAATTAAAACATATATATATATATATATATAAGACAACATTTTTCATACAAAAGGGGACAGTTATTGGTATCTCTTCGTCTTTCAATTGGGACACTACGTCCATTACATTAAACAAAATGCCTGATTTCACAGACAAATATTTCAAAAAATACAACACCTTGCTTTGATATCCAAACATAATGATCATCATTATTCACATGAACTCATGTCACTACTCGAGCTACTTCCATGACTAGGGTTATTTTCAGGAATGTTCTGTTCATGGTGTTGATTGTTTTCTTCTTCTTCACCTTCCATCTACAAACATAAAAATAAATTATAATGAGTGTATATACATTGGTGAGAATAATGAAAATTGCAATATTAAATAATATACATCAATGTAAATTGAAAAGAAATGACGTACCATAGAAACAATTGACTCGTGAGATATACACATTCTTTCAATACCAAATTTCATGCCATATTTCAAGATTTCATCTGTTGGCGTAGTTACATACTTTTTTCCTGCAAGTTTTATACCCCATAACAAATCATATATTTAATATAATTTTTTTTTGTTCTATTAATTATAGACGGAGCTAAGTAAAACAATATCGATAGATGCTTACAAATTCCACAATTGATATGACAACATATACACAAAGCCCATATTTAACCCAATGTCAGCCAATTCGTCTAATGGTTCTTTGTTGTATGTTAGCACCTGTTTGAAGACATCCAATGATGATTTTTGTAAAAAAACTTAAAATATACAAAAATGAAATCTAGTTAAGTTGTTATAAGGAAGTAACAATTACTCACAAACTTAGATATCAACCATTTTCTTCCTTGTCATCTTGTTTTGTGTGCTGAATGATTTCCATTTTCTTTTCTTTTCTGCATGAAAAAACTTGAAAATTAATATTTAATGTTAAATTTTTTATTTATTATACCTAATGAACGCAAAAATTCAATGAGTACATATTACATTTGAAGCACGTTGTTGTTGATATGGCTCCTCCTATGATGTATTTGTTTCCATTTCTTTGACCATCTCCTTGTACACCTTTTTGCACATTCCTATTGGCATATTTCTGATATCAACTCATTCATATTTTGAAATTTTCATAATATTCCTGAAAATGTAACATGAAGATAAACTATTAGATATAAATCTTCCGGATAATCACATGAGAGTTTTAGGAACGACGCGTTTCGAACTACCAACTGTAGTTCATCATCAGGATAATGATGAACTACAGTTGGTAGTTCGAAACGCGTCGTTCCTAAAACTCTCATGTGATTATCCGGAAGATTTATATCTAATATGTTATGGATCACAGAAGCTTGCACTCTCAAATGAAGATAAACTATTTAATTTTTATATTGATATATGAAATGAGAATATAATAAAAGTGATACTTATAAATAATTCTATAAAAACATTTAAAGGAATATTACTTTTTCATTCCTTCTTTTTGTATGTTTTTTCTATTAAAAGTATGACATGTCTCATTGACCAATTCTCTAGAAACACTTCCTGTAGTTTAGATAAAATTTTGTTCTTGGAATCATTAGATTGTTTTTTGTATTGTAAGTGGAAAGAACATCTATACATTCATTCTACTAGATCCCTCAAACTTTTGTAAAAGTTTTTCTCCCTTGCGTGAACGTCTAGCACCACTCCAAATGAGCTAAGGAGCAATTCATTTTCATTTGCATGTTCTATTTTTTTTTCTTTTCTTAGAACAACTTTCCTTTTCTAAGTTGTTGGTCCCTGTAGAAAATTAAACATATGTGAATTAATAGACTATTTTAAACATGTTATATAATAATTTTAAGTATATTATTAATGAAAATTAAAAAAATAAACTCATATTGGATCGATAGTATTTTTTCATTCACCTGATTCATCCTTTTGCAATTTTTCCATCAAGCTTTTACACTCTTCTGGTCCTAGATCAGAAATAATCTTATCGAGCTTCGTCATTTTATGGCTCTGCATGATACAAAGTAAACAATACATATTAGTTAAACTTACATATAGTTCAAAAATAATAATTTTTGTAAAGAATTTACAATGAACTTTCCTTTTTTTATTTTCTTGATGTGTTATCAGTATTTTTGTTACTTGATATCTTGTCAGCCATTTCTTTATCGATATGAAACCTGTACCATATCATTCATTAATATATTTTATAAATAATTATCAACTTTTCGGGTAAAAAAAATATATCAAGAAATCGGTGCGCTTTTAAATGATGTATGCACCGACGTCAGTGCATCGTGTTCTTATAAACGCACCACCCAAATAGTATAAAACACCGTACGGTGCTCTATGTCAACAAGGAGCACTAGTGCATTACATGTTAACCACCACACCAATTAACATAGAAAAAATAATAAAAACGTCTAGTGTTAGTTTTTGTAGCATATGGTGTCGTGGAGGAGGCGGTGCCACCTATTCTTATAAACGCCCCATGCAAATAGGGGACTATTGTATGGTGCTCTTTGTCAACTAGGAGAACCAGTGTGTTATATGTTACATGGTGCACCAATTAGCACAAAATAAATTTTTTTTTTTCTAAACAGTACATGAGAGGTGCGCTATAATGAAATAGTGCATCGGTGCCCTATTTTACATATGGTGCACGGATTAAAAAACATTTTTTTTTAAATTTTTTATCAAATAGTACGTGCGCAATGCGCTGGGATAATCCAGTGCACCGGTGCACTAGGTTACACAGGGCGCACCGATTAATTTTTTTTTTTTTCAAAAAATTCACACAAGGGCCGACATGAATTGGGATCTGACTATGCAAGTCATCTCGTGGGTTATATATATATATATATATATATATATATATATATATATATATATACAAACCCTATAAATCTAAAATGAAAAGCCATAATTCTTAAATCATAGAAACATGAAGAAGTAAGGGCGGTGTTATCACCCTAAAAAAATTTCAAAACATCATTGTGTCAAGTTTGCTTTTGGTCATGGTTCAAAATTGGGTTTAGAAGTCAATATAGGATTTGATCAAGGCTAGGTTAGATTTTCATAAGTTCAAATCCCATCCTTAACTTCAAATAAAGTCTTTTTTAAGGTCCATTCATTGTCAAGTATCCATAATTTCCATTTGTGGGTCATTTCCTAAAGTTTCATGTCAAAACTGGTCAATTAGCCAAAAAACCTCATTTTCGCAGCACCCCTAGTTCAAAAAAGTTGATTTGCGCTACGAAAGTGCTAATAGTTTCATAGCACAAATAGGGAAAAATACACTACAGGTGCTACGAAAGCGCGATTTCTTAACTGTCTTGTCATCTAAGCTGGAAAAGGTCAGAAAATGTTGGGAAATGGTAAGTTAGTGGTATGATGAGTCATTTAATGATGAGATTCAATGTACTTACCCATGTTGCAGTCATCATTTTCATGATAGGGTATGAATGAGGCATCATTTAGTTATGAGATGACATTTTAAATTCAAAATCTTTCATAATTAGTCATTTTCATTTCCTTTGCCTCCATTCTAGATGTCTAAGCAATGAAGTGTTAGAGCCAAACCTGTGGCCATTTTCTATAAAGGTTTTCTTCATCCTTATCAAGTG
The DNA here is from genome assembly GCA_034641835.2 of Pinus albicaulis. NCBI lineage: Eukaryota > Viridiplantae > Streptophyta > Pinopsida > Pinales > Pinaceae > Pinus > Pinus albicaulis. Next base: position 825,358,222 of record CM076580.1, read on the forward strand.
AGGCTACTTTTTCTCATTTTCAAGTGAGGATGATTCAATTTATCAAGGGAGGCTGACATGATTTCTGAGAAGCATGGAAGAGGAAAAGAAAGTTCATAGAGGGGGACATTTCTTAAGGCATGAGCCTGAAAATATGAAGGCCATAATTGAAGACCCAACAGTGATGGAGGCGTTCAGAAGAGTAGGTTGTCTTTGGTTTTGTGAAAATTTGCAGGGTTTCCACACACAGGTGTCCAAATAATTTGCCTTGAACTTCAATGGAACAACTACCAAGGATGGGATGATAATGTGTCAATTACACCAGAGATTATTGCTACTGTTACACAGATACCAAGAGGTCAAGAAACTTGGTTCAAAAGTTTCAAATTTTATATGGAGCCATGCAAAGAGTTCATGAAACCCGAGTATGCAGATATGGGCCCCAATAATGCTATCCCTAGAATTTGCGTCAAAGACACTTATGCAAAAAAATTTCTCAACATTCAGAGGTATTTTACATGTGAAGTCAGATATCATAAGGTTTACACATATCATTTCAAGCTATTTCTGCATTTCACTGGTAATATTTCACTTGATTTTCCCTTTTATATGCATAATATTCTTGCAAAAATGGTTGGTAAAGTACAAGCCAAATCTGAAGGTAGTGAAACATCCTTGTTTCATCATGGTTTAATGAAGTTATTGATTTTAGAAGAGCTTTAAAAGATAGGCAGGGATTGGTCATATTTTTTTTTTATAAATGGTTTTGAGTTGGAAACCCTAACAACTGCTAGAAACCCTAAAACTAAAGGAGTTCCATCACCACTAGCAACAGAGACTATTCAACCTATAGTTGCAAAACCACAGGAATTTGTAAAACTGAAGCCAAGGAAACAGGTTGAGAAAAGGGCAGAGCAGACAAAAATACTTGACACACCAACTCCATCACCTGCAAAATAGAGGTCAAAGATTGTCAAAGAGGAAAAACAGAAACAAATTGCTAGCAAGCAGGAAATCAAAGGAGTAACATGAAGCCAAGCACTGGCATTAAAAGGAAAGATAGTTGCTACAGCTACAGAGGATAGCCCAGTAATAAAGGGAAATTTAGATAACATCCTTCATGTTATTGACATAGAGGATACACCCATTGTTCAAGTTGAGTTCATTAGAGAAGATGGGCATAAACAAAAAAAGGCTAAGTCTGCAAAGAAGCTTGATTTTGGGGGTGAAAATGCAACCTTCATCTTTCAAGAAAGAAAAGCTATAACTAGGCATGCTAAGAAACTCAAGGAAGGCAGCAAGGAATTTCAAGAACCTATTGAGACAGCTAAAGCCCCTGAAGAAGTGGTTGATCTCTCATCACCTACAATAAAGCATGTAGCCAGCAAAACAAAGAAGGGAAAAGAAGAAATGACAGAGTTTCAACATCTTGAGGATAAATTAAGGTTGGAAAACCAAGAAATTATTGTGATGAGAAAGAGGGCTAGAAAGCATAGTATTGAGAAAGCAGAGTTTAAAATAATGAAGGCACTGTGGGAAGGTCAAACTGGTTCTATTTCTGAAACTCCAAGTAGTGCAGAGCAATTTTTCACATGGACAGTCCCAGCAATAAAGGAAGCCAAATTTGTCAGAGTAATAAATACTCACTTGAGAGCTAATAATAGGAGACTTAAAGATCAAGTGGATGAATTAGAGCAACAAATGAATTTGATTCACGATGAGTTAAAAATAAAAGTTATTAAGATAACAGTCATAGAAGAGCATATAGCTAAATCAAATGAAAATGAGCAAGGGACCTCATGAAGGCTGGAATGACTGTGCTTTCCACTTGATATATTTTTTAAATGATGAAATCAAATTGATTTTGAGTTTTTGGCACATTTTCAATTTTCATTTTGGAAATTTTTTGACAAAACTGCCCACTCAGCAGTTTCGTAGCGCAGACAGTGTAAAAAGAGAGAAAAGCGCTACGAAACTACTGTAGCAACTTTTCTTGCCCTTTTCTATCAAATTTTGAGGGTTAGAAAAATGGATCAAGGACTGAAATTGATAGGGAGGATGTGTTTAAAGTCAATTAAGATAATTTTTTAGGATAGAAGTCAAAAACTTGAAGAAAAATGGGGTAAAGGGAAGTGCTACAAAATTGTGTTGTTTTCGTAGCGCGGTGTATTATAGCCCATTTGAACATTTTACAGATGGTTTTGGACAACTGGAACTTAAGGAGGAGGTTTGGCATGTTTTAATTCAATTTCTAACAACTAAGGAGCTCGAAATAATGATTTCATGATGGTTAGAATGTTCCAAGAGTGCAAAGGACCCTATGCCTAAAAAACAGGGGGATTGTTTCCTATTTTGGTGGAGGAAAGAAATATGGTCATGAAGAGTTGAAGCCTATAATCCAGATTCGACCATGTGTGAATACACTTGGAAAATTATGTAATTTAGTTTCGATAAGGTTTTTATGGATAGAGATAAGGAGTTTGAATCCTATTTGTAATAGGATTGTTTAGTATATTAGTTATCTTTTTGTAATAAATACCATGTCATATGGTTATGTAAGGGAGTTAGGAATTCGATGTATCTAGCACAAGATAAGATTATCTTGTGTTTTAAATGGTCTATAAAGGACCAAGAAGTTGAATGTATCAAGGTTGGACATTTTTTGGCAAAAGACTGTGTTTATTGTAATTGACTGGTTTTCAGCTAATATAGGAGATTTCTACTTAACCAACTTGAGATTCATAAGGAGTTTTAGTGTGTTCTTATTCTATTTGCATCTCTCTATTATCCCATTGCAGTGGATTTTGTCTATGTTACTCAAAATTCATCTTTGATGCTCTAAATTCCTATATAGATGAACTGACTGTGTTTTTTACAGTTTCACATGTGTATCTCTTGACTAAAACTTTGATATGCCTCAACTTCCATGTTAAGTAGATTTATTGGTTTATTGCAAATATTTTGACTCCATAAGCCCAATGTGTACTTGTTGATGTGATTTTCAACCTAAATTTATAATCTATCTGATTATTACCCCACATAGAGTTAGCCATCTATATTTTATCAAAAATCATTAGCCCTTGAGAGAGCCCTCTCACATTGAGGAGGCTAAGCCTCAATCAAAAGATTGGTTTGAAACAATTACATGAGATTGATTTGATTAGCAGCCTATCAGGTCCAGTTTTGTGATAAGAGATAGAAAGAAAAAGAATGAAGGGTTTAGGGTAAAAATGTATTTATTTATTTATTTTTATTTTATTTATTTATTTATTTATTTTTATTTTTATTTTTATTTTTCCTGAAATGAACAACACATTGAATTTTTTTACTTACTGCATAAAAACTACTGGAAAAAATGTAAAAAAAAAACAATAAAATTTAATCACAAGATCGTTTGAAATTCTATGCTACAGGGTTTGAATCACTAGAGGATTGGAATTCTGATTGTCTGAATAGTTCTGTTCAAAAGTATTTTGTTGCTCCACAGTGCCCTCGTGATCTCTTGCTCCAGGTATGTCTCATGTAAATCGTTGGCAGAAAGTTTTAGCAAAAATAGTGAAATAATGAAAAGTGTTTAGTATTTAAAGATTTTTTTTTATGAAATTATATTTTCGAAAATATTTTTCCACCCATTTTTCAATTTACCGCTTTTTTTTCACTTTAAAAAATATTTTTTTGTTTTTTTTATTTGCGACTTTTATTCACCAATGCATCAATTAATAACACCGCATCGGTGTGCCAGTTAATAACATGACACCAATGCATAGTAACTAAAACCGCACTAGTGCGGTTATCAGTACATAAGCACCGATAAAAAATAAGTCCATTTTTAAGGCACCAAAATTACTTTTAGGTGTGTGCACTAAAATTTATTGTTGATTTTTCTCAAATGTAGGGAGAAAACATCATAATTATATCGAATGGAAATTTCTTCAAAATCCATCTCGTTCCATAATATTTCTCAAAGTCCATCGTGAAGTTCTCCCTATCCATCTCAAGATGTAATATTTACTTCATATTTTATTTCTATTTTCATTATCTAATTGAATTTATGTTTTTTAGCCATGTCAATAAAATTAATCAAATTTATAATGTATGCAAATTTGCAGGTTCATGCAGATTCAAAATTGAGTTCAAATGCACAAAATAATCAAACAACTCCAAAACATTGGAAGCTTTTATCAATAGCAGCATACTACAAAGCGCATTTGGTAGATGAAAATGGAAAACCGCTTCACCTTGCAAATTATAACAATATTGCATCTTCTATCCACAATCCCGGGACAATGATGGTAATAATAATTTTTTAGTATATTAATGTAATTATTTCAGCGTCAAAAAAATTAATCAGGCATTGTCAATGTTCTTACTAATTGATATCATAGATTTTGTACTAATCATGTTCAAATATATTTTTTGAAATTATTAGGATTCTAGTGATGATGAGAAACATACCTACCATTTTCCATTGCACCCCGCGACAATGTCAAATCAAGAGAAGGCTGAATTAAGTGAAAAAAACAGAGAGGAACGATACCAATAATGGTTGAATCAACCACCGATTCAATTCCTGCTACGTCTAGATTCACCAATTAGGAATGACTACAACAATAGTAGTTCTTCACAATATGGAAATGGAGGCAATCAAATAAAGGTTGGTATGGATGATTACTTAAGGGATACAACTTCCATGGAGACAATGTTGGTAGATTCATTCCAAAACAATGATGATCAACTAAGGGATGATGCTCATATCACTGACACCTTATTTGAAAGCCTTAAATTTGCTTCCACCACCCCTCTCTTTGGACCAGGAGTTCAATCAAAGTCTAGCCAGTTGGGGACAACGATGTTACTATACAAATTGAAAGCAAATTTTGGCTTTTCAAATGCATGTTTCTCGGAAATTTTGAGGTAAGTTACCATAAATTCCTCCCTTATATAAATTTGAGAAATATAATTACAAAATGAACATTACAAACGGTCAATGTTATGAACACTAATAATTATATCGACATTAATGTACATTTAATATTTCCCATGATCACCAACTACAAGTTATTCGAAGATAATGCTCTTTCGAGTTATAATGTCTTGCCCCATAGCTGCGAAGAGGCAAAGAAATTGTTGAAAATGTTGGGTGTTGAGTACATATCATATCATGCATGTCTAAATGATTGTATTCTATATAGAGGAGAATATGAAGACAAAGAGATATGGCTGAAATGTGGGCATGAAAGGTATGATAAATAAAAAAGTAAGGTTAAATCACGTGGTCCTCCTTTTAAGATATTGAGGCACATGCCTATAATCCCATGGATTCAAAATCTATTTCCTTGCAAAGAATTATCTATGTTGCAGGGGTGGCATGCCTCACATAGAAGTGAGTTGGGAGTTATGTGAATCCCAACTGATTCAATAGCCATGAAGAATATAGAGGATACATGGCTCAAAAAATTCAAGGATGAAGTACGAATTCTATGACTCAGAATAGCCATGGATGGCATCAACCCATATTCCCTCTAGAACACTAACTATTTTGTTTGGTCTATAGTAGTGATCAATAAAAATATCCCCCCATGGTTGTCCATGAAGAATGAACATCTTATGTTGGCTCTCAAAGTCCCTGGTAGAAGATAAGTGAAGAATATGGATGTCTACTTACAACCATTTGTAGATGAATTGAAGGAATTATGAGATGGGATAAATGTATAAGATGTATCAAGACCCATCACGGCAGAGACAAGTTTTACGTTGTATGGAATATGTGCTTACAAAACACATGATTATCTAGGCTTAGGAGTTTTCTCTGGTAAATTAAATGTTTATTTATTTGTTTATATACGTAAAAATGTTATTTATCATATTAGTTATTTAATTTTTTGTAATTTTTTTGATCTTCATGATATTATTTAACATGCCATGCATATAAATTGTATACAATAATCTCGCAGGTCTTGTAACAATAAGGTATTTTGGATGTAAATGTTGTTGACCTTCTCTAAAATCTAGATAGTCCAACGACCTACGAAAGCCAGTGTATGACTGCTCCAAGGTATTCCTCCCAGAAGAACACCCTTACAGAAGAGCAGCATCTGCTTTCAATGGTAAACAAGAGAGAACCCAAAGGCCTCCAATAACGACACTAGCTGAATGGCTTAGAGCATATGAGAGAGAGAAGGAGAAGGAATTCATAGAAATGTTCGATTCAAATGGGCAGCCTATGTTCAATGATCCAAAATTCTTCGACACCTATGTTGAGAAACTGCCCATTGGGATGAAAAGGAAATCTATATTTTATAACCTCCTATATTGGGAGCATCTTAACATTACCCACTTATTAGATCCCATGCATATATTTAAAAATGTTTCATCTTCTTTATGGAGGTACATATCATCGAAACAATGTGGCACATTGGTTGTTAGGAAATATCTTATTACTTCAAAAACTAAAAAGAAATTGGCCAAGATGATTAGAAAGTACAAGATCAGAGGCAGGCACTGGTCCCTCTAATTCATGGTATTTCAAAGATGGTGATGTCCCATGGATTTCAAAAAAATATGATCTTCTTCGGCAAAGGAAGTTATAATGGGTGTGAGGGTGTCATCTTCATACAGGTCTTCACTATGGTGCTGCTTCACCGTGGATGACCACTTGTCAGGGTTGAAATTGCATGACCATTTGAATCTTCTAAGAGTATGTATAGTGTCAAAAGCATGATATATATATTAATAAATTTTATCCCATGCAGGGATCATAAAACATAACTAATTTTGTATATTATTTCATGTTTATATAACTTTGTAGTTTCATTATCCTTTGTTCATGTGTGGGTGTGTGAAACATGAATTCCCTCAAGACCTAGGATGTGCCATATCTAAATTATCTGCATTTCAAACGTTGGATCATGTCAAAGGAGATTCATGTGGCTAGCATTCCACGATGGCGTCAAGAGATAGTTGAGATTGTTTGTATGTTTTAGAAGGAACTGCCAATGAGTTTCATGGACTTGCAGGTTCATATTCTAATCCACCTAGTTGATGAGCTTGAATTAGTTGTGGTGGTTTCTTGTCGTTGGATGTTCTTCTTAGAGAGGTACGTGAAGAAATTGAAAGGTTTTGTTCGACAAAGGGCAAAACCCAAGGGGTCTATGGCAGAGGGGTACATATCATATGAGTCTTTATATTATGCCAGTTAATACATCAAGCAGATCGAAAACAGACCATGTGTGAAGATTTAGGACAATGAAAGGGATGAATACAAAAGAGAAGGGGAGTTGCTCCAAACGAATGGAAAAAGGCACTTGATAAAGAGTAAGCGACTTATAATTTTTCAAACTTACACAAAATAAATATTCATGTTGAAATTAGATATAATTTATATTTTGATCTCTAAGTACTATATAATGTTCATTTTATTTGATCAATGAATGCAGAAATTGAAGCAACCAATAAATTCTTTCTTTACAATTACGAAGTGACACAACCATGGGTCGCATTGTACGAACAAAAGAGGATGAAATGGGATAGTGACATGAAATAATTTAGATGGTTGAATGGTAGAAGTGTGCCTTATCATGATCATTTAAAAGAATATGCCAAAAATATTCCCCAACAGTTGGGTTGCTGAGCAAGTCAGAGAGAAATATGGTGCAACTGGTCGTTATTTGCATGCTGAAGAGGATGTGCTAAACGTAGGGATTGGGTGCATACCCTCGGTAATTATCTATTTAATTTATATGTACATTTGAAACTTAATAATGAACCTTTCAAATATAATTACATCTATATTTCATATTTAAACTGTTGGGTTATTATAAGGCTCATGAAACTATGATTTTTTAACATTTTTATAGGTGCATTTGTTCCCATTTATGTGGGCATATGGAAAAAAAATTCGCACAGAAAATTCTGATGATGGACACATGACACAAGACTGTCGAGTGAAAGTTGAGTTCGATCAATATATTCGATCTAGCCACCATGATCAAAACCTAGTACGAGGGATGTTAGGTTACGTCAGAAAGATACAAGAGATCATTGAAGTGGATTTCTCTTCTTTCCAATGTGTTATTTTTAGGTGCAAGTGGTGGGAAACCTTTGATCAGAATAATGTAAAGGAATATCGCAATAGTAGGGTGATATGTATCAACTCTAGAAAGATGTGGAATGAAGCTACGGAGCCCTATGTTTTCCCCAAACAATGCAACCAGGTGTTCTTTTACCCATATGAGTTGGATAGGGATTGGTGATTTGTATTGAGACATGACCCTAGACAAAACATATTTTTGAGAAAAATAGTCTTATCATGCCATGTGAGCTAGAAGATAATGAGGGTGGTCATGAGAACTGAGAGTGATATAATACATGTGTTATTTCAATTTATACTTTTTAAGATGAGTTTTTATAAATAAGAGGAATGAAATACCTTATAAATTATAAGACTCTTTTTTTTAAAACATTATAATATGTATTTTGAATAAATTGGTAATTTGCATTGTGTTAATGTTAAAATCAATATTTCACTTGATAATTTGCAATTATGTTGATCTCAAAAACAATGACGTATTGTAGAAAGTTTTTTTTTTTTATGTAAGATCAGAATAAAATAATTATAATTCTGAAGTACATGAATTTATTCACATTATTTTCTAAAGTTTATGTTATGCGGAATTAAGAATTACAGATAAATCAAATTCCCTAAATGTGGTGTTATTCATTTAGAACAAAAAATCAAATACTTTGTAGACATTTTTTATAAGAGTAAATAGACACACAAAAGGATAAAACAACCTACTTGTGATCCAAGCGCTTCCTATTCTCCTTCTCTCTCTTTCGTTGTAGCTTCCATCCAACTTAGATCGCCATACTAGTTCCTGCAAGTATAAACACTAAATAGCAAAGATATTGCAATATATAGATGCCTGTTTATCTTAATCAGTTAAATCTATTGAGCATGAAACATATATATCAATCAAGAATCCATCATATGAGAAATAGAAACATAAACAGATACATATATGGGAAAATGAACACCAATCTTTATTAATGAGTAAAAGGGGGAGGTTACAACCAATGATTGATTTGATTTCACCAGCTCTAATGTCATCCCAGCCTCATCACAATAAAAATCTCACCAGCAGCATATCACTTCTATCACTCTCTCAATCGAGAATCCAAAAGAATTTCTTTTCCAAATTTCTTCCTTCCGTAGCACTAAGATTTGTTCTCAATTTATAGGGCAACTGAAGGTAGTTTCTCAATCAATGACTTTCTAATAATAGGAAACACATGTTCCCAAGCTCAAATGTGTTATATGGACACATGTATTCAAAGTTTGACACATATGGACTCTTATAGAAGGCACTGGCCATGTAGAGATTCTGGAATAATGAGAATTTCACTCCCAATTGACCAACGCACTCTTGAATGTCGGGAAGTTCTTTGCAGATAACCCTTGAATGGAGTGAGTTGCATATGCAAAGAATTTAGTCCCTTGAGAGGTGTTAGGGTCCCATGATTTGGCAAATTGGCTAAACCAAATGACAGGGTAACATCATACCAGTCTTTGGAGTCCTAGGACCTAGCCTTCCTGGACTCAAAGAGGGCTCTCTCTATTATGCGAAGGATGTGAACTTGTTTGCTTCAGATGATTGATTTTAGGCTAGTTGTTAAGTGTAATTTGTTTGTTTATTTTCGGTTGGGGTAAGATGACTAAGTAGGATAGGTGGAATGAGAGATTATCAAATCAATAGGGCTATGGGGTCAGATGAATTCGAGGGTGTCTAAATGATGAAGCAGAGTGTTTTGCAGGGCTGATTTAGCAAGGTTAATGGACCCTTAGGTGATGTTTAAGGTGTAATGAACATCATGTTTTGGAAGAAACTAAGAGGTATTAAACATATATAGTCTAAAAGCAATAACTCATGAAGTAGGGAAAACCATTAATATCTATGAACAATAATCAAATTGATAAATATGCAAGATGAACATTTTAGTGATACATAGAAGCATTAGAACTCCTAACTTTAGAAATTCACCTTCAGATTTTTGAGAAAACACATAAGATAAAAAAAAAACTCAATATATGGAGAGGGAACTCCTAAAAAAAATATATAAAAATATTGGGAACTCTGAAACAAGTTGGTAAGCATGGGCAAAGGGAAAGATCGAAACAAGGCCTCTTTGTCTTAACCTAATCAATCAGTATTCCATAGAAAAGCTTCACAATAGGGTTTTGAAAATTTTAAATAAGCATGGAATACCATGAATCATATTTATAAGATAAAATACTAACCATTCATGAAATAGAAACAAGTTTTAGTGGGCCTAAGGAGCAATCAATAATTCACCAAGAAGAAAACATCAAGACTATAGAAAATAGGAGGTTTGAGGTGCTTCCATGAGCATAACTCAACCTATACTTTTCTGATCTATAGAAACCAAGCAGACTGAAACAAAATGGAACAAGAAAACATTAAAAAGTTAGGAAAACATCACCATTCACCAAGCTATGGAATCTTGCAAGAAATCTTCTCCAACATCAAGCCACACAAGCCATTCATTCACTGCATAAAACCAATATCTAGTCCATGCTCATAAAACCATGTATTGCTCTTAAACACATCAAGTCCCAACTTTTTACAATGAATCCGCATGTCTTAAATAACAAATGAGGAGAGGAGAGCCTACTAGAGCATCTAGAAGCCTATTGGCCAAATAGAAATATCCTAACTTGTCCTTGAGGCTTTGCAAAGCCCAAGACACAAAAATATCTAAATAAATATTTTTTCTGACTATAAAAGGAAATAAAATTGACTTTTAGGCCTGACATGCCTAATAAACCTTTCCAAATGCAAATTTTTCCCACTCAGCCACAGGAGCATAACACATGTGTCAAACAATGAAAATTTTCCAGGTTCGTAATGGAGAAATAGGCCCTGTTGCAGCAGTCTTTTGGAGGTCTTCCCGTCACCGGATTTGGCTCCATGATGGCTCGTTGGAATTCCTTATGAGTCTAATTTACAAAAAAAAATGAGTTGTGCGGAATGGATTCCATTTACTTGCCCAAAAATCCAATCTCCCAACACTGCTCTGTGCGTAACACCTGGTCTGAAAAGGAGGCAGAAAGGTCAAATTTTTGATGTTTTTTGACCTTTTGAGGGGGTAATACTGCTCCAAATGATCTGAAAATTGGTGAGTAGAATTTTGGTGATGTGAAAAATCCAAAAATGTAAACTTTGAGAGCTGAGGATGCACCAATTTTGTGTGTAACACCTAGGGTGTTGCGCTCCTAGGGGTCAAAATTTGGAAAAAACAAAAAGTTGTCCAATTTGCCTCAAAATTGGTGGGTAGACCCCTCAAGAGGCTTGGGATACCTGTTGAGAAGCCTTAGCGAAGAATCCAAGGCTGTCATGCACTTTGGCTCTTTTTAGGTTTTCTAGTTCAATGAGGGCCTTCTTTAGCATGGCTACCAAGCATGCTTTTCCTTGCATAATGTTTGGCCATCTTCTTTTGTAGGGAAAGGCCCCTATTAACCTCCTTGAAATGCATATGTTCCTATTTGTAGTAGTAGATGACCCTTTGAGCCATCTCAAAATCAATTTCCAACTCTTGAAGTTGTGCATCTTTTTCCAAGAGGAGCAACCTAGTTTTCATCTCTTGGTCCTTATTGTCACTGTATAGATCAAAGAATTGAGATCCTTGAGAAGTCTCCTTCATCCTTTTGCTCCTTCTTACCTGTACCTTATTCTCACCTTTGTCCACCTTTTCCTTTCCTTTGTCTTGATTCTTGATTGCTGGAGGAGAGATGGCCCCTTGCCTTTTTGAGGTAGCAAACACATCTCTTCTACCTCTGTGATAGGTGCATGTGAGAGGTTTTATGATGGTGTCTCTGCCTTTGGAGGTGCCATAAGCCTTGACATCTTCTTCATCATAAGACTCATTGTTTTGGCGCTTTTGCTCATCATGAGGCTCACTAATTTTAACTATGTTTTCTTGCTCACTGTTTATTTCTTGAGAGGATGCCTCTTCTTGGTATTCATCACTCTGTTGTTCCTCTCCATATTCTGTTTATGTCCCATAATCTTCACTATTTTTGCCACTTTCATCATCTTTATCAAGCTCTGCATTTGCCTCGATGTTTTCAACCTTTGTCTTACTTGCAATTGTCTCTTGATTTTTGCTGTCATCAATTTCTTGTTTGTTGTGGCTATTATTACTTTCCTGCTCATTACTGTCCTCTTCCTTGTCTTCTTCATCTTCCTCAGCTTCCACCTCACTGTCCTCTTCTTGGTTTTCTTCATCTTCCTCAGCTTCTACCTCACTGTCCTCTTCTTGGTTTCTTCATCTTTCTCAGTTCTACCTCATTGTCCTCTTCCTCATTTTCTTCATCTTCCTCAGCTTCTACCTCACTGTCCTCTTCCTCATTTTCTTCATCTTCCTTAGCTTCTACCTCACTGTCATCTTCCTCATTTTCTTCATCTGTTTTCTCATCATGAGAGCCACTGCAAGCTTCTTCACTTGGTACATTAGGAGAAGGGATATGGGGTGAATTTCTTTGTGGATAAGGCACATGGAGAGATGATGGAGGAGTGGAGGTAGGTGGTTGTGAAGTGGAGGGTAAATTCTTCTGAATGAAGGCTTGGGGGTTTGTAAACACATCATGTGAGATGAAGAATTCCTAAGGGATTCCTCACTGCTACAGATGATGTAAGACAATAATTTTGATCAAGGAGTGGTGGAAAATGCTTAGCATTTGGCAATCACAGCTTCTTTTCATGACAAGTGAGGGCAGCTTTTCAATGCTCCAGAAAAGATAGTATAGTAGATTCATCAATTTGACTTTGGTGAAGTGCATTAGTAACCTTATATGATATGAGTAAATCCTGGAGTATCTCCCCTCACAAGTGAAATACCTAATAATTTTATTCATCAGCAAGGCATACCTCTCTAGCAAGTTGGAAAAAGGAAAAATAGCCTTGCAGCCTTGTTGACAGCTTGGTTTTAGGTAGGGTTCATAATAGCACAACTCCAACTTCTTTTGTTTAAAACATATCTCGCCAATGTCTGGTATACCTGTTGCTTTGGAAATGGATTCAGATGAGAGTTCAAACTCCACTCCTGCTAGGCTAACCTGGTGATTTTGCAGGACAATGACAAACAATCTAGTCAAGTTGGAGTGGCTTTTGACTTGTTTGACCTTTTCACAAAACTGATAACACCCAACATCCTAAAAGCATGAAAGGATCATGGGAGAGGAAGTAATTTGAACTGTGTTTAAGGGTTCAAACCTATTTTCCCTTCCTCCGTTGTATTTTTGCTGAGGCTTTGTAGGTCTTTGACTTTCATCACTTTTGGTGTGAATCTCTACTTCGGACATGGTGGTTGTTCCTTTAGCACAGAAGGCTTTTTGAAAACTGTTTGAGGGCCTTTAGGTCAAAAGGTTGAAATGAGTGAAGTGAGGGAAAAGTTGTGCAAATGAAGGCAATATGGAACTCTCAAAGAGTGCACTCATTGTTTTAGAGGTTTGTTTGATGTCACTCAGCCTCCTCTGGCACATATAACAATTTTCCTCTTAAAACCCTAACCAAAGGTATTTAAAACTAATTTTTATGCAGCCTAGGGTTTGGTTCAATTAAACCTTTAAATATGACTTTTCTTAGGAAAATGAAAGCTTGGGAGGCAATAAAACAGATCACCAACCTTGTGTCTTGACTTTTGCAGAAGCTTTGAAGGTGAAAAAACTAAAATTTGACTCCTTTTGGCAATTTTAGACAAACTCTATCTGTGCATAACAATGGTGTGTAGCATAGGTGTGTAACACAGGTGCATAACAGGCAGGAGACGGGTCAGTCGGGCTTTAGGATCATAGCATAGTTACGTAACACTGGTACGTAACAGGCAGGAGATGGGCTAGCCAGGCTTCAGGAGCGTAGCATAGGTGCATAATAGGTAGTTTGTAGACACTGTTGTGTCTATGCATAACACTAGCCTAGGTGCATAACGTCGGGCCCTGGGTGTGTAATGCAGTGTTAAATAACACTATGGCCACCCCTCCTATGTGTAGCGCTGAAGGCCAGGTGCGTAACACCGGCCTCGGTGCATAATGCCTGAAAGCTTTAAGTGATTTGCAAAAAAACATTCGAAAACTTCTCTCAACGGCTTCCTTTGGCTTGGAGATGACAAATTGTGTGGGGGGAATACCAAAAAAGCCTTTATAACCCTTTTGAAAATAAATTTTAATTCAAAACCCACTTTTGTAATGTTCTTGTTTGCTTATTTTTTCTCAAAGTGTCTTTGACTATTTTGGTCCTGTAGGTAGACAATTTGATGAAAACATGGTTCTTTTTTCACTGCTGAAGGATTCTTAAGGTTGTCCTTATTTTGACAATCTTCCTGAAGACACTAAGCCCATGTCTCTTAGCTTATACATTGGAAAAAGAATTGTTTTGAACTTTTAACACCTACACACAACAAACTTATCCCTTTTCTCTATTTCTCCTTTGACTGATATTCTATGTTTGAAACATTCTTTCCTTTAACCTTGTCCTTTTTTATGTGGAAAAACACCTTCGCTAGCTCTGTGAAGTGTTGTTTATATCTTAGTCACATTTTTGCATAATAGTCTTTTGACAAAGAAGTCCTTGTTGGGAGTTTCACTGTTATGCTATAAAATAGGGGTATATTTGTTTCTTTTTAGGTCACCTTGATCACTGTCTCTTTTGAACTTGGACAACTTGCTTTGTCACATAATTTCCCCTGCATATCATAGTTACTATCTTTGGCAATTTCCACCCATGTTTTTCCCCTTTGGCGATTTGAATATGTATTTAACTCTTTTTAGAGAAAAATACCTTCGAACTAGGAGTTATTGCTTGTCTGCCAAACCCTAGGGTAACTAAAAAAACCTTGAAACCATCTACTGTGATGAAGGAGGTTTCTTGGTCACTATTTTGACCCTCTATGTCTATCTCCCCATGCTTTTGAGTTCATCACAGCTCTATTTCTTGGTCAAAGCAGTCAATGAATCTTGATTCCCAACAAACAAATACCTTGCTGCTTTATTCTAGGTTGTGAATGGTCTTCTCATATGATGACCTTCCTTACTTTACCTTACCTCATGGCTAATCTGACGTCTTTTGGTCTTTTTGAAGGAATATAAGCAAAGGGAAGTTGTCCGTCTACAAGTTTCATGCTCGAAGCCAAACAAATTTTAAATGACCTTTTTTCTTTGAGGTACAGTGTTTCTTATGTGCCACTGTCTTTCATGACCTGCATGGACCTTTTGATGGGCAGCACTTCATAACACTCTCTGATGAGATCATGTTATTCCTTGTAAACCTTTTTAAGCCTTTTTTCATCTTGCTACCAGCTGTGGATGCCTTTATGAGCTTTTTTAGGTCTCCTTCTTTGACTCTGTTTCTGTTGTTGACCATTTATAGAAACATTCCTGCAGAAATGCTTTGACATGTTAAATTGCTCCTTTGCAGGCTTACTACTTTATCAAGAGGATACCTTTGGGGGTCTTTTGATGTTCTTAGGATAATGAAAAGCCTCATCCTTGTGTTCTCTTGACTTCACCTTTGAATACTTGTGGAAATAGTGCATTTAGAACCATGATAGTGCATAGCCTAGGTGACCCTATTTGACTTATGGTAATGTCCTTGGCATAGGTTTTTTGACTGAAAACTTCAAACATGGTTTGGATTAGGAGGAAAGGTTTTCGACACTCTATTATGCATTACCATCCTAGACAACTAGAAAACCTTGTTTTAATCCAAAGATTTTGTAGACAGGGAGTTTTGACAACACCATTTCTTGAGGCACTTGGTGAGAAGGAGAAAATTTTGGTTTACTTGGTGAAACAAGGTGTGAAAGTAGAGGGCCTAGGAAAACAAAGACAGAGTGTTATAGGAAGAGATGGAAAACATAGTGAGAGTGAGGGACATTGGTCTTGTCTGGGCGATATATTGGCCATGCTTTGACAAGGAGGTGGGATAGTGAAAAAATTTCTCTTTGAGGGGATTTCTAGAACCTACATGATGCTTGAATTCTGTTTCTAGAAATATTGGACAAAGAATTTAGTCATCTAAATAGGTGAAAATTACTGATGACTAACAATGGATCCACTTGGGGAGGGCAGATCCTTTTCAGGAGGTGTCCAGAATTTCAGATCTCTTGGTTTATGAAGGCCAGTGCCTCATCCATTGGGCGGATTTTCCCTTTTCTTTTGTTGTTGCTTTCCCTGAAGTAGTAATTTTGAAAATATGAAAGCATGATTAGCTCAACTTTTCTTTTAACTACTTAACCTACTCGCCTAACATTTTTTCTTCCTTGGGTGCACTTGAACTGGAAAACCCATTGACATTTTTATTTTGAAAATGAAAACAAACTATTTACTTCTACACTTATCTCTTTCGGGAGTTCAGATTAAGCTATTGAACTCCTTTGATTCTCTACCTATTCTATTCAACTGTCAAGGTTAAACTGTTTGACAGGATTTATTCACTAAGCTAAAACATGAATTTGAAATCATGACTAAATCAGGATTAGACAATCTGATTTATCATGGGTTTGTGGCATAAAAAAAACTTGCACACAAATGTTATTTTTTGTACAAAATAGGACTAGAAAAATCATGGCTAAGATACATAGTTTGCTATTCATCCATGTTTTTCTCATTGGTTTTGTTTTGAGCATGTGGAACCAGTATCTTGCTTTCCTAATCTAATTTCTTTGACAAGTAAAGCTTCAATGTTTTGACCAGCATTCTATTCACTAACTTATCAACAATAAATTCTAAACATGTTCAACCATGATTAGGCTAGATAGTTGGGCAAGACATTATTTTTGCATCAATAGTGGCATTTAGGCTTGCACACTTTTAGTATTACTATTTTTTGGGTATGGGGCTATACCTTGTTTTGAATCTTCCCTCTTTTCCATTTTTTCTATGTTTTATATTTTTCTCTCTTTTTGACTTTTTCTTCACACAATGGTATGTAGAATGAGAGAAAATTTTAAAGCTAGGAATATTGAAAAAAGTAGTTTTTTAGTGTCCTGGCATTGACAAGACCTCCAAATGTTTTAGTTCCATTCGGTTCTTGTAAAAAGAAGGCATTGTTTCTTATAGATGAACTGATACTGAATGGACCTTTCCACAAATTTTCAAACTTACCATGTTTACCTTTATCTTCTCTCCTTGAGTCCCATTTCAACACCTCCTCTCTTGTCTGCCGTAAATGGATAGTTTGATTCAGCCTCCTTTGCATGTCATTTTGTTTTGATTGTACTTCTTGTAATAGTTTCATTACTAGGACTCCCAAATATGTCAGGAAAATGGTGTCCATGACATACACTAATTGATAGGGATACATGTCGATTTATTTCTTGGTGGTTAGTCTATCAGCCCATTGTGCATGTACTACCTTTCCATGCCATGCCTTTTGATTATGTTCCAGAAGCTTCTTAATGATATTGACCAGGCTTTTATTAGAGGACTCAGCTAACCCATTACCTTGAGGGTAATAAGTTGTGGAATTTCCTAGTGTGATGTGATATTTATAACAGAAGTCAACTGTCCTCTTGGATGTAAAGGTAGTCGCATTGTTTGTAATGATTTTCCTGGGGAAACCGAATCTAGAAAGAATGTTGGTCTCAAGAAATTTGATAATGACTGAATTGATGGAATTCCTAGAGGGGATGGCTTCTATCCATTTGGTAAAGTAACCAGTAGTGGTGAGGATCCATTTGTGTTGGGAAGATGAAGAAAGGTGGATCTCTCTAATGAAGTCTAAACCCCATTGTTGAAACAGAGCTTCAACAATGATCAGATGTAAAGGAAAAGGTAAAATATTTCTCTTTCCATCGAAAATTTGGCATTTATGGCAAGTCATGACTAGTTTGTGTTTGTCGGAGAACATGGTGGGACAATAGTAACTAGCTCTAAGGATCTTGTTAGCTGTGCTTTTCCAGTAAAGATGGCCCCCACATTCTCCCTCATGTATTTCATGCATGATATTTCCTGCATCATCCTCAAGCAAAAATTTAAGCAATATACAAATAGGATTCTTCCAGTATAGAACTTCATCTAAAATGCATAATTTTAAATATTTTTGTTTCAGGAATCTTGCTTTTGTCTTTGATAAGGTAGGAGGAGCATCAATATAGAGTATCACATAAAGAATATCAGCATAGCAAGGTGAATTTAAAAATACTTCCTCAACATGAAGAGCTGTGCATTCTTCTTGTTCTTCGAAAGAATCAACAAAATTCATATCTAATGCTTGGAGATTTGTTTCAGCCATGAGTTTTGCAAGTCCTTGTCCTTTAAATAGTTTAGTGGGTTTGATTTCTAAATCATATTCTAAAATAATAGAAATCCACTTTCCATTTTTTCCATCGTGATCCTGATTTAAGATATATTTGACAGCTGTATGCAGAACAAAAGAAATAATATGAGAATGCAGAACATAAACTCTGAATTCTTTCAATGCTTTTATTAATGCGAAGGCCTATTTTTACAGGATGTTATATTTTAAGGGAGCATCCCCAAGGGATTTGCTGAAGAAAGCTATGGGTTGTTCTTGTCCCGTTGCGTTTTTTTGTAACAATACCGTAGCCATAGTATGTTCAGATGAAAATGAAAAAATATAGAAGTCTTTGTTGAAATTAGGAATTATTAGAACTGGTGTTTGGGTGATATTTCTTTTAACCAGTTCCAAAGATTGTTTGGCCTCCAAAGTCCATTTAAATCCTACCTCTTTTTTTAGCATGTTTGTAATATTTCTCAAGAGTTCCGCAAGGTTGGGGATGAATCTTCTTAAGAAGTTGTTTTTCCAAATAAAATATTGCAATTCCTTAATGTTTCTGGGATGGCTGATTTGAAATATGACTTCAATTCTTTTGAGGTCTATTTATATTCCTTATTCAGAGATGATGTGGTCTAGGATTTTTCCTTCCTCGAGACCAAACAATGTTTTCTTGGGATTTTAAACAGACCATATTTCCTACATTTTTTTTAAACTTTTCTTAAGTGGACTAAGTGCTCGTCATCTGTCTTGGAGTAAATAGTGATGTTATCAAGGTAAATGACTATGAAGTAGCCTATGTCTTTTGAAAAGGCTATGAACATGACTCTTTGAAAATTGGCCCCTGCATTCATCAATCCAAACGGCATTTTGACATACATGAATGTGCCCCAAGGAGTGGTGAAGGCAGTTTTGTGTTGATCACTCGGGGATACTAGCACTTGGTTGTCACCGGAAAAATCGTCGAGTAGTGAGATTCTTTTAGAGCCAACTACCTTTTGTAGTATGTGGTCCATTTTAGTCAAGGGATAGTTGTCTTTCAAGAAGGACTTATTCAGATTTCTAAAGTCAATGCAAATTCTGATCTCTCCGGTTTTCTTCCTAACTAACAAAAGGTTGGAAACCCATTCGGAGTATCTGAGAGGAACTATTATCCCGACGTCATACATATTTTTGATCTCTTGTTCAACTAGAGGTAATAAGACGAGTTTTATTCTTCTTAAATTTTGTTTGAAAGGTTTCTAATTCTCCTTGAGAGGGATTTTGTGTTGAATAATTCTCATGTCATAATATTTTAAATCTTGATACCCCATGGAAACATGTCTTTAAACTCTTTGAAGAGCTCAATATATTTTTGTTTTATGTGAGGAGGAAGGGTCTTAGAAATTTTGATCATTTAAGGTTCCCTAGTGCTTCCTATGTTGTATTCCTCTACATCGGCCTCAGTAGACTCTAGCTTTGGTTTCTTAGCTACATCATTAAAATCGAACAACTCTTCCAAAGGTGCAAGGCCTCTTGGTAATGTGTCATTCTTACAGTGTAAGAATTCAAGGTCTCTTTGTTCTAAGTCCTCACACATCTAAGCTTTATAAGGATGTGTGATCAGATTTATATCAGCAAAAGAGGGTAACTCTAATTCATGATCTCTATCTTCAGGAGGACCATCTTCCCCATGTTCTCAGCTAGGTTTAGTAAATGTAAATTCATTCCTAGATTGTAGGAAGTCATCAATTTGTTTGTCACCCTCAAATACCTGCCAATGATTAATGTTGTTGGGTACCGTAGGGCGATTTTTGAATTTGATAAGTTTTTGTTCATTTTCAAGTGGTATTTGGAAATTACTGGAAGCAAAGGTGAGCTCTTTGGCAAGGCTATTTTGGGCTCTAGGAATGTAGGTGAGCTCATATTTCTCGAAATTTTTGAGGAGGTCTAGGGTTGAATTTTTTTACTATCTTAATCTTGGGTTCTTGGATGAGTATTCACCTTTGATATATTTAATGACCAGATCTAAATCTCCCTAGGCTAATATTTTCTTAGCTCCTAAGTCTTCAAGCAAGTGTAAACCGAGGAGGAGAGCCTCATACTCTGCAATATTATTAGTACATCGAAATTCCAATATGTAATAATGGACCTCATTTGTGTTATATATCCAAAAACTAGCCCCTGAACCGGCCTTTCCACATGAACCATCAAAGCTCATGTTCCAAATTGTTTCTATTTCATGTTTATCATTAAGTTGTTGTTCAGGGTTGATAGAGTTTTGGTTATCATTTTCCGTGTTTGAGGGTGAGTATGAGTGTTTCAGTGGGCCTAGCTATTTCTTACTTCCTTTTACTTGTCCACAAATCTCATTCTCATTATACAATATAAAAGAATCCAAATCTGAATGTATGGAATAAACCGGGGTGTTGTTAGGCCTATCTAGGCTACTCACCATATATTTCATGTGGGATTCTCAATACAATATTTTGGTTTGATTGAAAATAGGGATAGTAGCATAAGACATGTCAAGTTGGAGGTTCCCCAGAAGTTTGGCTCCCCAAGATTGGGACAAAAGCATGCCATATTTTGGGGGAATGTCAGTCACGACTATGTCTATGACTAGGCTCTTAGCGGGGATTTGTGTCAAATTGACACATAATTCCTTGATCAGGCCCAAGCATTTAACTCTGCTTGAATAGAAGTAATACAGATATTTGTAGGGCCTGGTTATTTCTAGGCCCAATATTTCCATCACTACCTTTGGCATGAGGTTGTGGGAGGCACCAGAGTCTAGCATGGAATTATGTAGGATTTTGTCATGTATATTCAGGCTAACATAAAATGGGTGAATGGCTCCTTCTTGGTATTTTCCATCTACTTCGGGTCCAAAAAATAGTTTTGGTTTATCATATGTCAAATTCAGAGTATTGGTATCATTTCCTATGTTTAAGACTTTCAAGACTTGGGAGTGGTACATATCCTGAGCTACCAGTTCAATGAGAGGGATGGTTACTTGGATTTTAGCGATCTATCCTTCAAAACTGAAAGGTACTTGAGTTTTGGACATATTTACATCAGTTTTATCAGCCACAAATTTTTCCACATTTTTAATTTGCTGACTTTGATTCGGGGCTTTGGTAGGTAGAGTTTTCTTAGGGCCACTAGTAGATGTGATGGGACAACTTGTGTCAACTCCTAGTTGGCTAGTTTTATCCTTGTTGGGATTAGTTTTCTTAGCCATGGTGTTGTTATTGTCTGCTGTTATTTTAAGAATGTTTTCGGGAGTTTTCTTAACAACAGTGTCTGAGTTGTTTTTCCTAGAGTTATATTGGTTTTTCTTACTCCTAATATCATACTGTCTATGGACTTCCATTATGGAATTTTCTAATCCCAATTTGTGGTCTTTAGAATCTTCATAGCTTGTTTCATCTTGGTTTGAAGAGAAAAAACCTTGCTCTTCTTCTGTGAGAAAAACCTCACCCTCACCATCATAGCCTAATAAGTTTAGATGATTCTCATCTGGTTGTTAAATATCTCTTTCCCCTTCATCAACATAGTTATCTTGGAAGGGTGGCACGATTTGTTGATCATTTTCCCTTGGTCTGTTTTGGGGCTAGTCTCTTCTAAAATTTTGATTTCGGTTTCTGTTTTGGGGATTTTTTTGGTTGTCCCTACGGGGTTTTCTTTTGTTTATGCTTATTCTCTCCATCATTCTTTCCATGGTCCTAAGAAGGTTTTCCATCTTGGAATCAGATGAGGAGGTGGAGGGCATGGTGTCATCTTTGTATGTTACCCTTTTTTCTGATCTTAGCCTAGCTCTTTTTTCAATTAAGTTGGCCTCTACACTTATAGCTCCTTTTTGCATGTCTTATAAAGTCAGGGGCTCTCTTTCTCTTAGTTGATAGGCCATATCAGGTTCAAAAGCCTCTAGGAATTTAGCTAAGGCTAGGCCTAATGGGGGTTTCATGTTTGGCGGTAGTGCATTGTAAACACTATTGAACCTAGTGAAATAGTCTTGGACACTTTCTCCCGTGTTTCTTTTGAGATTGCTATATTTTGAAAGGATCTGAAGAGGGTTTTTCTTGATTTCCCATTTGTTTATGAAAGTTTGGTAAAGGGAAGGGAGATCATGCATGCTGTTGGGATTTAGGCTTTTGAATTTTTTCTTAGCTTCTCCTCCTAGGCTTTGGGAAAATTCCTCATCTTCATGGTTCCTCTTCTAATTCCATGTACTTAAAAGCATAATTCATTATATCTACATGTTGTTGGGCGGTAGTGGATTCATCCCTGGTGAAGTGTGGGATTCTTGATTGGTAATCATTTGGAAAAGGTACCAATGGTTGCGGTAACACAAAGGGGTGCATACCATGCTGCCATGGTGGGAGCTAATGGTGGATTTACAAGTGGAGGATTTGTGCTATGAGATGGAGTGGTTTGCACAGTGGTGGTGTGAATGGGTGTGGCGGAAGTACTTGGACTAGTAAACTGATTCTGAGGAGACTTGGGATGAAAAAAGCCAAAGTGTTGGAGAAGTTGGAAATCAGGTGGTGTGGAAGGAGAAGCTTCTCTAGTAAGACTCTACTGCAATTCTATGGGCTCAAGATCGGTATGGTCGATTCTACTTTGTGACTTGGTTCTAAAAAGGTTTTTGGTATGGCGCAAGTCAAACAGGGGATGTTGCAAGGCTGTAAGTTGTTCGGGTATAAAACTTGCTTTATGAATGGCTGTTAGTAGCTAATTTTCTAGTTTCAGAAGTTTGCCACAAAATATTTTCCGAGTCATCAACTATAGTAGAAGGGTTTGGGTCTAGATGATATCTGGTATTGATTCTTCATGGAGCCAGATTTCAAATTCAAAATTTAGAGAGGCTGAAATTTTATGACTGCTTTCAGAAGGCTGGCCTCTCTAGGTGCTATCAAACTCACACAGTGTGTGACTAGGCTTATATACTTCTTAGGGCTGGTTTGATGTAGTCCTACGGGAGTCTATAGATACTTAGAAAAATTTAGAAGGCCTACTAGAGGCTAGTGGAGTTGCCAGGTGGATATTTTTAGTTGTTTTGAAGATATGTTGTCTATGGTCCACCACCAATACTGACAAAAATCCAATCTATAAATATTTTTGGGTTTTCTATGTTTCTATATGTAGCCTGAAGGTTTGTAAGAGTGTCCTATATTTGAGTCATCAATTTGCTAAGATGGTGAAAAATCTATATTATACTCTTAGGCTATCAGTTAAGTTTTCTATGATTTGACGAAGGTTTCTGAAGTCCTAAGGGATACTTGGTTTGTCACTAACATCAAAGGTTGCATCATAACCACTATTGTGTTAGTGATAGTGATGAGGTAGCTATAAATCATAGGATTTCAAAGTTTAATTGAGGGTTGAAAGAGTCTATAAGATTTTTTAGGCTACTATGTACTTGGTCCCACCATGATCGCCATTATGTTAAGGTGGTGATGAGGAGGCATATGAACCACTAGATACTATCAGTCAAACTTGAGGGTCTCAAGAGTCCTAAGAAGTTTTCAGGCAATTATATACTTAGAAGGTCCCACCGTGATCGCCATTATGTTAGGGTCTCGTGATTTGGCAGATTGTCTAAACCAAATGACAGGGTAACATCAAACCATTCTTTGGAGTCCTAGGGCCTAGCCTTCCTGGACTCAGAGAGCGCTCTCTCTATTATGCAAAGGATGTGAACTTGTTTGCTTCGGATGATTGATTTTAGGCTAGTTGTTAAGTGTAATTTGTTTGTTTTTTTTGGTTTGGGGTAAGATGACTAAGTAGGATAGGTGGAATGAGATATTATCAAATCAATAGGGCTATGGGGTCAAATTAATTTGAGGGTGTCTAAATGATGAAGCAGAGTGTATTGCAGGGCCGATTTAGCAAGGTTAATGGATCCTTAGGTGATGTTTGAGGTGTAATGAACATCAAGTTTGGGAAGAAACTAAGAGTTCTTAAACATATATAGTCTGAAAGCAATAACTCACGAGGTAGGGCAAACCATTAGTCTCTATGAACAATAATCAAACTGATAAATATGTAAGATGAACATTCCGGTGATACATAGAAGCATTAGAACTCCTAACTTTAGAAATTCACCTTCAAATTTTTTAGAAAACACATAATATAAAAAAAAAAATCAATATATGCAGAGGGAAATCCTAAACAAAATATATCAAACTATCAAGAACTCTGAAACAAGTTGGTAAGCATGGGCAAAGGGAAAGATCGAAACAAGGCCTCTTTGTCTTAACCTAATCAATCAATATTCCATAGAAAATATTCACAATAGGGTTTTGAAAACTTTAAATAAGCATGGCATACCATGAATCATATTTATAAGCTAACATACTAACCATTCATGAAATAGAAACAATTTTTAGTGGGCCTAAGGAGCAATCAAGAATTCCTTAAGATGACTAAAAGAAGAAAACACAAAGACTATAGCAAACAAGAGGTTTGAGGTGCTTCCATGAGCATATACAAAGCTATACTTTTCTGATCTATAGCAACCAAGAAGACTAAAACAAAATGAGGACAAGAAAACATTAGAAAGTTAGGAAAACATCACCATTCACCAAGCTATGGAATCCTGCAAGCAAGCTTCTCCAACATCAAGCCACACAAGCCATTCATTCACTTCATAAAACCATGTATTGCTCCTAAACACATCAAGTCCTAACCGTTAACAATGAATCCTCATGTATTATATAAAAAATGAGGAGAGGAGAGCCTACTAGAGAATCTAGAAGCCTATTGGCCAAATAGAAATATCATAACTTGTCCTTGAGGCTTTGCAAAGCCCAAGGCACAAAAATATCTAAATAAATATCTTTTCCGACTATAAATGGAAATAAAATTGACTTTTAGGCCTGAAATTCCTAAGTAAACTTTCCAAACTCACATTTTTCCCACTCAGCTACAGGAGCGTAACAAATGTGTCAAACAGTGAAAAATTTCCAGGTGCGTAATGCAAAAATAGGCCCTGTTGTAGCAATCTTTTAGAGGTCTTTCCGACACCAGATTTGGCTTCGTGATTGCTCGTTGGAAATCCCGATGAGTATACTTTCCAAAAATATTTGAGTTGTGCTAAATGGATACCATTTACTTGCTCAAAAATTAAATCTCCCAACACTGCTCTGTGCATAACACCTGGTCTGAAAAGGAGGCAGAAAAGTCAAAGTTTTGATTTTTTTTGACCTTTTGAAGGGGTAAAACTGCTCCAATTGATCTGAAAATTGGTGAGTAGACTATTGGTGATGTGAAAAATCTAAAAATGTAAACGTTGAGAGCTGAGGATGCACCAATTTTGTGCGTAACACCTAGGGTGTTGCACTCCTAGGGGTCAAAATTTGGAAAAAGCAAAAAGTTGTCCAATTTGCGTCAAAATTGTTGGGTAGAACCCTCAAGAGATTTTGGATACACGTTGAGAAGCCTCAGCCAAGACTCCAAGGATTTCATGCATTTTGGCTCTTTTTAGGTCTTCTAGTTCAATGAGGGCCTTCTTTAGCTTGGCAATAGCAAGCATGCTTTTCCTTGCATAATGTTTGGTCATCTTCTTTTGTAGGGCGATGCCCCTCTTAACCTCCTTGAAATACTTATGTTCCTCTTTATAGTAGTAGATGACCCTTTGATCCATCTCAAAATCCCTTTCCCACCCCTGAAGCTATGCATATTTTTCCAAGAGGAGCAACCTAGTTTTCATTTCTTGGTCCTCATTGTCACTCTCTAGATCAATGAATTGAGATCCTTGAGAAGAATTCTTCATCCTTTTTCTCCTTCTTACCTATACCTTCTGCTCACCTTTTTTAACCTTTCCCTTTCCTTTGTCTTGATGCTTGATTGTTGGAGGAGAGATGGCCCCTTGCCTTTTTGAGGCAGCAAACACATCTCTTCTGCCTCTGCGATAGGTGCATGTGAGAGGTTTTATGATGGTGTCTCTACCTTTGGAGGTGCCATAAGCCTTGTCATATTCTTCATCATAAGACTCACTATTTTGGCCCTTTTACTCATCATGAGGCTCACTAATTTTAACTCTATTTTCTTGCTCACTATTTATTTCTTGAGAGGCTACCTCTTCTTAGTATTCATCACTCTGTTGTTCCTCTCCTTCATACTCTGTTTCTGTCCCATAATCTTCATTATTTTTGCCACTTTCATCATCTTTATAAAGCTCTTAATTTTCCTCAATATTTTCAACCTTTGTCTTACTTGCATCTACCTCTTGATTTTTTCTGTCATCAATTTCTTGTTTGTTGTGGCTATTATTACTTTCTTTCTCATTACTGTCCTCTTCCTTGTCTTCTTCATCTTCCTCAACTTCTACCTCACTGACCTCTTCTTGGTTTTCTTCATCTTCCTTAGCTTCTACCTCACTGTCCTGTTCTTGGTTTCTTCATCTTCCTCAGCTTCTACCTCACTGTCCTCTTCCTCATTTTCTTCATCTGTTTTCTCATCATGAGAGCCACTGCCAACTTCTTCACTTGGTACATTAGGAGAAGGGATAGGGGGTGAATTTCCTTGTGGAGAAGGCACATGGAGAGATGATGGAGGAGTGGAGGTAGGTGGTTGTGAAGTGGAGGGTAAGTTCTGCTGAATGAAGGCTTGGGTGTTTGTAAACACATCATCTGAGATGAAGACTTCCTAAGGGATTCCTTGCTGCTGCAACTTATGTAAGACAATAATTTTGACCAAGGAGTGGTGGAAAAGGCTCAGCAGTTGGCGATCATAGCTTCTTTTCTTGAAAAGTGAGGCCATCTTGTCAATGCTCCATAAAAGGTAGTATGGTAGATTCATCAATTTGACTTTGGTGAAGTGCATTAGTAACCTTATATGATATGAGTAAATCCTAGAGTATCTCCCCTCACAGGTGAAATACCTGATAATTTGCTTCACCAACAAGGCATACCTCTCTAGCAAGTGGGAAAAAGGAAAAACAGCCTTGCAGCCTTGTTGACAACGTGGTTTTAGGTAGGGTTCATAATAGCACAACTCTAACTTCTTTTGTTTAAACCATATCTTGTCATTGTCTGGTATACTTGTTGCTTTGGAAATGGATTTAGATGAGAGTTCAAACTCCGCTCCTACTAGGCTAACTTGGTGATTTTGCAAGCCAATGAAAAACAATCTAGTCAACTCGGAGTGGCTTTTGACTTGTTTGACCTTTTCACAAAACTGATAACACCCAACATCCTGAAAGCATGAAAGGATCATGGGAGAGGAAGCAATATGAAATATGTATAAGGGTTCAAACCTATTTTCCTTTCCTCCATTGTATTTTTGTTGAGGCTTGGTAGGTCTTTGACTTTCATCACTTCTGGTGTGAATCTTTGCTTCGGACATGGTGGCTGTTTCTTTGGCACAAAAGGCTTTTTGAAAATTTTTTGAGGGCCTTTAGGTCAAAAGGTTGAAATGAGTGAAGTGAGAGAAAATTTGTGCAAATGAAGGCAAGATGAAACTCTCCAAGAGTGCACTTAGTGTTTTAGAGGTTTGTTTGATGTCACTCAGCCTCCTTTGGCACATATAACAATTCTCCCCTTCAAACCCTAACCAAAGGTATTTAAAATTGATTTTTATGTAGCCTAGGGTTTGGTTCAATTAAGCCTTTAAATATGAATTTTCTTAGGAAAATGAAAGCTTAGGAGGCAAGAAAACAAATCACCAACCTCATGTCTTGACCTTTGCAGAAGCTTTGAAGGTGAAAAAACTAAAATTTGACTCCTTTTGGAAATTTTAGACAAACTCTCTCTGTGCGTAACATTGGTGCGTAGCATAGGTGCGTAACACTGGTGCATAATAGATAGGGGATGGGACATTCAAGCTTTAGGAGCATAGCATAGGTGTGTAACACTGATATGTAACAGGCAGGAGACACGCCAGTCGAGCTTCAGGAGTGTAGCATAGGTGCGTAATAGGCAGTTTGTAGACACTCTACTGTGTCTGTGCGTAACAATGGCCCAGGTGCATAGCACTG
Source organism: Pinus albicaulis (assembly GCA_034641835.2). Classification (NCBI taxonomy): domain Eukaryota; kingdom Viridiplantae; phylum Streptophyta; class Pinopsida; order Pinales; family Pinaceae; genus Pinus; species Pinus albicaulis. The sequence goes on from CM076580.1 coordinate 825,386,476, forward strand.
GGCCCTGGGTGCGTAATGTAGTGTTAAATAACACTGCGGCCACCCCTCCTATGCGTAGCACCGAAGGCCAGGTGCATAACACCAGACTCGGTGTGTAACGCCTGAAAACTTTCACTAATTTTCACAGAAACGTTCGAAAACTTCTCTCAATGGCTTCCTTTGGCTTGGAGATGACAAATGGTACTGGGGGAATACCAAAAATCCTTTATAACCCTTTTGAAAATAAATTTGAAGTCAAAACCCACTTTTGTAATGTTCTTGTTTGCTTACTTTTTTTCACTGTGTCTTTGACTATTTTGGTCCTGTAGGTGGACAATTTGATGAAAAAATGGTTCTTTTTTCACTGCTGGAGGCTTCTTAAGGTTCTCCTTATTTTGAAAATATTCCTGAAGACACTACGCCCATGTATGTTAGCTTATGCTTTGCAAAAAGAATATTTTTGAACTTTTAACACCTACACACAACAAATTCATCCCTTTTTTCCATTTCTCCTTTGACCGATATTTTGTGTTTGAAACATTCTTTCCTTTGACCTTGTCATTTTTTCAGTGGAAAAACACCTTTGTCAGCTCTGTGAAGTGTTGTTTATATTTTAGTCACATTTTTGCATAATAGTCTTTTGACAAAGAAGTCCTTGTTGGGAGTTTCACTGTTCTGCTATAAACTAGGGGTATATCTGTTTGTTTTTAGGTCACTTTGATCACTATCTCTTTTGAACTTGGATAGCTTGCTTTGTCACATAATGGCCCTTGCTTATCATAGCTACTGTCTTTGGCAATTTCCACCCATGTTTTTCCCCTTTTTCCATTTGAAGATGTCTTTAATTGTTTTTAGAGAAAAAGATCTTTGAATTGGGAGTTAGTGCTTGTCTGCCAAACCCTAGGGTAACTGAAAAACCCTTGAAACCATCTGTTGTGATGAAGGAGGTTTCTTGGTCACTATTTTGACCCTCTTTGTCTATCTTCCCATGCTTTTGAGTTCATCACTACTCTATTGCTTGGTCAAAACAGTCAATGAATCTTGATTCCCAACAAACAAATACCTTGTTACTTTCTTCTAGGTTTTGAATGGTCTTCTCATATGATGACCTTCCTTAATTTACCTTACCTCATGATTAATCTAATGCCTTTTGGTATTTTTGCAGGAATATAAGAAAAGTGCATTTGTCCCTCTACAATTTTCATGCTCAAAGCCAAACAAATTTTAAATGATCTTTTTTCTTTGAGCTACAATGTTGCTTATGTGCCACTGTCTTTCATGACCTGCATGGACCTTTTGATGGGCAACACTTCATAACATTCTTTGATGAGATCATGTTCTTCCTTGTAAACCTTTTTAAGCATGTTTTCATCTTCCTACCAGCTATGGATGCCTTTATAAGATTTTTTAGGTCTCCTTCTTTGACTCTGTTTCTGATGTTGACCATTTATAAAAACATTCCTGTAGAAATTCTTTGACATGGTAAATTTCTCCTTTGTAGGCTTACTACTTGATCAAGAGGATACCTTTGGGGGTATTTTGATGTTCTTTGGATAATGAAAAGCCTCATCCTTGTGTTATTTTGACTTCACCTTTGAATACTTGTGGAAATAATGCATTTAGAACCATGATAGTGCATAACCTAGGTGACCCTATTTGACTTATGGTAATGTCCTTGGCATAGGTTTTTGGACTGAAAAATTCAAATAGGGTTTGGATGAGAAGGCGGGGTTTTTGACACTCTATTATGCACTACCATCCTAGACAACTAGAAAACCTTGTTTTAATTCAAAGAGTTTTTAGACAGGGAGTTTTGAAAACACCATTTCTTGAGGCACTTGGTGAGAAGGAGAAAAGTTTGGTTTACTTGGAAAAACAAGGTGTGAAATTAGAGGGCTTAGGAAAACATAGATAGAGTGTTATAGGCAGGTATTGCAAGCATGGTGAGAGTGAGGGACATTGGTCTTCTCTGGGTGATAGATTGGCCATGCTTTGACAAGGACGTGGGATAATGAAAAAAATTCTCTTTGAGGGGATTTATAGAACTCACATGATTATTGAATTCCATTTCTAGAAATCTTGGAAAAAGAATTTAGTCATATAAATAGGTGATAATTACTGATGACTAACAAGACGCTGTGTTGGTGATTTCATAAGTGATATAACACATACTTCAAACCTTGGAAACCTTGCAATATAATTCATGAATGTTTTGTTCTTGTCTTAGGGCATGTAGTAGCTAAAATGATAGGGGATGATAGACCTTGTTTAATTTGTGCTGGGAATGATGTCTGATTTGACCAGATCATTGGGAATGATGCCCAAATTGACCTATAACAGCTGCCCCCTAAAGCATGAAGTCAGAATAATAAAAATAGTTTTCGAATGAGATGCTTTATGATGTGATGGGTTGGAACTGAAGCAGAGTGGTGACCTGCATCAATCTTACAATACATTACGTCATGATCTATCCTCTTGATCATGAATTTTTGAGGGAGGCATTCCCATGCTCAGCACATAAAATATCTAATAACATGTACATAGTGCAGAAAGTCATCTACATTGAAATGTTTCCCAATACAGACATGCCTACAAATATAGGCCCATGTTCGGATGACGATATGTATGTAAGGTCAGCGTATAGATGATGTGTACAACAATCCTGAAATCATAGCCCGGATGGTTGAAACTAGATCCGGGGTCTTCTTATCTTGTTCACTCGATCATTAGGGTACAATTCTAGCCATGCGAATATATAATTTTTAGTCGAACATGGTAAGACATCGTTTGATTACCAGCCAATGATGCGAGTTGTTAGCGAACACAAGAGAACCACCATTGATCTCAATGGCCCTCAAGGTATTGCAATACATTTCGTAAGGCCTGAATAGATGATTTAATGTCAAATGCCAAAAAAAAACTTGTGGTCAAAAGTCCAAAAGCGGGGATCTTTTCGATGTTGTAACAAGCCTCATGGTAGTGGAAATGATGTTTCTATGTAAAATTCCTGGATGATGATTTGACATCGATAGGGAGCCAATTTATTATGAAATGAGAGTTACTAATTTCAGAGACAAAATGTGACTTGATATAGCAATGTTCATTGAGGAAAATCATGAGAATGGAGGTTTATTAGTATTGCAAAAGGATGAGTATTCATTGGATGACTTCTCTTGAACATATCGATGACATTGATATGAGTTGGCAGCATTGACCCAAAAATGAAGTGAAGATATGATGAACCATAGGAATGAATGATCTGTTAAGAATATTACCCAACCCAAAGAGTAATGATGATGGAGTGAATTGTCATGTTCAAGAGCGACCTACTACCATAAAAGTTCTGTTCACTTTCCCAAATTTTCTCCAGTCATTTGTCGACTAGTACCTCTTTATTTTTTAACAAGCTTGAGGAGGATAATATATGCTTGATCTATAATTCAACCCTTTGGGTGAATAATGTATCACTATTTAATATTTTAATGAGTCTAGCAATGAATGAAACTCTATCCTTGCCATGATGGACAAGCCCGTCACTATTTTATGTTTTAACGAGCCTAACAATAGTGACAACCCAATCCTTTTTCATATTTAGAGAGTTTGAAAAAGAGGACAAAATAAAATTCCATAAGTACTTTCTCATAAAGTTATATCTCATATCTGAAAAGGTGTAAAATGATATCTGAGAGAACCTCCTAGCCATGTTCGACTAAGGCATTCCTTTTTTGTAAATAATCTATCTCAGTCTAGAAAAGGGTTAAACTTTTAATGAGTAGATATCAATTCATTTACTTTTATGGGCTCGAAAATACAAGTTCTCAACAATATTTTCACATTATCGGAGTATGAAAAGAGCTAAAATAAGACTCCATGGGTTCCTTTTTCGCTGTTATCAAAGCTCAAAAAAAAGATAAAAGTGCGCTTCAAGTCCTTTTTTGTTTTTATCAAAGCTCGAAAAATAAGGATAAAATTATGCTTTGTGGTCAACTCATTATTTGAAATAAATATGCACAACTAATCTGCTCATCAGTTGCAAACCTATTTAGAACAACATAAAATGGATTAAAAATACTTGTTTCATGATAAAAATTCAATAAAACCATAGGCACAACAATAAATATTATTTGCAAATAATCAAATGACTAATTAAAAGAGTTTTACTATTCATTTTTACTATTTTAAAGTTACCATCCGCATTTTGGATCTCTAAACCTATTTTTCCCCCGAACTTCAACTGTTCATTGTGATCAACCCTGTGGATAGTTTTCATTGCCGTTTGATCCAAGTTGGTTCCATAAACCCCCTCTTTCTTTCAATAGTCATTTCATTTCAAATTTTTAGGGATTTGGGCCCCTTAGGGTAAATTGTTTTTCTAAAGAGGGAAACGCACCCTTGGGCATCGAAAACTACATTGGAAGGCACTCAAAATGAAGCCTAGATGCATATGCAACTCACTGTCTATTGACCAAGAATGCGTTGGGCGCAATTCATATTTTTTATTCTTGCATTGTACCCAAATTTTTCCTAGTTTTTTGCATGAAAAGGTGTCTAATGAGTCTTATGGTTATGTTTCAGTGATTCATCAAACTAGAATGATGGTTACTTAGAGAGAAAAAGAGCATGTACAATAAAATATTATTTTCATTAATAATTTGTGTACTGTAAGAGCCCTAAGAGATCGTGGGTTATTAAATTACTTTCGATTTTCACGTATGAGGCAACAAATGGAACTTTTGGATTACCTTGTTCGTGCATGGGATCTGGCAATTGAGGAATTTCACATTAGGAACAAAGTGGTTCTAATTATAGTAGAGAAAATATGTTTTCTAACATGCTTGTTGAGGAGAGGCTTACCCATTTCTCTCTCAGGGTCTGCTCTCGAAGGAGGGACGGTAAGAGACTATATTTTTTAGTTTTTCTATCGAGGGGAAAAAACTAGCAAGGATGGGAAAATAAACATCTGTGATATTCATGACTTGCCATTGAGAACCATCCTATTTACAATCATAAAGCTTCCTGGTACAGTTACACTACATGTAGCGAATAGATCTTATATGAAATATGCACTAGAGTGTATGAAACCAACAATTTTCAACTGGGTTGAAGCTATACTCTCTCAAATGAAAGAAAATATGAGAAGGGAAAAGGGAGGAAGGAAGAAAAAATTTAGTTATGGTTTGATCCTCATTTATTTTTCCTTAGAGAGGATTCCACTGATGCAGCCTCAGCATGTGATACTAGGTGTATCTAACCCTAGAGATCCAAGGATGCAGATATGGGTATAACTGATGGCTAGACATGCAGGCCAATCATCCATCGTGTTCTCGACTGCATTCTTCGCTTGGATCAGGCAACAAATTATCGCCATCGATGAGTATGTATATGAAGGAGTTGATTTCCGAGGAGATTAAGACTTAGCTTTACTAGAAGGCGCTCAGTGGGGTGCAATCGGTAAGAATTTTTGACCTTATTTTTTATTTTTCTAAGTTTTATACATGTTTTTTTATTTTGATGTTTTCCGAAGACCAAAATAAAATTTTAATTTAATGCAAATGTGGGTCGATTTCAACCAGTGGTTGAGCCAGAGCATGGAGTGAATGAACCAGTAGAGAAGGTTGTCGGGAGAGAAGTCCATCAGGATTTAGACATGGCTGAGATTCTTGCTAAGCTTTAGCAGCACATAGAGCGGTTGACCTTTGGGATTCCATATTTCTGGATCGAAGAGTTACCCATGTGATTGCAACACCACACTATTGGCATTCATAACTTCTCGATACAGTTACTTTGTAGGATAGCTAGATCGATAACATGCTACCATGAGCATCACTAGTTTACTTTTGACATTTTGCATACATTTTGAGGTCATATGACTAATGTGTCTTGGGCACAAATTTTTGTAAAAACCTATAACTATCTATCTATTTGATTTTAGTGTTTTCCTATGTTTATTACGAAATCCTATTCAATTATGTGAATGTATCTTTAGATGTGTTGCAAATGTCTCTTTATAACATAATGAGCTAAAGAATTAGTCAATGTGTTCAAGTTTCTGGAAATGTGTTGATATTGAATGAAATCAAAATGTCTTTCCAAAAGTTTAACTCTTAGGAACATATGATGCAGTGTTGGATTTATAACAATATAAACACTATTAATTTGTAATACCATGAGTTGCAAGTCTAACCTTATGATGATACGGTTAATACCAAATGAAATGGCATAAGAGAGAATTTCGATCAATGCTCTATTCTCAACGATATTGTTTTTTGATATACTGATAAAAATCCCTTGAAAACTCACTAACTTATCGTTCAGAGTGAAAATGGCCCACGCTGCAGAGGATAGATTCTGTGTACTACGATTAGGACCATCAGCATACCCAAAAAATGGTACCAAATATTCATACATCCATCATGAAATGTAAAGTGGATTACTAACGTCAAGGAAACTCTAAAAAACAAACTAAAACAGTGAATGCAAATCAAGAGCACATATATACAATCTAATACAAAAAATTACTACACTTATGATTAAGCATAGTCACGTTTGAGATACAACCCATTTCGAGGTTGCGCCAACAGAATTCCATCATAATCTACCAACTCGTAGGAATCTTTAGCAAGAACGCTTTTGAGAATATAGGGGCCATGCCATAATGGCTCAAATTTCCCTGTACCTATTACATTAGCTTCCTGATCATAAAGAAGGACCAATTCTCCCTTTGAGAAAATGTGAGGCTGGAAATGCTTGTCGTATTGCGCCTTTATACGTCTCTTATGCGCTTTGTTGGCCAATTGGGCTTCACGACGTGTTTCATCAATATGGATGAGGTTAAAAGGAAACACTTATTCACTGAGGTGTCTAGTAACAAGTCGATTGCGAGCTTTAACGATAGTATTTCACATTATATTGGCAAGATAGCTTCCAGACCAGACACCAATTGACAAGGGGTAAATCCAGTTGCATTCCTTACCGAGGTTTGGTACACCCACAAGGCTGAGTACAAGATCAAATTCCAGTTTTGTTTATGAACTCCTATCATTCGTTGAAGCATTCGTTTAATAATTTTGTTAATTGCCTCAACTTGTCCATTTGATTGTGGATAATAAGGAGTAGAACTATCATGTGACAATCCTAACTTGGCAGTCAATTCAGTAATCATGTGATTACAAAAATTCTTACCATGATCTATGATTATAGCCTATGGGACCCCAGACCATGCAATGACATGATTAAATAAAAACAATGCAGTTGTTTATCATGTGTTGTTGAATGTAGGCATCTCTTCGACTCACTTGGTAAAATAGTCTACTGTGACAATAATATAACCATGCCCCTCATATGAAAAAGGGTTATAGGTCATGAATTCAATTCCCCATTTTGAAAATGGTCCCACAGAGAAAAAAAGATACATTGGCATTGGAAGTTTATGGATTTTATGATCAAATATGTGGCATGCATGACAACTTCTGACCACGAGGATGTAGTCGCGAAATATGGTAGACCAAAAGTAACCGACGCGGAGTATCTTCTATGCAGTTTCGTATCTAGACAAGTGTCCACCACAAGTCCCAGCATGAAAATAATTTAAAACCTTTTTGGCCTCCTCATGAGTGAGGCACCTTCTTAAAATTGTATCGACACCACAACGATAAAGTGTTTTGTCGATGATTAGATAATATTTGGCTTGGTATCAAATACGTCGTTGGTCAGAGCGAGAGGTATCAAGAAGAAGATTTTGGGTCTGGAGATAAATGATAAGATCCCCATACCAAGGATCATATGATTCGATCAAAAAAAGAGACTCTTCAGGAATAGATGGTTCCGACGTAGTAGCAGTACTATCAGATGGAAGGTCACATAGAAGCTTAGCCAAAACTAAAGACTTGTTTGACTTGGATTTATGAATTCCAATTCAAATTCTTGCAAAATGACAATCCATTTTCAATACTTTCCCCCTAGAAATTGATGTGATAAAATATAATTCATGGGGTTGCAATCCAAAATGACAATGGTCTTTCAGAATAGGATATAGTGGTGAAATCTTTGGACATCTTGAACAACCACCAAGGCAAGATTTTCTATGTACAAATACTTCACTTCTGTATCATTGAGATTACAACTCAAATAATAGATCAGATTTTCTATCCCATTTTATACTTGGACCAATACCATAGCAATGATCATATCAGCCATGGAGATATATAAGAAATAATCACTCTGATAATTAGGGGGATACATTAATGACACCCAGACAAGTGTATCCTTGATAGCATCAAAAAGCTTGTGAAACTTGGTCCTAGTGGGAGGGAATCGCCTTTTTCAAGAGCCGAGAAAATCCTTTAACCATTTCGGCATATTTGGGTATGAACCTCCTTAGGAAGTTAGCCTTTCCTTGAAGTTTCTGTAACTGAAGAAAATTTGATGGCACAAGAAAATCAAGAATGGCCTAGACCTTCAATGGGTCTATTTGAATTCCTTCTTTTGAGATGATGAATCCTAGAAAATAACCATAACCAACAAAAAACACACATTTATGTGGATTGAGGCATATTTTGTAGTGTCAGCAGTATAAAAAGATAGCTCTCAAATACATCAGGTGATTAGTCTGATTTTGTGAAAGCGCGGGTAAATCGTCTAGATAGGGTTGAAAAATTTTCTTGATGTCATTGAAAGCATAATCCATTTCTCTTTGAAACGTTGCCCCAACATTATTTAAACCAAATGGGAGTTTCCTATAAGAGAATGTGCCGCAGGGACAGATGAATGTTGTCTTATATTGGTCCTTTGGGCAGATATTTATTTAATTATAGCCAGAAAATCCATCCATGTACGAAAATATTTTGCACCCAGCACAATCTTCAATAATATGGTCGATAAAGGGAGTAGGATAATTGTCTTTTGGACAAGAAATATTGGCATCCTGATAATCAATGCACACTTTGATGGTTCCTTATTTTTTCATAACAGGAATGATGTTGGAAGCCCACTCAGTTAGAAAAACAAGGTAAATGAAATCAGCGCACAAATTTTTTTCAACTTTTGCTTTAATGGCAGCGGCCTTCTTCGAATGAACAGGATGAAGGCATTGACGTACTGGCTTGACATTAGGGTACATATTAATAGTGTGTTCAACGATACTAGTATCTATGCCTGGCATTTCCTCATAATACCAAGAAAATACATCACAAAATTCACGAAAGAGAGAGTGATATGTTTCGAGTTCTAGTGGTGAACAAGACACACTAACATGAATATTTTCTAACATGCCAAGTTTGGTCAAAATATCGATAGAAATGGCTTCTTTAATATTTGACAAGTTTCGCTCGAAATCGATTGCATTAATAAGAAAAAAATTCAAAATAAATTTTTTATTGATGGTTGATATAGTTCACTAATATTATCTTCTTCATAATTAGGAAGATGGGAATGATGATGATGATCTTCCCATGGTTCTCCTTCCAACATCATGGTTTCCAAAATGTTATCATCTATCAATAAAGTTGAGGAAAAAGGATTAGATGGAGTACCATAATTTAATGAATGATCAAACAAAATGACCGACGACGATGATTTCGGATTCACCGCCCAAGCCAGATAGATTGATTTCTATGCCAACTCAATAGGGTTGAGCGACATAAAATTATCCAACATAACAAATTCAGAATCACCAGTACTCTTCCTTAAGTAAGATGGAGTGGAAGAGATCATGTAGCAGTTCCCTATATTTTCAATTTCTATCAACGTCGCAAGCAATGATAATGCAAAGGTTCCCATGAGAGTGGAATCCTTTAAGAGTCCTACACCAACATTCTAAAGTGCGATTTGGGGTGCGTGAACTAATGGAACACTTACAGTTACCTGGGAAGTGGAGGAAAATAAGGATAGCTAATTGATTATTGTGATAACACCTTTATGTGGAAAGGCGATCATTCTAAAATATGTAGAGATGATCACAGTCCTAACATACACCCATGGCCTTCGAAGTAAAATATTGTAGCCAAGGGGTCCGTCAAAAACCTCAATTTCAACATTCACTGTTTTCCCCCCTAGTTCAACATGCAAGTTATTGATAATACCACAAGAATTATATGTACATCCATTGAAATATTTCAACTTCGTTGCCAATTGAGATAGGCACGGTGATCCAAGTGACTTCAAAAAATTTATAGACATAATGCACATACATGCTCCCTCATCAATAATAGTACGATTAACAAGTTGATTGATAACATTTACCTAGATTGATAATTCCAATTCTGCCAGTATTTGTGGCATATAGCCCGTATGATTAAAGACTACGAGATTAGAATCAGTCGGATGAATTCCACCAATTGCCAACAACAAACCCTGTTTCTGGGAGGGAAAATTTTGCACCACCTCAAGCGCTGACATAGATGAAGGGGATTGAGAAAATCCTTCAACTATATTATAATTTTGATCAGCTTTTGCTCGAGGATTAAATGTCGATTTATGAACGACTCCCTTTGGTGGCTTGATTGTAAATTCAGGAATAACAGGTGGTGGTATAGATTCCGTGGATAGATTCATGGTAGAGGTAGTAAGTTGATCAGTAGCCTAAATACCATAATATTTATTACTTGTTGACACCAAAAGATCTGTCGATGGATTTGTGACAAATGACATAAGCACTTGTGAACTAGAAGTTGGATCTGTAGCAACCAAATTTGTGTCCGCATTCGGAAACGAATCTGTCAACATAGCTGACGCATGTGAGGTATTAACCCTTTTTTAGACTTCAGTGTGGTGAGGAAAATCCCAAAAAAAGTGTTCTTCATTACATATTATGCAAGGATAATGAGGTTTCCAATTTTCGGACGATTGATTAGATGATATTTCCTGCGGGGTAGAAGTTTTCTTTTTCTTTGATTTCCCTTTTTTCTTACTTCAGGGTTGCTTGTCACTTTTTATCTTGTCGGATGACACGAAATGTATTTCGAAATAAGGCACATGATCATATGCAATAGTGTGATTTGTGCTTGTATTACAGATCATATCGTCTCTGGCATGAGGATCCTTTGATGGAGGAGGAATAGTAAAATTAGATCTTGGTGTGTTGGGAATTTTCACATAGAGCGTTCCAGACTGAGTATAAATCAAGTATAAATATTGGGCATGAACAATGACCTGCTCTTCAGTGATGATGCCACCCTTAGCCACATCCTCAGTTATAGATGGTAATAGAGACTTAATGAACCACTTAGCAAAGAGCTGATTAGGAACAAATGTCTTAACCATTCTATGATGATGACTCCATTCATGAATATGATCATAAATGTGAGTATCATTAGTCTGTTTAAAATTAGTGAACACTTCCAGTTTCATATCATATGGGTAACTGGAAGTGGGTCAAAAAGACAACATCTAGAGCAGTGAAATTATCAAAATAATCTCTTGGTAAATCAATGTACCATTTTGCATCTGGACCAGTGAGTGTATGTTGGAAAAGACGTAGTCAAACAGAGTCATCATTCAAGGAGTTAGATGAAAACCAAAAATGATAAGTCATAACAGGAGTCTACAGGTCTTTGTCTAGGTTTCCACTGAACTTAGGAATATCTGAGGGTAATTTATGAGGTATCACTGGCTAGCAAGGAGCATATTTGATTGGAAAATTGGTGATCCGGTTTAAATATGGTAACTCTAAATTTGTAACAAAGGGAAACTATCGATTGAGGTCGGGTTGAGAATATCCAAGGTATGATGGAATTGCTTGGTAAATAGGCCTTTGAGAACCAACATAAGGAATCTATTGTTGGTAACCCAAATAGGGGTTGTTTTGATAGGCAAATTCTTGAGAATTCTGTTGACCAAAACCTGGGTACGATACTTGTTGAAATGAAGGTTTTGGAATTTTCGCTTGTGGCTGCCAAGGGGTCTTTCCACCAATATGATAACCCAAATTAGGATAACTTGGATTTGGTTGAGGATAGGTATAACCTATTTGTGGCTACAACATCCCATAATATGGTAATCCAACTTGTGAATAAATGATTCTGGATACAGATGGTTGTTGTAAACCAGCCGAAGGAGTTAGAGTTTGAGGGCTCAATACTTGATAGTATTGAGTTTAAGGACTCGCTTGAGATGGTTGAGGAAAAAAATTTTGAGTCTTTAACAAGGGTAAATATTTATTAACAAGTGGAGTTGATGTGGTTGGAACAGGTTGAACCGGTTGATACGAGTGTAAAACCATTTGTGGTTGGATAGGTAGAGTGGGATGCCATTGACAAAATATCATTTCAATATTAGGATGACCAAATAATGACGGAGTAATGTCAAAGTGGGTGACCATAGGTTTCCCCCCAGCATGAGGAGTATAATAAGATGGAAAATATTGTTCTCCAAATGTAGGGAGCCTAGTTGAGATTGTACTGGATGGAATATACCCAGATGGACCAGCTTGATATTGCCATGATGATGGATATAAAGGATCAATTCGTTCAGTACTCACTATAGGTTTACCAGTTAGAATACTGTTACACCATTTTTTTGGTCATCTAACCTTTTATCATTAGATGGACCCAAGTACACCATGTAAGACCAGTTTTACCCCAAGTAAAACTACTTTCACTATGTTAATTAGGAAACCTCAAAAGGAAACATTAAACAAACCTATATTTGTTTGATTTTCCTCAAGGAATAATTAATTAAACCATAATTTAATTATTATTCCCAGTCATGTTTAACCCAAAAACAAAGAAATTAATGAGATAAACCCATAGTTATCTTATTATTTCTAGGAATAATTATTTAAATAATATTCCTTGTTAAATATGACCAAATCAACCACCATTAATCAAATAAATCATTATTTATTTGATTATATCCCAACCACTTCCTTAAAAAGATAAATAAATCATTTATTTATTTATGCTTCACTAATCAAGGAATTTGACCCAAGTCAAACACCCTTTCCCTCCAACAAATAATAATAAAATATTTCGTAGAGGTGGATCTAGATTTGATTAACATTATTTTAATCATACACCAAGATCTAGAATGACCCAATATTTTTTTATAAATAGGAGCGTTTTCCCCATCATTCTTCACCTTTTGTTGCCTATTAGATCACTCTGGATCTATACACTTGGTCTCATCTCTATCATTTGCTCCCATTGAGCTCTATCTTCTACATTGGGTTTTCTACATCTACAAGAGAGAGAAAGCTTAGATCTGAAGTGCTGAGGACTACAAAGAACCCATCCCATTGAGGAGATCTGGATACACCTTCTTGTTTCCTCCCAAGTGCCCTGTAATATAAAAATTCATTCAAAAATCGTGTTCTTGTCTTGTCTGTTGGATGCATGGAGCAAACCCTTTACTTTACTCCTTAATGTCTTTCCATTTATAGATTTGTTTGTTGCAGCATTTTAACTACTAATCGCAGATCTGAAGATGTTTGGAAGCCTCTATTGTTGTTAGGGCTATTAGTTATGCGTAGCTAAAGTGGTTCTTTTTCGTACACTTCGACGAAGAATTCATACTAACAAATGGCGACTCCACACGGGTTTTAAATTACGACCGCTGTCGTTTTTCATATTCCTGCATATCCAGCTACTTCAGGCCCTAGGGCTTCTTTTCAGCTGCTTAGTTTTCCTCTTTTTATGTCATTTTCTCACATAAAACCCTAAAAACTTAAAATTTCTTGGTGTGTTTCGCTTGCCTGTTACGCAGGTAGCGACACCGGCCCCTTAGCTGAGAGCGGCAACTTTTAGAAATCTGTCGTAGAGACAAACGTAGGAACGGTCGCCTTTTTGGCCCTAGAGCACCAGGCACGGACCTCCGGTCGCACTTTTCAGCATTTTACAGGCACACTCGGATGGAGTGACTGCGACTGCCTTTTTTCTCCGTATTTTTTTGCAATTTTTGCGGGATTCTGCTATGAAACACGTGAGGTCTTCATTGTCTCGCTCAGCCCGCCTTGACCAAGATCTGATCTGTTTTTACCCATCTAAGTGGGAACCCAACCCCTTAGGGCTTTAGTACCCTCCACTTTTGTGGAAGAGTTTTAGTTGTTTCAACCGTGGGTTTTTCAGAGCTTCAGCCCCTTGTTTTCCAGATCTGTTACCTCCCTTTCAGATCCGTCGAAATCAGCCTTTTTTCCTTTCAAATCACCCCTTGTCGTTTTGTTTGGACCTCCTTTTGAAGGCCTCCGCCCTGCCCCCTCGGTTTTTTGCTGATTTCCCTCCTTTTTTCCAGCCACCTTGCCTCTGTCTCTTGGTTGTGACCTGCACCTCTTGCCTGCAGCTTTATCCTCCAGATCTCTGTCCCTTTTGACCCTAGATCTGTTGAGCTCCCTTTATGTGTGTTTTACATAGTTTTCCCTTTCTTTTCAGCATAGTTGTGAGAGACCCACCTTCTTGGGTTAGATAAATGCATACGTAGTACATTATTTTCTATCATTTTCGGCCGGTATTTTACCATTCTCTGGCAAGTTTATTTCGGGAACGCGACACACTTTCTTGCTCTCAAAACGAAAAGGGTTTAAAAATTAAAATTAACGCACACCACACACTGACCCTAAGTGAAGAAGCGCCTGGTTAACACCGCTTGGCAAAGACTCTAAAATAAATTGTCACTGCACTTTGTCTGCCCTTGACCTCACTTGATTCTGTCCCTTCCTGCCCTTGTCGGTTTCCTTCTTTCTGTCATCATTGCGCCCCCAAGGCGCCTTTCCCAGAGACTTCTTGGCCTTCACCCTCAGTTTCCGGTTGATCGACCTGCTCCGCACCGCCATCGTCGAGCCAGTCCACCTTCGATTCCGCACTCCGACTCCTCTCCTGATTCATCGGGTCCCCCTTCTCCTTCTGGTTCTCCCCCTGTTACCTTCACTATGTCTGGTCCAGGGCCTAATGCTAGCGGTTCTCCCGGCCCCAATGTCGGCCCTACTTCTAGCGGAACCGCCACTACCCCGGCCACCCCTGTGCTGTCGTACATTGCAGGCCTCAGCCTCCCTGATTTCCATCAGTTGATTAACGACCCCATTCACCACAATGCTACCTGGCCCGCTATGCCCACCAAGCTGCCCTCTGATATCCCTAAGTTCGAGGGCCTCAATGGAGAAGATCCAACCAATCACGTCTGGTCTTTCCACATGTGGTGTTCCTCCAATTCCATTACTGACGACTCCATCCGTCTTCGTTTGTTCCAACGCACGCTTACCGGCGAAGCTTCTAAATGGTATGTCGAACAAGCCACCTCTTCCCATACCACGTTCGAGACTCTTTCCCAAGCCTTTTTTTCATTCTTCCAGCTCCCTCTCCGATACGACACTGGCACGGAGCTCTTGACTTCCTTTAAGCAATCCTCTTCCACACGCCTTTCTGCCCATGTTCAGGAGTGGCGACGAAGACGGAGCTTATGTCGAGCCCCTCCCTTTGAAGATCGGGTTTACATGGACTGGTTCCTTCGCACCCTTCCGTCTCCCATCGGCAAAGATGTCTCCTCTCACTTTCCTCAGACAGAAGAAGCCGCCCTCCAAATAGCCTTAAAATATGACCTGATCTACGCTCAATCCGGTTATGTTTATACCTTCCTTCCTGACATCCCCAGGCCCGGTGGCGCTAACGCCCCGGGGGCATCTCATTCTGCCGACGGTATCGTTGGATCTCTTTCCCATCCATCTGCTCACCCTCCTATGGGCTATGGTCTCCCCCAGGGAGGGGCCAGCACCTCAAGCACTCTTCCCCCTCCTGGCAACATGTATCCAGGATACGACATGCCTCCTCCTTTTGCCCAACCTCCTGCTTACCTCAATGTCGCCCAACCCAACCCTTACCTTTATCCACAGCCTGGTGCGCCAGCTCCTCCAGCATATGCGCTTCCGCCTCCCTTGCCTCCTCACAACCCGCAACAGCACTTACCACCCCCTCCAGGGCAAGTATTTGCACAGCAGGGTGCGATTAATCCCCCTTTTTCTCAAAGAAGGCGGAGAGGCAACCAGAAACCATCTGCCCCCGGTACCCGAGGACCCAATTTTGGTATGGACCCTCACACTAGCAACCAGCCTCAGGGCATTCCGCCCAGGCCGGACAGGCCGCTTCGCACAAATAAGCCCTGTTCGTGTTGCGGTGTTTACGGTCACTACACTCACGATTGTCCTCTCTTACCCCAGATGCGACAGATGTGGGAGTCTCAAGCCACATTGCGCGGACAACACGCCTCCCCTCATGCTCCTCCTAATGTGGCCACTACCTAGCCAGCTGTGTTCACTGATCCTTTCCCTCAACAGGGATTCGTGGCTACCCAACCGCCCGACAGCCAGGTAGCCGCCCCCCCTTCCATTTCTGGTTCCTCTGATTACCAGATCCTTATGATGCACTCCGATCCTTCCCCATCCGTCGATCTTCACCTTCAAACTCGATCTCGCCAGTACCCCAAGCCTCGTGCTCAGTCTGCTCCCGAGCCTCCCTCTTCAGGTTCTACAGAGCCTCTTTCGACATCCAGTGGCCCCTTACACATCCCTCAACCCAAAGTTGAGATTCATCCAAAAATTCCAAAGGGACCATTATGCTGAAATGCTGCTTCCGGTCGAGCCACTTAGTCGTATAGTATAGTAGATGATTTGGCGCAATCCCCTGCTGCCATTTCCACACTGGAACTCCTCCAGTCGTGCCCTTCCCAAAAGAAGGCTCTACTATCTGCCATGGGCGCTGTCGATCCTGCTGATGACCAAATGATTGTTTTCGACGCCACCCAATCGGACCATCCCCCTCTTCCTCCTTCCGTCGCTTTCCAAATCCCAGTCAAAATCCGGAACGCCACTGTATCCCGGTGTATAATTGATGAGGGGGCATCCACCTGCGTGATGTCCGCTTCGGTTTGGAAGCAGCTTGGATCCCCTGAGCTGGCCCCGTCCGCGATCACCCTTCGAGCGTGGGACGGTCATGCCTCCCAGCCCATTGGCCTGTCTCGTAACTGTCCCATCACCCTCGCCGGTAAGACCGTTTGCATTAACGTCGAAGTTATTGATGCCCCTCTAGACTACAACATTCTATTGGGGCGCAGCTACACCTATGCCATGTCTGCTGTCCCATCCGCGGTTTTCCACAAGATGTCTTTCTCCCATAATGGGAAGATAGTCACCATTGACCAGTTGACATATCATGAGCCTCCCTCTCAGACCTCCCCTGAGACCACCATCTCTTCTGTAGCCAACAAGAAAATCGTCGATTCCCTGACCAGTGTCTCCCCTAGCGTTTACAAGGACTCCTCCCTGCTTGGAACTTTTCCTTGTCTTCCCCCTCCTCCTATCCCTGATCCCAGCTTGTCAAATGTTTGCATGATGCAATCATCTCAGGCCACCCTCAAACGGCCTGCTTCGGCTAGTCCGCAACCCGCTCCTAGCCATACTTCTCCGCCAACCGGACCTCCTCCTTCTGGCCTTCCTCCTACAGCTGGTATCCCTGAACCCCTTTACCCCCCTGGCTCAGTTCCCCCTGGCCTTAACCATCTCGGAGCCATCCCTCCTGGCCATTACCCTGCTGGACAGATCCCCTTCCTGGCTCCCCCTCCCGGAGTATTTTCTGTCCCCGTCATGGCCACCCTCTCTCTCCCTAATCTGTCCATCGGCCTCCCCGTCTGGTACATTGACCCTCCAGCCGCTACCCCTCCCGATCACCCCAAACCTTACCTTGCTTTGACACCGGTTAAACCGGTCCCCCTCACCTCTTCCGGGCCCCCCGCACCTCCACAAAACCCTGTGGTGCCAACCCCTGGAAAGAAAGGCAAAGCTCGTAAGGGGGCAACCAACCAGGACCAGGCCGCCCTGACAACTCTTACCTCCCCACGACCACCAAAGCCCGCCATCCAATGCGCTTTGTGTGATATCGTCGGTCACTCCACTCACATGTGTCCTGAATTGCCGCACCTCAAGCTTCTGGTCAACGAGACATTCCCCGACTCTGATATCCCAGAAGTCTATGTCACTATCCACGACTCTATCCCGAAACTCAAACACTTGCGCACAAACCACCCTTGTGCCTTGTGCGATTTTCACGGCCATTACACCCACCTCTGTCCCCGCCTTGACGAGTATCGTGCCTCCTTGGACATGTACCGCCAATTCAAGGCCACTTCGATCGGACCAGAGGGCATTCCTACTCCCATTCACATTCCTCCTCCCACTATCGAGCCAACGGAGCCCTCAACCACCGTTTTCTACCTGTCATCATCCCTGCGAGATAATTCACCGACCATTCAACCTACCAATCCTCTCAGCTCCTCCGCTGGCCTTGGATCTGTTGATATCGCCCATCTGAGCCCTTCTCCTCATGATGACCCGTCCCACACCACTACTTCCTCGGGTGACCCATCTTCCTCCAGTCTTCCCATCTTCCACTCTGATGAAGACATTATGGAAGCCATGACCAATCCCGACTTCTCCCTGGGACGATATGCACCATCGCGCATATTTCCTCCCACAGCAGTCCCATGACCAATACGTTGTGGAAACCAAAGACTTCATTCCTCATGCAGTCGATTGGTTCAAAAACCCTATCCCTGCACCTGATGCTTTCGAAGAAGGAAACATGGCCAATGTCTCGCCTACCATCAAAATTGACATTTCAGTCAAACGAGGCATCGAAGAATACATCACCTTGGGTGCCCAATGCACCCCGGAAGAGATTGAAGCTTACACCAAGCTTTTCAAAGAATTCCGCGATATCTTTGCTTGGTCCTATTCTGAAATGCCCGGACTCGATCCTGCCATTGTCGAACATCATATCGACACATGGCCTGATGCCAACCCAGTCCGACAAAAGATGAGACCCATTCATCCTTCCCGACGTGACGCTATCAAAGCCAAAATCGATAAGCTCAAGCAGGCTGGTTTCATTTACCCCATTGAATACACCACTTGGGTGTCTAACCCAGTTCCTGTTCTCAAGAAACAAGGCACCATTCGTGTCTTCACGGACTTTCGCGACTTGAACAAAGCTTGTCCCAAAGACAACTTCCCCACACCGTTCATCGACCAAATCATTGACGAGTGTGCGGGGCA
Organism: Pinus albicaulis; assembly: GCA_034641835.2. Lineage (NCBI taxonomy): Eukaryota > Viridiplantae > Streptophyta > Pinopsida > Pinales > Pinaceae > Pinus > Pinus albicaulis. The sequence continues at coordinate 825,405,482 of CM076580.1, forward strand.
TGAGGTCCTATCCTTTATGGATGGTTTCTCCGGATACAACCAAATTGCTATCCGTCCTGCTGATCAACTAAAAACCGCGTTCATCAGTCCATGGGGAACTTTTGCTTACCGGGTCATGCCCTTCGGCCTTAAAAACGCTGGTGCCACCTTTCAACGGGCCATGTCTTATTGCTTCCACGACTTAGCTCATATTATCCTTGCCTATTTAGACGACCTCACAGCGCGTTCTAAGCATCAGGCGCAACACCTACACGATCTGCGCACCATTTTTCTCCGATGTCGCAAGTATAATATCCGCCTTAACCCGTTGAAATGCGTTTTTTGCGTTCCCGCCGGCCGTCTCCTAGGCTTCATCGTGTCTAAGGAAGGTATCACTCTTGACCCTTTGAAAGTTCAAGCCATTCTTGAACTCCCCATTCCGCGTACCCTTCGCCAGCTCCAAAGCCTCCAAGGCAAAGCTAATTTTCTTCGTCGGTTCGTCCCTGACTATGCCACCACCGCACACGGGTTCCTTCGACTCCTACGCTCTCACATCCCATTTGTTTGGGATACCTATGCTCACGAGTCTTTCGATGCCCTCAAGCAGGCTCTCACATCTGCTCCCTTAATTCGCCCTCCCGACTTTAATCGGGACTTCATCCTATATATCTCCGCTTCCACCTATTCGGTCGCTGGAGTCCTTATCCAAGAGGATGACCATGGAATTGAGCATGTGATCTACTATGTCAGTAAGAACCTTGTGGGACCCCCTGTCTCATACTCCTATGATGAGAAATTAGTGATGGCTGTCGTGTTCTCAGTCCAAAAACTTCGTCATTATATACTCCTGCGCTCCACCAAGGTTGTGACAAATTCCAACCCTATGGCTTTCCTATTGAGTCGTCGTATCCTCACTGGGAAGTACGCCCGTTGGGTCGTTATTCTTCAAGAATTCGACCTTGAATTTGTCACCCCAAAAAGTAAGAAAGGCTTAGCCCTCGCTGAGCTCATTTCTGAACTACCTACCGGATCGCAAGACCCTCCCGTTAACGACGATTTCCCTGATGAACACCTGTTTGCCATTACTTCCGATGACCCGTGGTATGGCGATATTATTACTTATTTGCGAACCCAAAAGTTTGCCCTCCACCTTGACCGTGAGGCTCGCCGACGTATCCGACACCAGGCCCCCCGATACCTTCTTATCGGTGACGATCTCTATCGTCGCGGGATTGATAATGTCCTTCGTCGTTGCCTCACACACGCTGAAGATGAACAGGTCCTTAATGCCTGCCATAGCGGTGCTTGCGGTGGCCACCTCTCCGGTCTTGCTACTGCCCAAAAAATAATGCGCGCCGGGTATTTTTGGCCTTCCCTCTTCAGTGATTGCATCGAGGCAGTCAAACACTGTCCCAATTGCCAACATTTCGCCCCTAAGGCGAGAGCTCCACCGGCTCCCCTCCATCCGGTCGTCTCCACTGGTCCCTTCTGTAAATGGGCCATCGATTTTATGGAGTGTCGCCCGCCATCCTCTGGTAGCCACAAGTATATCATCGTGGCGGTCGACTATTTCACCAAATGGGCCGAGGCCATGCCAACGTTCAACAACACGGCAGCTACCGCGGCCCTCTTTTTCTTTAACCATGTTATAGCTCGCTTCGGGGTTCCCAAGCAACTGGTCTCTGATCATGGCAGACATTTTGAAGATGAGATATGGTGCGAGCTATCCTCACTGTTGGGTTTTGAGCACCAATATTCCTCCTCCTATTACCCCCAAGGTAATGGCCAAGTTGAAGCAGTCAACAAAACCCTCAAGACCATGCTTCAAAAAACAGTGAATAAGCACAAAACCAACTTGCATCTCATGCTCTTTCCTGCCTTATGGGCCTATCGAACCTCTGTTAAAACCGCCATCGGGTTCACTCCTTTCCACCTAGTTTTTGGAGAGGAGGCAGTTTTACCGATCGAGTGTGAAATTCCTTTTCTGCAACTATCCGTTGAACTTCTCCCTGACACCCAACCACTAGAACAACGACTTATCATGCTTGAGCATGCCTCCGAAGACTACCGTATTGCCTTGCAAACCATGGAAGCGGCCAAAAAACGCACCAAAGCTCAGTATGACCGAAAAGTCCAACCTCACACTTTTCATGAAGGCGACCTTGTTCTAGTCTATGACCAGGCCCATGATGTCCTGGGTCATGGGAAGTTTGACTCATTATGGCTAGGCCCTTACATCATTAGTAAGGATCTTGGCAAAGGGGCATACCTCTTAGAGGATTTTGAAGGTCATCCCCTTCCTAACCCTCGCAATGCACTCTATCTTAAGAAATATTACCCTTAGCATTTCCCCTCGGAAATGCATGTTTTATTTTCTTTTTGATAGCCAGCATCTGTTGTTTCATTTTTCCTACTTCACCAGGACCCATTTCGTCCACGCGAAGTTACCTCACCTTCATTTTAAATCGAATTTCCTCACCTACGCCACTTGTATTGGGGGCACCATACTGCCCCCTTACTTGTCCATGTTCGTGACGATTTTCGTCATGTTCGTGGACGTTTTCGCTCATGAGTGCCCACCTGAAAATTTCAGCCCCATGGTCCCCCATTGGACCTTTACTGTGTGGCAGCACCATCAAGTCGCCCTTGTTTAGAGCATCCAAGCTGAGTCATCATCGCAGAGTCTATCCCGCGCACCTTTTTACCTCCCACCATAACCTCTACTTCCATTGCTTGGTTCCCTTTCTCTGAAGCTGGCATTTGACCTTTCCAGCTCCTTACCGTCTCTATCCTTCGAGACATATCGCCATTTGTGTCATTCCTGCCCTTTATGCTCTAACAAGGGAAGTCGTCCGTCTGCTACTCAGTACCCCCCATTTCATCATCATCCCTGGTGTCAGTTGGTCAATCGCTCTACTATTTTCTCTCATGTCTTAGCTGAGGATTCCTCATTGCCTCACCTATGGACCTCCTTCTGTCAAAATTAGATCATTCATTCCAGAAGATAGGTCTAGAGGGTGGTGTACCTTGGTTCCAGCTTCCACTCTTGTTCTGTCTCGAATCGCAGTAAGGACTGCCTCTAGACTTGATTGTTTCTCCAGCTCCTTTCAGCATGATCGAGATCCGTATACTTGATGGTCCAGTGATCCAGCAGCAGCTCTTGATGATTCCCTGGTGTGTGTGAGATGTCTCAACCCTCATGAGGGGGTGGCCCTGCAGGTAGCCCCCCACATGCCTGGATGACCTCTTCCTTGCAGCCTTCGATGCAGCTCCAGATATTTGATGATGTTGGCCTTAGCCACTTGCAGTGCCTCTTTGATTTGCATGTATCAGTCAGATTTTGTGAGCCCTTCCCCATTCACTGGGGGCATTTGGGTTGTAGCTGACCATGTACTGTATATTATTGTACCTGTAACTCGGCCGTTATCCTGTGCACAAGATAAGTGTGAGAGACTTCATTGTATTTTTATCTGGCTCATGATTATGCCAGCTGTACTCTATGGTTCGGTCCCTTGTTTACTGGACACACTATTCTTTGTACTTTGTCTCGGCGGGCATAGGTATGCCTCCCCCGCCGCCTTCAGCACAGGTACCCTCTCATAAAAAGAGACTTGTTGCACCTGCGAGTCTCATCTCCTCAGGGTCTAGTCCTTCAGCACACTATCTACCTCACATTTCTCTCTCCGACATCCCTTTTTGTTGTCTAGTGATTGTATTCTTACAACGTACTTCGGTCATACGATTTGCTCCTGACACTCGCACGCTGGGGGGCAATCTGTTACACCATTTTTTGGTCATCTAACCTTTTATCATTAGATGGACCCAAGTACACCATGTAAGACCAGTTTTACCCCAAGTAAAACTACTTTCACTATGTTAATTAGGAAACCTCAAAAGGAAACATTAAACAAACCTATATTTGTTTGATTTTCCTCAAGGAATAATTAATTAAACCATAATTTAATTATTATTCCCAGTCATGTTTAACCCAAAAACAAAGAAATTAATGAGATAAACCCATAGTTATCTTATTATTTTCTAGGAATAATTATTTAAATAATATTCCTTGTTAAACATGACCAAATCAACCACCATTAATCAACTAAATCATTATTTATTTGATTATATCCCAACCACTTCCTTAAAAAGATAAATAAATCATTTATTTATTTATTTTTCACTAATCAAGGGATTTGACCCAAGTCAAACACCCTTTCCCTCCAACAAATAATAATAAAATATTCCAGAGAGGTGGATCTAGATTTGGTTAACATTATTTTAATCATGCACCAAGATCTAGAATGACCCAATATTTTGTTATAAATAGGAGGGTTTTCCCCATCATTCTTCACCTTTTGTTGCCTATTAGATCACTCTGGATCTATACACTTGGTCTCATCTCTATCATTTTCTCCCATTGAGCTCTATCTTCTACATTGGGTTTTCTACATCTACAAGAGAGAGAAAGCTTAGATCTGAAGTGCTGAGGACTACAAAGAACCCATCCCATTGAGGAGATCCGGATACACCTTCTTGTTTCCTCCCAGGTGCCCTGTAATATAAAAATTCATTCAAAAATCGTGTTCTTGTCTTGTCTGTTGGATGCATGGAGCAAACTCTTTACTTTACTGCTTAATGTCTTTTCCATTTATAGATCTGTTTGTTGCAGCATTTTAACTACTAATCGCAGTTCTGAAGATGTTTGGCAGCCTCTATTGTTGTTAGGGCTATTAGTTATGCGTAGCTAAAGTGGTTCTTTTTCGTACACTTCGACGAAGAATTCATACTAACAAATACCAAAAGATCAAATTGGTGAAATCCATGGATTTGAAGATGCACCAGAGAAAATTCCAGATAAATATTTATAACCAGATGAGACCATAGGGCCACCATGTAAATATGAATCTGGTGAAGTTGTGAACATTGATGAGGTAGTGAGAGCAGATGTTGTCGCAATTGGAATAGATGGTCCAGCCGAAGATGTTGGTTTAGGCATGGTTACTTTACCAAATGTATACCCTATTAGATCGATGGGAAATTGAATAGGCGCATGATCAAAAAAAGTAGAGGGATGTGATTGATGAAAAGAATCGTACAAGTTAAAATCTGCCCCAAAATGAGTTGGAGTTAAAGGTGTTTCATCTTTTGTTATTTCTTCAATCAAAATTAAAATAGGTAGAAGGATTTAGCCGTCAAGCCCAAAGTATATTTGCGAAGTTTGACTGTGCAATATGGGAGAGTCAATGGCTATAATTTATTGTGGGAGGCCGATATAGGAACAACTTATGTTCGTTCAACTTCGGGATGCAGATGTTCTAGAAAAAAAGAGATAGGATCTTGATCAACTTCCCCTTGAACAAAGTCGGGTTCGGGAGGTATGGTCTCACTGATTGGATGAATCGTGACCACAGGAAGCTGTGAGAACTCTGTCTCGACAATAGTAGATGAACCAGGATTTGTAGAAACAACTTGTGCCGAATCTAGTATATGTGAATATGGTGCTTCACCAGAGGTACTTATGATACTGGTTTCAGTATAACGATGCCACCTTCATCGACCAGAAGTGACTTCCAGTGGTAAAGGTAGTTTCAATGCGAATGATGGGGAAAGGGATTTTATTCTTCCACGATGACTGATTTATTTTATGACCAAAACAAAAAAACAAAACAAAAAAAAAAATTAATTCTAGGCAAAAGGTTTACCAAGAAACTGTGAACTATAGAATACCTCTTGGTGAACCAAGAAGTACGGGAATGAAATCTCCCCAAATGTTGTGTTATGTGTATCAAAATTTACAAGGCGACCGAATCAGTTCACTATGGATGGATAGAAACCTAAATTTTTCCTCCCAAATATACCTAAAGGTACGTGGAGGCCCAAATCCTTATTAGCATTGTCTAATGCGAAACCACACATTGAGAGCACCCCTTTATACTTTTCATACTATAACGCCACCCGATATACCTGAATGTACATGGACAAGATACGATATACTTACATATGTGGATTGAGGTATCACACTCGAAATGTATCATAGAAAATTAACGACAAATTTTATGTTTAACGACGTTAGAACACGTCTCTAGCCTAGACCTTCTAAATGTTATCGTTATGGTTCCAATGCTTTTTTAGGTAAATTGATGTAAATTTTAAGTTGATCTTGTTTTTAAATTTTCCTTTCACGGTTCACCGTGATGATGTGATGGAAATTCCTAAATGATAAGTAAACTTTTAAATTTTAGCTTTTTCAATGAAAATCCTAACTACTAAAGGGAAAGAGCAATCAGTTTTGAGAGAAAACAACAAAGAGCACAAACTAATATGCATCTTTCCTAATTTGTTCCTATGCAAAACACACAATTGACTATATGAAAATGCAAGTTTTTCTTTTCAGTCCTCTTAATGTGAATGCAAAAAATGAAACTATATGCATAAAATCAACAAAAAACAAATGCTTTTTTCTTTGAGAAATGATGAATTTAACAAAAATTTCTCTTTTAGGAAAAACGAAGAATGGAACTACAGTTTTTCCTATAGGAAACGAAGAATTTAATGACAAATTCCTTTACGAAAAAAAATGGATCTAATGAAGAAATAAAATACTTTGAATTTGATTTTTCAATGATAAAGAAAAACACTTAAAGAGACATTGAGCAAACTTACTTCTCAATGGAGGAAGAATCAGGAAAATTCATTGGTATATATGAGGTATCATACATTTGAAAACATACCAAATAGAAGGCTGAGTATGATGGCAATGACAAATTCAAAGTTAATTTGGTTGGCTAAGGGGGCAATGCAGTCTCTAAGGGGAGGCAGTGTATTGCAAAGCACCCCTAAGTGGGAGACATTATTATGCAAATAAATGTGTCTTGACCAACAATACATTGGACGCAACAGAGATTCAAAATTCAAGCTACAAAACACACTTCTAATGCAATTCTTTGATTCAAAAGTCTAATAATTTATAGTAAATGCTACTAGGTGGTTAAGCAGAGGAGAAAAAAACCAGGAATGATACGGAAACTCCCCAGCAGAGTCTCCAATTTGTTATGCGAAATTATGAATTACGGAAAAATAAAATTCCCTAAATGTGGTGCTATTTATTTAGAACAACATATCAAAGACTTTGTAGACACTTTCCCTAAGAGTAAATAGACACACAAAAAGATAAAGGAACCTAATTGTGATCCAAGCACTTCCTATTCTCCTTCTGTTGCTTTTGATGTAGCTTCCAATCCAACTTAGATCGCCAGGCTAGTTCCTGCAAGTATAAACACTAAACAACAAGGAGATTGCGATATACAAATGTATATTTATCTTAATCAGTTAAATCGATTGAATATGAAACATATATATTAGTCAAGAATCCATCATATGAGAAATAGAAACATAAACAGATACATATATGGGAAAATGAACAACAATATTTATGAATGAGTAGAAGGAGGAGGTTACAACCAATGATTGATTTGATGTCACCAAATCCAACATCATCCCTACCTCTATTATGAGGATTAATCTCTCTTGCGGACAAGAGTGATCTCCCTGGTATTCAACAAATAGCTTGAAACAAACATCCATTTGGAAATATTTTTCTCTAGATTAAATGCATTTCATAATTATTATAAGAAAGTAGAGAGGACATGCCTCTACCTTGAAATCCAACGTTTGATGCAGTATTTTATCCATTCGCTCCAAAGAGGCTTCTCCAATAAGTAGAATGTGAAATCAAAGATAAGACAAAAGAATCAAAGCATATGCAACATATAATAATCACGAAAAGCTAATCCAACTTAGTGATCAAGGAGTCTAAGTATGGATGTTATTTCAATAACCATAAGAACAACTCAATGAGAAAAGGAGATCCATATGTATTGTCTTGAATAAAAAGAGTAATCTTACAACATGATGCCTTGATGTCGTACAGATTTCTCCTAGGGTCCTGAACAAGCTTTCCTCCTTCAATTTGATAAGCCTTCCTCTCAAAATCCTAGCATGGAGTTATGGACATAAGAGTGTGATCATTCTCATGCCAACAACAACTAGTGTAGAAAGCATGCACTCTTGGGAATTTCTTCAGCAACTACCATGTACAAGCTACTCTTGAGACTGAAACTTGAGCTCAATTTATAGGGAAATGGAGGTAGTTTCAGTTCCATGAAGAGGGGGATGGATTTATCTCATGAAGGGATTTGAGCTCCATGGACCAAGGGATAAAATCCATGAGTGGAGGGATAAAGCTCGAACTGATCATGCCTCTAGAAGCTTCTAGTTGGGATAATATTCGACCAACTAGGCTTCTATAATTTACTTTTTCTTTTATTTGACTTTTTACGATGGTCTGCAGGTTTTAGTAGCAGAACATGTGAGGGTTTCCACAATTTATAGACCAAGTATCTGTGAACCCACTGGAAAAGGCTTGAAAAAGTGCAGAGGTATAATTTTAAGGGTTTTAAAGATATTTTCTCCAATTCCAAGACTTGGTTTAGGAACATTAGGTTTTTTGACTTCTGAGGGAGCATAATATCAGTAGTGATAGACCTATATGGACAATCAAATGTCATGGTGACAAAATAACGTGTAACAGCCTCATCACAATCAACATCTCACCAACAGCATATCACTTCTATTACTCTCTCAATTGAGAATCCAACAACATTTCTTTACCAAATTTCTTCCTTCCCTAGCACTAGGATCTGTGCTCAATTTATAAGGCAACTGAAGGTAGTTTATCAATCAATGACTTTCTAATTATAGGCAAGACATGTTCCCAAGCTTAGAGGTGTTAGATGGACACATGGATTCGAAGTTTGACCAATATGGATTCTTCTAGAAGGATCTGGCCTTGTGGAGATTCTGGAACAATGACAATTTCTCTCCCATTTGACCAACGCACCCTTGAATGGAGGGAGCTGCATATGCAAAGCAGTTAGTCCCTTGAGAGGCTGCGTTGGTGAGCTCATAAGTAATATAACATATACTTCAAACCTTGGAAACCTTGCAATAGAAGTCATGAATGGTTTGTTCTTGTCTTAGGGCATGTAGCAACTGAAATGATAAGGGATGATAGACCCTATTTCATTGGTCCTAGGGATGATGTCCAGTTTGACCAAGTCATTGGGAATGATTCCCAAATTGACCTATAACACTTTATTATGTTACAAAAATTCATATTATTCTATATTTATTATTTTACAATTATTTACAAATTTAAAAATTTTAAAAATTAAAAATTTTAATAAAATCATTTCACATTAATACAATTAAAATTTTCACACTAATAAAATTAAAATTTTACAAATATTTTACATACAATTACAATTAAAGTTACAATTAGAATTATGATTACAATTACAATTACAATTTTACAATTTCACATACAAGTACAATTTTAGAATTTTACATACAATTGAAATTACAATTAAAACTTTACAATTACAATCATTTCACAGTAATACAATTAAAATTTTACAAATATTTTACATACAATTAGGATTACAATTACAATTTTACAATTTCAATTACAATTTTAGAATTTTACATGCAATTACAATTGCAATTTTAGAATTTTACATAAAATTTACAATTACAATTACAATTTTACAATTTTACATATATACCATTACAATTACAATTTCAGAATTTTACATACAATTAGATTAGAATTACAATTTTACAATTTGTGATATATAGAAGTACAATTACAATAATTTCACAATAAATTAAATATTAAAATTTTAAAAATATTTTACATACAATTACAAATACAAATACAATTACAATTGTAGAATTTTACATACAATTAGAATTACAGTTACAATTTTACAATTTTACATACAATTAATTTAAAATTTCAATTACAATCATGATATAATATTTAATAGATATCATGATAATTTAATATTAAATTAAATAAACGTCACGATCATGATAACCATCATACAAACATCATATTCGACTAAAAAACACATTGAAATTCGCTAACATCAACTAATCATCGTGATCATGATCATCTAACAAAACACAATTAGCATTGTATAACATCATCACAACACAAACATCAAATATACATCTCATATCAAATAACTACTATCACATACACATCTATCTTCAAGATACACATTAAATGAACATATCTAACATGACCTAACAATATACACATCATGATGATCACCAACATGTAAAATAAGTACAACTGCAACATGAACATAAAATACATGGACCATATATATATATGTGTGTGTGTGTGTGTGTGTATATATATATATATATATAATGTTAAAAATATACAACTATAATAGAAATTTCAAATATCAGCTAGTGTTACATCATCAATAGTAGTACTAGTCGAGGCCTGCTCAGTCAATGGTGTAGCCTCGACAAGTTTAGATACATGTCGATCATCACGTGCCTACTGATCTGGTGGTGCCTCATGCTAATCAGGATCAACTATCAGTTGCTCATCATGATGAATCGAAATGGTCGATGGTCCAGCCTGCTCATGATAATGAGTACTGTTGGATGTTGCAAGTTGCTAACTCGACGTGGCTGATGGTCCAGCCTGCTCTTCATCATGACTGTTAGTCGATGCTACAAGTTTCACATCTATGGCATGAGGTAAATGATGATCACTCCCCTGATCATGATCACCAGATGATGCATCTCTACTCACAGACTATCGACGTATTTCATATCAACCACGCCTACGTCGAAGGTCCCTCCTCAACCACGTAACTAAGCTCGTAGCTCCTATGACATGCCGCATTAGGGTGAACATGTCATGTGACATGCCTGTACTATCTTAGCATTGTCCTGTATCTCTCTCATAATGGCGGGCCTGACTCCCACCTCCACAAATAGTGCATAGAGTTGGTCACCCAACTCTATCATCAATCTACTGCAGACCTACGCCTAGCAAAAGGCAGTACCAGCGCACCATGAGGCCCATGTCTATCTACACTAAGCTGATCCTTGGCATATGCCATATTCTGATCTTCATCATGATCTACACCTAGATAATTTGGTGGCACTGGCATCTCATTGCTATCAAATGACCCAATTTGTGAAAAATATATATAAGTACACAACAATAATTAGACAATTTCATTAAACAGCTTAATAAGAACAAGTTAAAGAACATGTTAGAATAAATTTAAATTAAAAAGTAATATTACCTTTATCATCTGGTGGCTCATCATCTATGAAGAGGATGTTGGAACACCCTCGCCAATCCAGACCAACATACAGACAAGGGACCATAACGAAGGGATGCTCATCAACACTGGCTAGAAACTTTAGTGCATCATGCGATATCCTTGCAGAAAACTCAGACTCGCCCCTTTTGGGCATTGTCTGTCCCCAAATATGCATCCGTATATGCAACATTGACCTACTAGGCTGCTGAACAAAAGTAGGCCTCGTCTCTGGAAACCTCTCAAAAAATAAATAAAATAGATCTGAAGCAAAAGGGAAGTTCACCCTCCCTTATGCATGAGCATGACATCTATCTAAATCTATACAGAACTATTGCAAAAAATGGCAGACCACCTCACAAGTCGTGGCTCCTGTACTAAAGAATTAACATAAAATATAAGCAGACAACTAATGCATTTCCCATCACTGGTGTTGTGTGAAATGGTGGAAATGAGTAGTGAGAGGCACCTCACCTCCTCTCTACTAATTGAAGCAATACGTAACTGACATCTAGAGACCTAAAATCTGAAGGAGATAGCATATCCGCACTAATGTATCTCTGGGAGTACATGAATTGACTCACTGTTGCATAGCCAACTGGAACCTCTGGGAACGAGGGAAAATCCACCCCTATCCTCAATATGCCAGTAATGAAATATATGTCCTCCTTAGTGGGTGCGTGCCACTGGTTAGGACCAACCCGGAAAGCTTGTAGGTGGGCATTCCACCTATGGATAAGATGTCACAAAAACACACCATGGCCCTTAAGGGATGTAGCCTCCTCATAGAACTTGAGGAGGCCTACCTGCCTTAGGAGCCCCTGGGTGGCTGCTGTAATAGGGTGAGGGTACACATCTCTCTCCCTCTCTCGTGCCTCCCACAAGCGAACTATGTTATACTGGTCTGGTTTTTGTTGTTGTTGTTCCCTCTCTTCTCTCCTTTCATGTCGCTAAATTATTGACATATTAAATAATTTTTTTTACTAAATGAGATATGTATTTAGGAATATACATATATAATTTTTTTTGAAAAAAAAAAACCATTGGTGCACCACAAAAAATAGGCATGCACTGGTAACTCTGCGTCTTTTTTTTCTCACGCACCGGAGGTGGTGCACCATAAAATTTCAAGCGCACCAGAGGCGATGTACCTACAAATTTTCAATGCACTTCCCTCCTGGCATTGTTACAAGTTCAACGATGCGGTGGTATAATAGACAACACCGTTGTCTATGTACCTATGTAGGGAGGGTGGTGCGCTGACCAAACTATATGCCCCGAGACGTATAGTTTAGGAAGCATGCCACCCTCTTGACATCACTACATAGTAAACAGTGCGATCGTTTACCCGACCGCACCGTTGACCATGTCAAATTGCTAGAATGCGACGCGCTAAAAAAATTACTTGCCCTAGGGTAGATATTTCTATTAATGCACTACATTCCTGCAATTCAACATGGTCAATGGTGCGGCCGGGTAACCGACCACACCACACTTTTTTTTAATTTTAAAAAATCACGGTGCGTCGTTTTAATACCTCCTCGGAAACCAGTACAGATATCGTTAGTACCGGTCGCGGCGCGGCCTGTAAATTTACAGGTAGCACCGTGAACCGGTGTGAGCCGAATGAATCGAGTGCACCACGCAGGATATTATTATTATTTTTAAATAAGGTTAATTTTAAGCTATTTTAAAAAATTAATCCGTTAAAAGGCTTAATTATGGAAAACAAGGAAAATACTTGTACATTTGGCTATCGAGGAGGCATATTGGTTGTAGAATTTGTAAAACTAAATTTTCCCATCGTTTTGCAAAATTCAAAATGGAGATGGTGGCAAATGGACAGCAGCAGTGCATGCAATGGGAGCACTAATGGCAGGTCACCTCACACAAGGTAATTTTGCACCGGTGCTTGAGAGCTTTGGAGAACTGAAAAGTGAAAAATGCAGATTTTTGGTAGTATTTTTTTATTTATTTAACCCTATTCTAGTGCGCGGGTTTTTATAGGAACACTAGTGTTGTTTCAGTTTTTGTGTGGGGTTTTAGGACACACATGTGTGGAATCTTTGTAAAGCATCGATGCGGTACAATAATAAGACATGCCAAGCGGGTTTGTACCGAGCACACAGTGTCCCCATGAGCCAATTTTCTTTGTGCATTGAAGCTTTATCTAGTTGAACACAACGGTGCGGTATAGGATGATAAACACACTGGAAGAAAAACATCCGCAAAACCTCAACCCGCCAACCTCTAGTAATCTCTGCTACAAATAGATGTCTAGGGTATTTTTATAAGGGGTTACTCAAAAAAATCCACTAGAGGGTCTTTTCATTGTAGTGATCCATTGGTAATACTTTGGGCCAGGTGAAAGATATTATATGGACAGACATCACATAATCCATCACTGAAATTTGGCCAAGCATACAAATCATCTTTGAGCAAAAAATTTGTTGCAAAAGGAAAATGATGCTATTACAACAATTAAAGAACAGCTATGAGACAAGCCTGCAACGAAAAACTGTATCATCAGATTTCTAAATTCAAAGAACAAGTATGAGTTGGATGAATTGGGAATTGAAGATAGAACTGAAGCCATCCTGGAAGTAAAGAGAGTGTTGAAAAAAGAATTTGATTCTTTGACTGGAAGAAAAATGTCATATTCTGGAGGTTACAGTTCGGAGATTCTTCAACATGATAGAATCTCTAACACAGAAAGGGTTGCTTTCTCTCTTTGTAATTAATGATAAACTAATGACCAGAGAAGACTATGGAAAGATACTTTAGGAAATTTCCAGGGATACTTCCAAGTTTCCAAATATTAAAGGCACATTAATAGGAAAAGAACAGTTTGGAGCAATAAGAAATGATATTTATATTAAGTATGAAATCAAGCATGTCTGTGTTGTGAAACCAACTTTTCCTAAGTAAACTGAGTCAAATGAAATTTATCGCAGGGTAATTAAATTAACTATCCCTGATGAAGAGCACTAGGAGAATTTATGTGAATTTTAGGAGTAATTAATAAAGCGAAAAAGTCAATTTTTCTGGATCAGCAGTCAACAGATAAACATCACAGCCCATGATTGTCTTCTCAGCAACAACTTTCAGTTACAGTAAATGAGAACACAGCAAATTAAATTTATTTTCCATGATGCAGTTAGAGTTAGTTAGCTAATAAAGTGCTATCAGTTAGATAGCCTTTAATTCAACATTTGTCTTTTATTTTTCTATATATACTTCAATGTACGAAGTATTTCTGTTGGATAATCGAGTTCTGAAAACTCTGTGTATTATTTGTGCACCTACTATTAATGAAAATCAAAGGATTTTGCAGCAATTGTGTGAGATTCATGTGGTATTTTCTTAAGCATTATGCCTTTCTCTGTTAATTCATTTCCATTCCATATTCTGTGTAAAATATTATTTATTGTACAAGCAGAAATCAATCAAATGCTCTATTTATTAAGATTTTTACAATTTGTGTTTCTTCTAATGAATGAATTCATGTAAAAATGCTCATTCATACTTCTCTATTTTCTACCACTATACACCAATGACAAATTAAATGTGTTTAAATAGATTGCCTATCTTTCCTTGCACGGTTTTTCTGGAATACAGTATTTGTAATCAGTTTTAGATTTCACTCATTATAAATTATATCCAGCAAACAAAACATTAAAAAAATCCTAAAACAAATTAATCTATATCTAGCCTAAGATATGGTACTCAGCCCTAAAATTGAATAATTAAAAGGTGACACGAAGAGAGCCCTCTATGGTTAGGTGGGGCTAGCTGCCTAGCTAAAATATGGTATATAGTTACCTTTCTTCACTCCTAATTTCCACCTAGGAATTTGGGGAGAGTTATAACATAATGAACTTGTGGCGGGGAAGATACCACGTGCATGTAAGAACCATTCAGGGATGATGGTTGTTACACAGTAATTTGTCACCGTCCCTACCATTCCCCGTCCCGCACAATGGAGGACCCATTATGTGACCAATAAGCAGTGTCATGCCTTGCAAATACCATCATTGCATCCCTTTCCATGAGGACAACATTCCTTCTGTTGATCATTTCCTGAGCAGGCCCCTAAAAACACCTGTTTTTGCATTGGCGCTGGTAGCCCATTATGTACTCGCGCCAATGGGGGAAAATTAACACTGAGCCCGCGCCAATTGGTGCTCTGTCCCAGTGTTGAACCCGCGCCACTCTGTTTATGGAAAGTTTTTAAAAAAAGGAGGCGAAGTTTCGATTACAACAACTTCGTGGATGAGTCATCAGGAGTGGTTTCGCCTGAATAACCACGGCCTTCCTCCTTTGGCCTCTTGTTTCCACCATATGAGGAACCTCCCAAAGGATAAGGCCTCCCTTCCACTATTGTAGGGATCCCAACCTCTTCCTCTCCTCTATAAATATAGCCTTCATCCATTGATGAAAGGGCTGAAGGGCTGAAAGTCTTGAAGTGCTGAAGCTTTGCATCTCCCTATTCCCAAGTGCCTTTGTGCTGTAAAGAATCCCTTCTTTCCCTTAAGTCCCATTCAAGCGAGGAGACTATTGTTACGAGACTCTGGAGAGGTTTCCCTTTCCTTGGCGAGCTTTGCGAGACGTGGACAACCGGAGACCCGTTCGAAGGAAGCTGCGACGTCAGAACTTGGTTGTAACTTCTATTCGTTTATCACTTTAATAGATGACTATGATTATGGTTCCACTCCTTTTTCTATCATGTTAATGCGAGTAATATCTTTTCTGACCAATGTTTAGTTACGTATGCTGGTTCCTATGCATGTATCTGTTCGTTTCTTCTGTGTGCAGGTGTTCATCCACGGGGATCGTGGAAGGATTGTGATCTGCCAAGGCTGAAGGACGGGGACATCTTCTTCTTCAGATCTAGCGTTGGAATCCAGGTAGGCTCTTATCCCAAGTCTTTCATTTCGTCACTAGGAGCTTGCGTCATAGCATTGTTTGTTTGTTGCTAGACCCCTGCTGGGCTAGTAGGGATCGCCTCTGTCCGCAGAGGGGATTTACCTCCTCAACAAATTGGCGACTCCGCTGGGGAACGTCCGGTTTTCCTTGTCTCGTTTATGATTGTTTCGCTTTGATCATTTTTCCTTGCTTGATGAACCTTCTGGGTTGGGTTCTTTTTGTGTTTTGGCTTTTGGTTCAGCCCCCAGAGGATCAGATCTGACCTCTGCTTTTCCGAATTTTCACCTTTTCATAGTTGGCTTGATTGGCGCGAGTTTATCCCTGACAGTCGCGCCAGTTGGTGCAGTTTGCCAGTTTATCACTCGCGCCATCCCCTGTCTGGCGCGGATTACAGCCAGACAGTCGCGCCATTTCCTGTAGGTGGGAGGGTTATCCTTGTTTGGAAGTTTCTTTTGGTCAGTATTTTGCTTCTGGGTTTGTTTTAGATTCAGCTTGAAGTGGGAAGTCTGGTTTTGGTTGGGAGAAATTCTTTGTTTTTTCATTTTCAGGCAGTGGCGCTTGTTGTCAGTTAGCAACCCACGCCACTTGGCCATTGGCGCTAGTTTTCAAGTAAAAGTCGTGCCAAGTGGCGCTAGTTGTCAATGTACAAGTCGGGCCACTTTCAGGGTGTATGAAAATTGAGTTTTTTTTCCCTTAATCCTTCACTAGTGTGTCTTTCCCTTTGGTTCTTTCCTCTGTATGAGCACAGATTACATTGCTCATTATTTGGAATGTCTTCTTTCTATGATTGTTTGATGTAAAAGGGATGAATGCCTTGTTTTGATTTCATTCTTTGGAAGTCCTCTTTGTGTTTTGTCACCTTTTGAGGAATTTCGTCACAAAGTATTTTGAAACAACGATTGCATTCTTAGTGTTTGTTCGCATCCCTTTTGCTTTCATCTTTCATTAAGAAGATTTTCGTTTTTTTAATTTTTCGTCTCATAGTTTTGTTTTCGTTTAAATGCATTAGATCACATTGCATCGAAAAGTGTTTTTGAGATTCATCATTGGACTTAGATCACATTGTTTAGTGATTGAAAACTAAAAATCGCTTTGAGTGCATTCTCTTTTGTAAAAAGCATGCATTAAGTAGATTCTCATTTTATCGAAAAATGCATTGAGTGCATTCTTATTATTTGAAAAGAAAAAGGAAATTGTGCGCAGATTACAATTGCATAGTTTTCGAAAAAAGGATTTTGCATAGATTACATTGCATAATTCGCTTCGTTGAATGTTTAGAATACTTTTGGATAGTGAAAGTCATCTAGTTTGGAAAAGTTTCGTTTTCAGTTTTGTTGTT
Organism: Pinus albicaulis; assembly: GCA_034641835.2. Lineage (NCBI taxonomy): Eukaryota > Viridiplantae > Streptophyta > Pinopsida > Pinales > Pinaceae > Pinus > Pinus albicaulis. The sequence continues at coordinate 825,422,921 of CM076580.1, forward strand.
TGTTGCATCATTGTTTGAAGCTCTTCCTTTAACTAGATAGCATTCATCGAATTGAAAGATTTCTTTTCTCATGTAGCTTTGCATTTAGGAGTCTTGTGAGACACTACATACGATAGGGCCTGGAAATTGAAACTTAATTGAAGATCAACTGTAAAATTTATTCAATTAACCTAAGGCAGCATTGGAACTTAACGAAACATATTTAGAAGGTCTAGGCTAGAGACATGTTCCGGCGTCGTTAAACCTAGCAGCTGTCGTTCGCCTGTTGGCTTTAGACAACGCTAGTACGGACTTGCGCTCCCCGTACCGTCGCGTATATAAAGGGAGACCCCTATAGGTTTTCAATCCTTTATCCACAGGAAGCCGAGTCTGCCGCCCTATACCCGTGATACACCGAACACAGCATTCGGGGAGACTACCTGCACGTACGGAAAGTCCTTGGTCGATTTCTGTTTCATTATTTGAAACCAAGGTGTATATTGCAGTTCACGGATATTTGGTACACCCTTTGTGCCTAGTTTTTCCTGAGCAGTCATTTGGTCTTTTCTGACTCCATAAACTTGAAAAGACCGTCAAGCGCTTGTCCTTTCACGCTTGTGTCAACTCTGAAAGAGATAGAGTCATCTTTTTATCGTTTCTCGACTCTTAAAATATGAAACGGTAGAATTTCTTACTTTCCAATGTGGTAAAATTAATCACCCACGATTACACGCCTGCTTAGATATTGCTTGTTGACCGTTCGATCGTGTGCCCTTAACTCTTTTTCAGCCCGTGTGTGGTTTTGAGTTTGATGGCAACTTTTTCAGAGTTTACCAACCAAGGAATCCCCTCAGAAGGGAATCCTGGTCATTTTTCTCCTTTTGGAAATGTTGGTGCTCCTTACATGGCGACGTTGTCCCTTCCCGGGTTAACTGTTGGGTTGCCTGTTTGGTTGTTCTCGACCTCTGTCGTTCCGAATGTCTCTGTTACTGGTCAATCAGTTCCTCCACCTGAACAACCTCATGTTGATTCCAAGGTGGACCTCTCCCCTTCTTCACCTGTTTGTACGTCCTCATCTTCTACTTCGCCTGGTGAAAGTCTGGATTCAAGTAACCAGGTGGCTAAGAAGAAGAAGAAGAAGACAAAGAAGAAGAAGTCTGATAAGCGAGAGGCTAAATGTACAGCTACTGCCTCTGAATTATCCCCTCTTGATAGGCCCTCCAACCCTCCATGGAAAGTCAAGTTCCCTTGCCTGTTGTGCACGGGAGACCATCTTCTTCGAGACTGCCCTGGCATCCCCAAGGTGCTCGAAGCATGGTCCGATGGCCATCCGCCGTTGTCTTTGACTTCCGAGAGGAATGTTGGGGGCACATCTTCAACTGGTACTGATAAGACTCCTAAGAAGCAGGGTAAGATTACCAATCCCTGCAAGTTGTGTGAAGGGCACCATGCCATTCACCTTTGTCCTTATACGGATGAAGCCAAACGAGTTTTGGTCAACTCAATTGTTTCTACACCATCCCTCCCAGTTGGTTATAAACAGCTTTCTTTGAGTCCTCCGCCAACTGATCCAATGATTGGTCAAGAGTCATCCTTGGTCGATCCCACTCCCCCAGAAATTCAAATTCACGAATCCGTCCCTGACCAACCATTGGTCGTAGGATCGGTTGAACTGGCCCCGTCCGCGGTGCACCAGGTCTTTTCTGTCGAGAATGGATCTCACTCCCCCCATGTCCTTCTTATTTCTTCAGATTCTTCAGACTTGGAGAAAGATTCTCCTGTCCCTGTGCTTCAAGAAGCTCCTCCTCCGCCTCCCATGATGGAGGCTACGGAGGATATTACTCCCGCCTTCGAGATGGAGGTCATGGAGGAGGCTTCTGCTTCCGTAACATCAGGGGAAGACCTTCGCATCTCGATGGTAGCCCCTCCGAGTAGTTTGGTCGCTTCCTTTGACTGGAATCGATTTGCAGGATTTCGCCTTCCGTCTTATGTGCCTTTCGATATCACAGTACAGGCTCTTGGTCTGGTTGTACCCAGCACCATTATAGACGAAGGTGCTTCTATTAGTATTCTGTCATCAACTACCTGGCAAGCTTTCGGTTCGCCGCCGCTTGCGCCCGTTACGCAGAATCTGTTGACATTCAATAGAGGAACGAGTCAACCGTTGGGGATCCTTCCAAGGTTACCTGTTACTTTGGGAGGCAAAACCGTCCATATGGACGTGATGGTTGTTCCAGGCCCCTTGGATTTCAATTTGCTCCTGGGGCGAGATTACACTTATGCCATGGGAGCGCTCGTCTCCTCCCTCTTTCGTGTGGCCTGTTTTCCACATGAAGGAAGGATCGTGACCATTGATCAGCTGTCGTTCTTTGGTCCTAATGTGGCAACTGGTCCACCATCACCCCCTCCGGGTTTTTATCCACCCGTTGTATCTGCTCCACCGCAGGTCAACTATGTGTCTACCTACCCCGTGCCTGTGCTCAGTGATGATGTCGTCGTGCATCAGGTGCTGGGGGCATTGGGTCCTGACTTCCAGGATGTTTTCCTTCCATCAGGAGTGGAACTCTTGGAAGCACCGCCTTCTTGTTCATTTTAATGAAACCAGGTTGTTAGAGCACAGTTCCCTCCCTGTGTCAAGCTCTTTAAAAAATGAAACCAGGTTGTCGGAGCAGAGTTTCTTGTCTTGTGTCAAGCTCCTTAAAAAATGAAACAAGGTGGTCGGAGCAGAGTTTCTTGTCTTGTGTCAAGCTCCTTCAAAATTGACACAAGGTTGTCGGAGCAGAGTTCCTTGTCTTGTGTCAAGCTCCTTAAAAAATGAAACAAGGATGTCTGAGGATAGTTCTTTTAATGTGTCAACCTCGTTAAAACAATGAAACACGTTCCCGTTCAATTCGAGTCTTTGATAAGATCTCGTAAAATCCCATTCGAGTCTTTTCTTTTGATCTTGTAATTTGAACCTTCACTCCATCTGCTTTTCATATGGACTGAAGCTTGGGGGGCATGTACCTCGAATTGAGTCACCATGCTGGGGGCATGCTTACTTTTTCAAGCATAGTTTGTTTCCGTTTCAAGCTTGTGTAAAAATAAAACTGGTTTCAAGCATAGTTTATATTTGTTTCAAGCTTGTGTAAAAATGAAACCAAATTCAAGCAAAGTTTCCTGATTTCAAACTTGTGTAAAAATGAAACCTTGCCCATTTTACCTCTTGTGATTGTCATTTTGTCAGCCTGTTCTTGCCAGATGAGCCTTGGTTTTCTCGCTCCATCGTCATTATCTGCTTGGCCGATCATATGCCTTCACTTGGTTGTTTTACCCGTTCCTGAGGAACCGCTGCGATGAGTGGTCTTGTTAACCAGCCTCTTAACCTTTACTTGTTTTGAGCAGTTCCACCATTACCGGAACCAGTTGCTTCCCTTTATACCACTCGTTCCTCCAGGAGGAGTCATCTTTTAGCTCTTTTCTGACTCTCTAAATATGAAAAGATTGCCGAGGCCCTTGTCGTTTCGATCTCGTTAAAATGGACACGAATCGACATCCACCCAGTATAAGTTTAACCCTTTTTCGGGTTGGGATGGATTGATTACGAAAAAGGAATACCCTAGCCTATCGCGACTAGGAGGTTTTCCCGGATATTGTTTTCTACCTTTTCGGATCTGGGGAACTATTTACGAAAAGGGACTTGTGGAGTTTTCTTTTCCGCTGTCTTTTCAAACTCTCTAAACATGAAAAGACACCGAGTTCTTCCTTTGTCAGACTCGTTAAACCCTGATGACATTGGATCTAGTCGAAATGACGTTATCCGAGTTTCTCCTTCCTAGGACTCGTTAAATGCACTAGGATGGATTCGCCCGAAGGGCAGACTTATATCACAAGCATATGCTATCCCCTTCAAGCTTGTTATCAAAAATAATTGGGGTACTCGCTAGAAATGGTGGGGGAAAAATGGAACCATCGTCGTTGTCGTCGGCAGTATGTCGCTCTTGAACATGGCACTTGTCTGCATTCGTGTCGGGTTGGGGACATCTCATCTCATTTCTTCACTTTGCCTCTGTGGGTTTGGATAATCCCTTTTGACCTCTCATCTACTCATTGCCTCGTCACCATGACCTCTGATCCGTTGATGTCAAATACTGCCAAGTCCACTGTCGTGTCGTTTATATGTTCAAGAGAAGTTGGCCTCTACAAATATCAACCTTCCTCTGTTTCTCATACGATCTTGATTCACAACAAAACATCATGTTCCTCTGTCTCGTGTCGATGATGTGGGAATCATTATGGCCCACCTTCGATCAAGGTCACTTCCTGTCGACTTCAACTCATTATCCAGGAAGCTGGTCTAGAGACTCCTGATGGTACCTTGGAGCCTGCATGCCTCAATGGCAAGTTCGTCGCATTCGACGTGAAGTTTACATCATTGACTTCCGATCGAATGATTCTGCGGGTGTTCGACGTCAACTCATTTATTCACACGCCGTAGATTGTACCTGTAGTACCTTGAGGACCATTGTTATTATTGGTGGTTTCTCTCGCGTCTGTTAACAGCTTTCATCATTGGCTGGTAATCAGACGATGTTCTTGCATGTTCGACTTCAGCTCACAAATTCACATGCTCGAACTTGTACTTTGTTTGGGTCGAGATGGAGCGCAAGACCCTGGATTGTGTCTGTTGTAATCCAGGCTGCGATTGTGGATTATTATCATTATGTACACGACTCACTGATTGGATGGCTGCGACCATACCTGAGTCTATTGGTTTGATCCTAGTTGGATGGCTGCGTCCATACCCTGGATCCGGATTATAGTATTCTCTGTTTCGGATGGCTGCGTCCATACCACATATACATCATGTACTTGAGATATCAGTTGTATCTTTCTGCGCAGGTTTTTCGACGGCGGGCCTTCAGTTGGACATGTTCTCGTAAAGCATTTCACCCCTCTCTCTCTCGGGCCTCATGCTTTAGGGGGCATCTGTTACACAGTAATTTGTCACCGTCCCTACCATTTCCCGTCCCGCACAATGGAGGACCCATTATGTGACCAATAAGCAGTGTCATGCCTTGCAAATACCATCATTGCATCCCTTTCCATGAGGACAACATTCCTTCTGTTGATCATTTCCTGAGCAGAACCCTAAAAACACCTGTTTTTGCATTGGCGCTGGTAGCCCGTTATGTACTCGCGCCAATGGGGGAAAATTAACACTGAGCCCGCGCCACTTGGCGCTCTGTCCCAGTGTTGCACCCGCGCCACTCTGTTTATGGAAATTTTTTTAAAAAAAGAGGCGAAGTTTCGATTACAACAACTTCGTGGATGAGTCATCAGGAGTGGTTTCGCCTGAATAACCACGGCCTTCCTCCTTTGGCCTCTTGTTTCCACCATATGAGGAACCTCCCAAAGGATAAGGCCTCCCTTCCACTATTGTAGGGATCCCAACCTCTTCCTCTCCTCTATAAATATAGCCTTCATCCATTGATGAAAGGGCTGAAGGGCTGAGAGTCTTGAAGTGTTGAAGCTTTGCATCTCCCTATTCCCAAGTGCCTTTGTGTTGTAAAGAATCCCTTCTTTCCCTTAAGGCCCATTCAAGCGAGGAGACTATTGTTACGAGACTCTGGAGAGGTTTCCCTTTCCTTGGCGAGCTTTGCGAGACGTGGACAACCGGAGACCCGTTCGAAGGAAGCTGCGACGTCAGAACTTGGTTGTAACTTCTATTCGTTTATCACTTTAATAGATGACTATGATTATGGTTCCACTCCTTTTTCTGTCATGTTAATGCGGGTAATATCTTTTCTGACCGATGTTTAGTTACGTATGCTGGTTCCTATGCATGTATCTGTTCGTTTCTTCTGCGTGCAGGTGTTCATCCACGGAGATCGTGGAAGGATTGTGATCTGCCAGGGCTGAAGGACGGGGACATCTTCTTCTTCGGATCTAGCGTTGGAATCCAGGTAGGCTCTTATCCCAAGTCTTTCATTTCGTAACTAGGAGCTTGCGTCATAGCATTGTTTGTTTGTTGCTAGACCCCTGCTGGGCTAGTAGGGATCGCCTCTGTCTGCAGAGGGGATTTACCTCCTCAACAATGGTTGATTGGGAGCCAGATTAGTACGAGTGAATGAAATTTGATCAATGGTCATTATTCTTCCTTCATTGGGGAAGCACATGAGGCAAAAGAGAGAAGAGACGAGAGCTCCCATGACATAAGTATAGTTACACCCAACGAGTAAGTTAAGATCCAAATGGTCTTTGAAAAACATCACGTCTATATAGGCAGTCTTCCCTCCCAAAGTAATAGGCAGCTTAGGGAGGATCCCTAACAGTTGAATGGTTCCTCTATTAAAGCTAACATATTCTCAGTAACAGGCCCAAGCTGCAAAGAACCTAAAGATTTCCAATCACTTAAGGATATAATATTGACAGATGTGTGTTACACAGCATTTTGTCACCGTCCCAGCAATCCCTCGCCCTGCATATTGGAGGGTCTTCCCCGTGACCTATGAGTAGTGTCATACTCTGCAAACACCTTCTTTGCATCCTTCTGCATAAGGACATTATTTCTCCTGTTGAAAATTTCCTCAGAAAGCCCACAAAAACCTATGTTTTGGCATTGGCGCGGGTAGCAAGTTCACCCCTTGCACCAATGTGGAGGATGTACACTAGAGCCCGTGCCAGCTGGTGCTTTGTCTCTTTGTTGTGCCCATGCCATCCTTTTTGGGAATGTTTTTTAACAAATTAGATGCGGACGTTTCCTTTAACCACCTTGGGTATGAGTCACAGCAAGTGGTTAAACTCGATAAGCCATGGATCTCTTCCTTTAGGTAGTGGTTTTTGGAACATTCTTTGAAGATAGGACTCCCTTCCATGATTATAGGGATCCTAACCTCTCCCTCTTCCTCTATATAAACAAACCTTCTCCCTTTAAAAAAGCTAGCTAAACATATAGTCAGGAAGCTGAACTTGGAGAAGAGATACTATAGCTGAGTAACTGCTATAGAGAAGGTAGAACCAAGGAGAATTCCGTAGAGAGATCCCCGTCTGAATTCCCGACGTGCCTTTGTGAGACGCACTTCGCTGGAACCCTATTGGAGGAGACTAAAACGTCGAAGCTTGGTTGTACTCTTCCTTCCTTTCATTAATATACTCGACTATGGTATTGGTTCCATCATTGTGTTGTGTTTAATGATGCAATTGACTTAGTATTCTTCGATTGAATGATATTTATGAATGTGAAATAATATGTTGTATATCTTCTTTGTTTCTTATGTATGTGCAGGTATCCGAGCATGAGAACGAGCGGATCATGATCTGTCAAACCAGGAGCGAGAGGCAGCCACTCTTTCTGACGACACAACAACATAGGACCTCCGGTAAGTTATCTATCGAGTCTCCATCTATTTGTTAACTAGGGATCGATGTCATACGGTGTCTTGTTTGTGTCTAGATGCACTCTATGGCTAGTGGGATCGCCTCTGTCCTCAGAGGGGATTTACCTCACCAACAAATTGGTGACTCTACTGGGGATCAGTGCGAGTTTGTATTTCATCCATTAGGTCTTCTTCTTGGTATTTTTCTACTTATATTTCCTTTTCTAATTATTCTTACTGAGTCTAAGACCCCTATTCATCCCCAGAGGATCAAATCTGACCTCTATTTTTCCAAAATTTTCCTTTTTCTAGGGTTGGCTTGATTGGCGTGGTTTCTAGTCTGAAAGTCATTCCCACTGGCTCTTGTTGCTATTTTAGCACCCGTGCCATCCCCTGTTAGGCACTGATTACAACCAGAAAGTCACGCCATTTCCTGTAGGTGTTAGGGTTTTCCCTCTTTTGGAGTTTTTGGTCAGTACTTGTGTCTCTGGGTGTTTTATTGACTTTTTTTTAGTGCTTTGGGATTGTTTGTGATTGTGAGAAACCCCCTTCCTTCGGTTGTTTGTCCATTTCTTGTCAACATCATGACCTTAGGGCTTTCTAGTGTCTTGGTATGCTGAGCCTCCTGTAGGAGTCTGGGTCTTTTGTTTCACAGCCACCTTCATTATTTGCCTAATTGCATTTGGATCCCTTGATCTATTTGAGTGATTGCATTTGGTGGAATGAGTCTTGACTGAGTCTTGCCTCTTTCATTCCATTTTGCTTCTTGTCACTCCAAGCATAGCTCACATTGCTTGTACGGGTCTATTCCGACATTTGTCCTCGATTTGAGAGATTGTGACATTGGTTTGAGTTGTTGTTTTGTTTGCTTTTGGGTTACTTTAATTGTTTCATTTCAACTCTCGCATTCACATTCTCGAACTAGTGTGAAGGCTTATTTTTCATGTCATTTAGTGCGTTGTTTTCTCTATTACATTGAATATATATATATATATATATATATATATATATATATATATATATATATATATATATATATATATATATATATATATATATATATATATATATATATATATATATATATATTTCATGTTTGCATTCTTGTTTGCACTGTGGAATTGGAAAATATTTCACATAACTAGCATTGGGCATTCTAGGGAGGATTTCTCATTTTCATTAGTTTGCATCAGGTACTCTAGTGGGTGCTTCTGTGTGTTCTCAATATTTTCTATCGCTTGAAAACTCCTAAAATTCCCCGTAGATAGCTTTTCATCGAACAAAATGGTATTTTCTGGAATGTAGATGGAATTTAGGGATTGGTGAGATCCAAAATTTGGTAGGACCTTGGAATTGGAACATAAATATAAGATCAACTCAAAATTTATTCAATTAACCTAAGGAAACATTGAAACTTAACGAAACATTTAGTGGTCTAATTTAGAGACATGTTCCAGCGTCTTTAAACCTAGCAGCTTTCACTCACCATCTGGCTTCAGACAACACTAGTATGGACTTGTGTTCCCTGTACCGTCAAGTATATAAAGGGAGACCCCTCTAGGTTTTAATCCTTTTATCCATAGGAAGCTGAGTCTGCCGCCTTGTAACCGTGATAAACTGAACACAACATTCGGGGAGACTAACTGCACGTACGTCAAGTCCTTGGTTTATTTTTCTTTCATTTTATAACCAAGGTGTATATGGAAGTTCACAGGAACCTAATACACCATTTTACGTAGACTACCTAAGCAATCATTTTCGATATTTACTGACTCCATAAATTTGAAAAGATCATTGAGCACTTGTACTTTTGCACTTGCTTAAAACCAAAAGAGACTAGAGTCATATTTGACTGTTTCTTGACTCTTAAAACATGAAACAACAAATTTTTGGTTTCAATGTGGTAAAATAAACTACATACGATTACACGCCCTTTAAATTTTGATTACTTGGCCTATCTTTGTTTGCCTTGGTTTTGATCCAAGAGTCTTCATTTTCGATCTTTTTCCCTTTTCGGGTGTGCTACAATCATAGTGGCGGAACTGTCGGTTTCGTCTACTGGTAGTCCTTTCTCAGATGATTCATCTAAAACTTCACAAACCTCTAGGTCTGTCAAGATTCAGTAGCCTGTCGTCCCGTTAGAGTACCCCTTTGGAGAACCGGTTGGGTTCCATTGGCCTCTTTCGAACGCTTGGTTTGGGTTTGGGGTCGGGGGAACGTTTTTCCCCTCTAACATCGGGATCGTCATTTTTGGCTGCTATCATACCTTTGAGCCCCCGTAGTCTTTTACAAGATCTCACGATGGGTTCAGACATGGATTCATCCGGTCCTAATGGAAGTGAGGGCATTCTAGTTTCTGATGAAGAATACCAAATTTTACTGGAAGACATCGAGCAAGACCCTACTCAATCTTCACCATCGGTGTCGCTTCTAGCCGGATATAGGTCTTTGGGTCAGATTATAGCCTGTATTTCCTCCATGGAAATTCCAACTCCGTCAAGGGGGCCGATTATCCCATCATTAGGGATGTCTCTGACGACACCAGTTTCATCAATGAATTTTGTTACGTCTGTCCCGACTAGACCTACTGTCAGTGTGGTTGCATCGGCATCGGCTATCACTGCTCAGTCGTTAGGAGTTTCGACTTCGGTAGAGATTTCGATTGCCATGGCCATCCCTGAAGGTATTTATTTTGAGGAGTATCAGCTACCTGTTCAGCAGAAGAGCTCCCAGACTAATCATTCCCCTCAGGATCCTAATATTCCTTATTTTTCTCATTATGGCGCAGATGGTACTCCGATTTATTCACTTTTGTTCCAATATGATGAGCACGGAAACCCTATCTATTTTCCTGCTCTTGAGGCTTATTAGTTCATTAATGGTTTTATACCTACCTTGCCTGGGCAACTTCTAACCAACAAGGACAACCCTTTCTGGGAAAACCTTCAATTCAGTAAGGGTATGCTTTCAGCCCACAAGGACAACCCTTTCAGGGATAACCTTCGACCCAGCAAGGGTATGCATATGACCCACAAGGGAAACCCTTACAGGGATAACCTTCGGTCCATCAGGGATTGTTTTACGGCCCGCAAGGGTAGCCTTACAATCCTCAAGGTAAACCTTTACAAGCTCAACATGTGGTCTAACCAAGGCAACCTCAAGGACTAGCTGGGCAACCGTTATATCAACCCAGACCTTCATACGGTCCTGGGGGGAAAATCCAGCCATCTCAACCTTTGGTGCAACCACAACAGCCATATTTTCCAATTGGTCCAAATATTGCACAGCCAGGGCCATCTTATGGTCCTGCTCCAGGCCAACCTGGTTATCAGGCCCAACCTAGCCCACCGCAGCCATCAGGCCAACCTGCTCAGTAGGGACAACTTGGTGGCCCTCATTAGTCAAGTCAACCTGCTCAGTCGGGCCAACCTGCATAGCTTATTAACCCTGCTTAGCCATCGCTCTACTCTATGCCGCAGCCAAATCAACCTACGCGCCCAACCTATTTAGCTCAGCAGGGCCTTATCAGCAGCTTGTTAGACCCCAAGGCGGGTATTACCCTCAAGGTCAATATCAACCTGTATGCAACACACCTTAAGGTTCTGTTTATTACCCTCAACTTTCAGCCTATACTTATACTTAGCAGCAAAATCATTATGCTGCTCAATCAGGACCCTCGTATACTCAGAATCAGTATCCTGGTTTTAAACCCCCGTATCTTGGTCCTCAGCTGCCATATCAACCGACTTATCTGGCTTATACCCCTTATGGTTCGAATCCTCCAGGACAGAATCAATGGGTATAGAGTTATACTCAACCAGGATGGAGTATGGGTACAGGTCCTTATCGAGGACCTGCCATGCCTTTTAACCCTCAATTACCTTTCCTCGCCATGTTGGAGCTACTGGATGTGTCCAATTTGACAAATGATCCCATTCATCATAATCCTTTTTGGCCTCCGGTTCCAACGAAGGTTCCTGGTGATTGTCCCAATTTTGAGGGTAAGTCTGGAGAAGACCCCTTGCAAGCACACGTCATGACATACCATTTATGGTGTTCTTCCAATTCTTGGGTGGATGACTCTGTCCAACTCCTTATTTTCCAGCGCACTCTTACCGGAGCTACTACTAAGTGGTACATCGAACTACCTTGTGGTATCTTTCAATATTTCAACACTCTCACTATGGCCTTCCTTACCCATTTCCAGTTGTCGGTTCGTTACGAAGCCGGGATGCATCTCCTAACATCCTTGAAACAGGACCGGGCTACCCATATCTCAGACCAAATTCATGAATGGAGACAGCATTGTCGCCTCATCAAGTTCAAAATTCCTGATCAGATTCTTACTCATTGGTTCACTACCTCTTTTGTCAATCAGATAGTGAAAGACATTGCCATGGGGGCATGTGTAACCGAGGAACAAGCCATCGCTCGTGCCCAGTACCTTGATTTAGTGTACTCTCAATCGGGAATTTTGTGTGACATCTTGACATAGGCTCCATAACCTGGGACCTCCAAAGCACCGGCTACCCCATCGATCGACGACATTATTGGTTTCATGTCTCAGACTTCACACAAGTCTTCTAATGGGAAGCATAAATCAAATTCTTCCAATAATTCTGCTCCTCAGGCTACCCAGAATTCTGGTAAAAACTCGAAGGTCAATGTCATTCAGGCCAATCCTACAAACAAGACTTCTAAGGGGAGAAAGTAGGGCAAAGGCAAGGCCAAAGCCAATGCCCCAAAACTAGAATCATCTAAACCTCATGTTGATGATGGTTCACAGTGAAAGCCGAAGTATCCCTATCTGATTTGTAATGAGAATTACTACACTGAAGATTGTCCTAGACTATCAGAGGTTAGTCAACTGCTCAAAGGCACTAAGGGAACTCCAGTGGTCCTTAAAGAACCTTTCCCATCTCAGCAAACCCAGCTGGTTGAGAAACCTACACCATCTGCATCATTTGCCTCTCAAGTATTCATGAGGAACAGTTCTGCACCCATTTCCATTGCTACTCAGTCAAAAGGTTATGATGGATCATGCCAGGCGGCCGAGAAAGAGGTCATTGATGTTCCTCCTCCTCCTCCTGCCTCTTGTCCTCTTGAGATTGAAAGGCCGAGTGTTGAACCCGTTGTACGACCACCTTCTAAAGGTGTTCTCCGGAAATCTTCTTATAATTCTAATGCTCGTGCTACTTAGCATTACAATATTGTTGAGGATTTAGCATAGGCGCCATCTACGATGTCTGAATTAGAAGTTCTTCAGAGTTGTCCGTCTCAATGGAAAGTGTTATTATCTATGATCGGCAAGATTGATCTTGTTGATTCTAGCCTTCTATCTTTCGACTTAGAGAATTTCATCCCCCGACTTTCGCACCAGATTTCTCTTGTCATACAAGTCGGCATTAATAGTCTTAATACCCATAGAGACATTGTGGATGAGGGTGCATCTACCTGCATCATGTCATCTTCTTGCTGGAAGGCTATTGGCTCTCCAGCCCTGACTTCATCACCCAATGCCCTTGAGGCATTTGATGAAAGGTAATCAAAACCTTTGGGTGTTCTCACTAGCTTGTCGATTACGTTGCAAGGAAAGATGGTCAACGTTGAAGTAGAAGTCGTTGATGCCAAACTCAATTACAATCTTCTACTCGGTCACAGTTGGACTCACGCTATGTTGTGCATTCCGTCCACCCTCTTTCGTCTTCTAAAGTTTCCACATGGGGGAAAAATCATTAATGTCGATTAGTTGTCGTTCTTTACCTCGTCTTCTGAGAACAACGTGCCATATGTGGATCAGATTCCTTCTCTCGACAGCATAGGGCCCGGTATTTTCAAAGACCCCGCCCTCATGGGTATCTTTTCCCTTCCACCACCAAATACCATTCAATTTAATATGATCTCTCAGTCAGATGACCCATGGATCTTCCCTTTTCTTGAACAGGTTGATTCATTTTGAGATTCAGTGCCGCTTAGTCCCATTGAAATCAATTATTGTGAGCTTACAACTACTTTTGATTCTCCCCCTTCTGAAGGTGCTCCTTTGAGCATGGATCTCAAAGTTTATTCTCATTACCCCTGGCTCAGTGATGCAGATTCACCTGATCCTTTGAAAGAAGTGTTTCTGTCTGACGAGGCTATCATGGAAACCATGACTCTCGAAGATCTACCGTGGAGCGATGGGCATCATCGTTCCTTGTTTATGCCTAGCCTCAGGGCAATGTCTAGCTGTCTTGAGAATTTTTCGTCTCAAGTTCATTCTCCACGACTTCAAATGCCTATTTTGACTCATGAAGTCTTCGCTGAAGGTAAATTGGATAACATTACTCAAACAATGCCTATTGACATTTCCGTGAAATTGAGAATTCTCGAGAACATCCATGTGGGATTCACTTGCTCTTCCAAGGAATTCGAAGTGTATACTAGCCTCTTTCGCGAATTTCACAATGTTTTCCCCTGGTCTTACGAAGAGATTCCTGGAATTGACCCTAGTGTTGTGGTGCATGATATTCCCACCTATCCAAGTGCAAAGCCTGTTCGCCAGCGTCTTCGTCGAGTGCATCCTCGGAAAGCCGCCGCCATCAAAATTGAAGTTGAAAAACTTCTTAAAGCAGGTTTCATTTATCTGATTCCTCTGATAGAGTGGGTTTCTAATATTGTTCCTGTGGATAAGAAGCAAGGAGAAATTCATGTTTTTGTTGATTATCGCGATATCAATCGGACCTATCCTAAGGATAACTATCCCAACCCTTTCATCAACCAGATCATTGATGATTGTGTGGGGAGTGAGATGTTTTCCCTGATGGATGGTTTTTTTGGCTATAATTAGATCAACATTCTCCCGTTCGATCAACACAAGACCACTTTAATCTGTCCTTGGGGAACGTTCGCATATAAGAAGCTCCCTTTCAGCTTAAAGAATGTTGGGGCTACATTCTAGCGTGCGATGTCTTATGCCTTTCATGATATTCATAATATTTTTCAACCATACCTAGATGACTTTCCGGCTCATTCAGATATGCGAAAAGACCACCCGGACCATCTCCGCCAGATCTTTCTTCATTTTAGACACTACAACATTCGGCTCAATCCACGTAAATGTGTCTTCTACGTCGATTATGGTAGACTTCTAGGGTTTATCGTATCTAAAGATGGAATTTTCCTTGATCTGCTTAAGGTTGAGGCTATTGTTAATCTCCCCTCCCCATCCTCGTTACACCAACTTTAGAGTCTCCAAGGGAAAGAAAATTTCTTACGTCATTTTATCCCAAACTACGCTGAAGTAGCCAAAGGATTCACATGAATTTTAAAGCAGGACATCCCTTTCTATTGGGATGAGATTGCTTAGCAGTCTTTTGATAGGCTCAAGACATTGCTTATCAACGCTCCCCTATTACGTCCTTCGAATTACCATCGTGATTTCACCCTCTATCTGGCTGCCGCCTTTAGTACGATCGCCATGGTTTTCGTTCAAGATGATGATGAAAGTACCGAGCATGTCGTTTACTACTTTTCTTGGAACCTTCTAGACCTTGAAAAACATTACGCGCATGTCGAGAAGTTAGCACTAGCTTTGGTCCAGGCCAGCGATTAAGATTTTTACAATTTGTATTTCTTCTAATGAATGAATTCATGTAAAAATGCTCATTCATACTTCTCGATTTTCTACCACTATACACCAATGACAAATTAAATGTGTTTAAATATATTTCCTCTCTTTCCTTGAGCGATTTTTCTGCAATACAGTCTTTGAAATTAGTTTTAGCTTTCGCTCATTATAAATTCTATCTAGCAAACAAAACATTAAAAAAATCCTAAAACAAATTAATCTATATCTAGTCTAAGATATGGTACTCAGCCCTAAAATTTAATAATTAAAAGGTGACACAGAGAGAGCCCTCTATGGTTAGGTTGGGCTAGCTGCCTAGCTAAACGATGGTATATGGTTACCTTTCTTGACTCCTAATTTTCACCTAGGAAGTTGGGGAGAGTGATAACATAATGAACCTGTGGTAGGGAAGATACCATGTGCATGTAAGAACCATTCGGGGATGATGGTTGATTGGGAGCCAAATTAGTACCAATGAATGAAATTTGATCAATGGTCATTATCATTCCTTCATGTGGGAAGCACATGAGGTAGAAGAGAGAAGAGATGAGAGCTCCCATGACATAAGTACAATTACACCCAAGGAGTAAGTTAAAATCCAAAGGGTCTTGGAAAAACATCACGTCTATATAGACAGTCTTCCCTCCAAAAGTAATAGGAAGCTTAGGGAGGATCCCTAACAGTTGAATGGTTCCTTTGTTAAAAGCTAACATATTCTCAGTAACAGGCACGAGCTACAGAGAACCTAAATATTTCCAATCACTTAAGGATATAATATTGACAGATGTGTGTTACATAGTATTTTGTCACCGTCCCAGCAATCCCTCGCCCCACATATTGGAGGGTCTTCCCCATGACCTGTGATAAGTGTCATACTCTTCAAACACCTTCTTTGCATCCTTCTGCATAAGGAAATTATTTCTCCTGTTGAACATTTCCTCAGAAATCCCACAAAAACCTATGTTTTGGCATTGGCGGGGGTAGCCAATTCACCCCTCGCACCAATGTGGAGGATGTACACTTAAGCCCATGCCAGATTCCACTCTGTCTCTTTGTTGTGCCCACACCATCCTTTTTGGGAATGTTTTTTAACAAATTATATGCGGAAGTTTCCTTTAACCACCTCAGGTATGAGTCACAGCAAGTGGTTAAACTCGATAAGCCACAGATCTCTTCCTTTAGGTAGTGGTTTTTGGAACATTCTTTGAAGATAGGACTCCCCTCCATGATTATAGGGATTCTAAACTCTCCCTCTTCCTCTATATAAATAGACCTTCTCCCTTTACAAAAGCTAGCTGAACATATAGCTAGGAAGCTGAACTTGGACAAGAGATACTATAGTTGATTAACTGCTATAGAGAAGGTAGAACCAAGGAGAATTCTATAGAGAGATCCCCGTCCGAATTCCCGACAAGCCTTTATGAGATGTGCTCCGCTGGAACCTTGTTGGAGGAGACCACAACATCGAAGCTTGGTTGTACTCTTCCTTCCTTTCATTAATATACTCGAATATGGTATTGGTTCCATCATTGTGTTGTGTTTACTGATGCAATTGATTTAGTATTCTTCGACTGATTGATAGTTAGGAATGTGAAATAGTATGTTGTATATTGTCTTTGTTTCTTTGGTATGTGCAGGTATCCAAGCATGAGAATGAGTGGATCATGATCTGTCAAACCAGGAGCGAGAGACAAACACTCTTTCCGACGACACAACAATGTAGGACCTCCGGTAAGTTATCTATCGAGTCTCCGTCCATTCATTAAATTGGAATCGATGTCATAGCATGTCTTGTTTGTGGCTAGACGCACTCTAGGGCTAGTGGGATCACCTTTGTACGCAGAGGGGATTTACCTCACCAAAAATGTGTGTTCATCTATTATTGTGCTAGGTATGACCACATTATAGGCTTGTATTATGATCTCAAAGGCTACGTAAAACGAAATATGGTATTCTGTCAGTCGACTCCAATCAGAGGAAGAGACCAAACTAGTTTGAGGGGGTGTCATGGGAATGGGACCCCTTATGTTACGGGAATGGGAGGATCATCCTCATGTGTGATGGGAACATGATGATTTCCTTCCATTTCATGGGAATCTGAAGAAACAAAAATAACCTGAGTGGCATGAGGTTCACTCTCTGTGAGAAAAGCCTGATCAACTAAAGGTGGAATCAAGTCGACCGTTTTCTCAAACAATGGTTGGTCAAGAATGCACACATGAGATTCACTTTCAGAGAGAGTGGGATTGACTAGAGATGAATTCTAATCAATTAGGTGATCAACTAGGAGAGGATCAGGGAAAATATTTTGGTAACCACCCAAAAGTCACGACTGAGAAGGGATAAGGTTATTGACAACTTTGGAGGCTTTTTCTATATAAGTACAAAGCTGAATGGGATTATTCCCTTCACATAAATTACAGGGAAATTTAACTTTCCCATTTTTCCCATGGTCCTTATTATTACTGCTTAAGGTTTTATCACCAGCATGATCTCTAGAGGCCGACGGTAAACGCTGATGTGAGTCGGTGGACCATACTTCTAATATCCTAGGAATGCCATGACAATCCCTAAGAAGGTGGTCATCCTTGCATAACTTTCAAGGGAATTTGACTTTACAGGATTGAATGGAAGAATTTTGAACATCAGTTTCATTGGTATTAATGGTCTCTTGATTGCCCCCTTTCTTATTTTTCTTCTTCTTTTCTATCCTCTTCTTCTTCTTCTTAGCTTACTGGTTACTATAATCCAGAATTTCACCAGGCAAAAAGGAAGATTGGGGTGATGAAATAGGTGAAGAAGATGAGGGGTAAACTTTAGGGTCAACATGAGGTTGACACTGTGCAGGTGGAGTTGAACTTGTTTGAGAAGAAAATTGGACATCTGGGACCTTGAGGGTTGAAAATAACCAAATTGGAAAACCAATGGTTAGTCCCAGGAGGGATAACATTGCCATATAGGGAGCGCCAACATTTCTGAAAGAATAAAAATGACCAGGATTCCCATCTGAGGGGATTCCTTGATTGGTAAAATCAAGAACTATTTCCATGAGTCTCAACCTAAGATGCGAAAAGGAGTTATGCATGGGTAAATGTTATTTCGTGCACAGTAAAAATTTAAATTAAACAAAATAGATCAAAAGACATAATCTAGAAAAAATGGTTTACCAAGTAGAATTGAACTGCAATATACACCTTGGTGAACCAAGGACTTGATGTACGACATCCAATCTCCCTCAATTTTGTGTTCAGTGTATCACATATAAAATTTGGTCACCTCAATTACCTATGGCAGGTTTGAAACCTAGTGGGGTCTCCCAAAATATACTCGACGGTACGTGAGAGCTCAATCTATAGTAGCATTGTCTAATGTGTAACTGTTCAATGAGAATGTCCCCATATACTTACCATGCATGGAGCGTAGTCCTATATTCTTCTATACGTGGGATGGGATATCACCTCATGGATGCAACATAGGTTGTTAGCAACAACTGCTACGCTTAACGATGTCGGAACACGTCTCTAGCCGAGACCTCTAGAGGTTCGTGTTAATTCCAAATGCTCCTTTAGGTTAATTGAGTAAATTTTAATGTTAATCTTTGATTATGTTTCAATTTTGAGCTCAATAACGATGTCACCTAAATCCCTAAAATAAGCTAAATGCAAACAAGAATTCATTTCATTTCAATGAACTCTAAACTAATGAGGGAAATCGTGCAAAAAAGAATTCAACAAGAAACGATGCCCCCCAACTAGCTAAAAATTACTGAAATGCAACTCTAAAATGAACTCACTTTCACTATCCCAAATGCAATCTTACTGAAAACGAAATTACTTATTTCTTCACTAAGATGCACTAAACATATTCTTTTTTCTTTTACTTTGGATGCTCAAATGCAAAATAATGTAATTAATGAACTAACCAAAGAAAAACTAACCAAACGAACAAATAATCGAAATGAAATTTCCTTTCACTTTCTATTTTTCGAATGGAAAACAAATTGTTCCAAAAGTACTTGAATGAAAATTAATTTCACTTTTTCTCTTTCGAAATGGGAAATCAAAACAAACATACACTCTCAAGCTCACAAATCAAACAATTGTGATCTATGCTTGACAGTCAATCAAAGGTGATTTCGAAGTGCAATAATGATTCAGTGCAAATGAAAGAAACTTTTCAAATACAAGCCAAAATTAATATGAAGTAGTGTTTCAAATGATTACAACAGAGCTCTTATATAGAGCCAACCAATATCTTTATGACACACATAAGCAAAAATTGGAGGAAAATTGACCCAAAAACCCTAGGGAGTGATCTAACTTCACTCAAACACAAACAAGGTCAAAGAGAAAATTTCATCACTCAAGCAAGGAAATCAAGCTAAACATAGTGGTACAAGATCATATCAGGCTAGAAAGACACCTTAGAGGCTAAGATACACTATAAAATGAAGGGAAACCCTAATTTTTCTAATCTCTGGGATCAATGTGCATGTGAAAGGAAAACTCGTGCTGAAAGGTAGATCAACACGACTGTTTTATATAAAACAACACTATTAGTGCTTTTGTAAGGACAAAAAAAGTGTTGGGTGAGAAATAAAAGGAAAAAATAAAAATAATTTCAACAATCATACCAGACTTTACACCCTAAAGCAAAAATCAATCACTATGTAGACCTATAAACATCCAAAAAGACTCAAATATTGACGATCAATCAAACTGATAAAAAAACCAAATTGGAAAAGGAGATACAAAGAGGCTATATCGCCCTCAGGGAGTCACCAATTTTGTTTTGAAGACAATCCCCTCTGCAGACATAGGTGATCTATCTAGCCCTAGAGTGGGTCTAGCAACGTATGAGAACAACTAATGAATCCTTTCCTAGTTTGTATTCAAAATGGAAGAAGAAGAAGAAAAACCCACTTCTCTTGATGCTATCGTCGAGTCCTTTGGGGAAGAACTTCATTCTATGATCCTTGAGGTTGGCTCCTCGCTACTTGTGGCATTCGAATACCTGTAATAAATAAAGAGACAAAAATAAGAAACGTAACAAGATACATAATATACATCAAATACAAACTACCTAATAGATCAAGGAGTGTTAGGATACTTTCATAGATATATAGAAAAATATGGAAAGTGAAGCATCATATGTATTATTTATTATAGAAAAAAAGAAGCATACAACCATTGCCTTGATGTTGGAGACCTCCCTTTGGTGATGTCCAAGTCCAAACTGAGGCTCTTCAAGCAATCCTTCTCCCAAGTGGAAGTCCAGGCATAATATAGGGATGAAAAGGATCAATGATCAGGAAATACAAACCAGTAGCGGAAGGATGGGATTCAATTTATAGGTAGGGGGAGGGAGTTAGGGATCCATAAAAGAAGGAGGAAGGCCCACTTCTCAAAGGAAAATCCCCTAATGATAAGATCAAGAGCTCCAATTGAGAGAGCTCGAGCATATCTACATCGAACCATATCCAGATCACCATTCTGGAAGCTTCTAGTGCACAAAGCATCTCATCCACTTGAGGAAACACTGCCAGAAGAGGTTCAATATGATTTTGATTATGAAAAAATCACGTTGGCAGCACTAGGTCAAAGTGTTGCAACATGCCATCAGCATGGGAAGGAAACTAGTAAAGAGCATTGACATAGAAATTTAGGTTTTACGTTGAGCTTCTTCAAAAAATATTCAAGGCAGTTTTATGTTGATCTTCGAGGGATGTATTGATGTATTCTCCATGGTGGATATACTGCACACTTGTCATCTTAGAGCACTTTAGGATCAGGAACGAGCAGTGAACGGGGTGACAAATTATTGTGTAACAATATGGTAATATTAATATAACATAAGTAATAATAATATAATATATCACTTACATTTGATCTAATTTATAGCTAGATATATATAATTTAGTTTAGTTATAATTATATTATATATAACATTAGACAATTTAATATTTATAATATTATATATATATATATATTATAGATGAGTGTCAGTGTAATATAAATATGTATCTAGTATTATAATACAGTGACATATATTAGTTTTAAATAAAATATTACTTATTAGAATTAGTATAATATTATTTTGTCTACATATATATAATTTAGATTAATATATAACATAATACTAGTATTAATATAGTATAATATTATAGATATATAAATATTATTATAGATAAGATTAATTTAAACTTTAGATAGCATTAGTACTACTCTTATACTAACATCTATTTAACATATAATTAATAGAATATTAGGATTGACGCTAACATAGAAGTTAAACAATAACACATTCACATCTAACATAACTATAGTACTAGAGTAACCTTAATACATATTCAATACAATCATATTTTAACACTAACTATTAGCATTAATTTGATATAGTAACACATAGGTTAGTATAGTAGCATTAGGTTAGAGTAACACTTTCGGTTAGGATAACTTTTAGGCTAGTCGTAGGATTTGGGGTAATTGGGACCATAGCCATTCAGAATCGCCAACTTTAATGAAAAAAGGGTCTAATTTGGGACCCTAAACATGTGGTCTCCCTTGATGTTGATGGAGGTCATTTTTTCCCATCAACACAATGGTAATAATTGTTTGGTATAATTTAATTTAAATCATGGAAAATTTTAAGAAACCCCCTAAAATTATATCTAAAATAAATGGGAAAATCCCCATGGTACATATAAAAACGTGCAAATTATTTTTTCAATTATATAATATGTATATATATTTTTTTACGAATTTTTTATTGAATAATATTTTTTTGTTAAATATTGGCGAATTTTTCACTAGGTTATAAAACATTGTAAAGTCATTGCAAATAGTGTTACTTCACAATGTAGTGTTTTGGTGGCTACGTGAGTGATGCTATGTTCAAAGTGTTAAACACCTACCCACCTATTTCAAGTTTTGGGCTTGCCCATTTTTAGGAGCATTTTCTCCACTTGGTGAGTTGTAGCAGAGTTTGTTTGGTGGCATTTTGGGGGGGGGGGGGGGGTAATTAGGTTGGTTAGGAGTTATTTTTTTGATATAAATCTCAAACCCTTATCGTGATTAGTACTAAAACTTAGTGTAGGTCAAATTGTTCCACCAAATAACTACTGATAATTAAATTAAAATTTTAAAACCCCTATTCAAAAAAACATCTATAAAGATAATAACTAATAAATAATATTAAAAATATTTATTATTATTATCTCAATAATAATAAATAAATAATAAACACATTTATTATTTTTTGTTTATTATTTATTTATATTTACAACAATAGATAGAATGTTATATGATCTATATAATTTTTATATTAAAACATAAATTACAATAAATAATATTTTCTATATAAATAATTTTAATCAAAATTTAATAATAATTATTTTAATTATATAATAATTTTTTTTATTAATTATATAAATTATTGCTTATATTTTATATGTTTTTATTTATATTATATTTTATATTGAGCTATATAAAGAATATGGTTAGATTGTCAACATAATATTATGACTTATATAAAAATATTATTATAATAATACTTAATGTATTTAGGTAAAAATTTAAAGATAGTAATTATAAACATTATATCATATATTAATTTTTTTCTATGATAATGAAATAGTTTTATTGTATTTCTACATCCATTATTCTTGAAGTATTATATGTTCATATGAATTTGAGTCATTTACAAGTGTTATATTTTAAATTTTTTCACATATATATAATAATGACATTTATTGTATCTCTTTTATTTTGACACATACATACACACATATATATATATTAAATTGGTAATAGTCATATAAATATAATTTAAGTGCATGTGTAAAATTTTTTTTAAATATTTCTTGTAATTTTTTAAATTGATCAAAATAAGTCATATTATTGACATCTTATATATATATGAAAATGAAAGAGATAAAGAGTGTTATAACCAATAGAAAGATCTAGAACCAACTTCACACAATGGGTAGTAAGGTTTCTATTTCCACAAAATTGGTAGGAAATTTGCATTTCCACGAAGTGGGTGGGTTACTCTCTTAGTGGTAGGCTACACCACCTTAGAAGAAGTTCAATTTCCCTTCAGTCTAGATAGACATTACCAACTCCATGAAGTTCAATTTCCCTTCAGTCTAGATAGAGAACCTTGAAATAGGGGGACACCATTTTCCTCATTCCCCGTCGAATATGAAATACACATGATGTGTAACGACATAATCCATTGTGCTTCCACTAGTGCCTTCAGTAGGGAGGGTAAGCCTTACGAAATATTTATTTTTTTCTAACTTGCTATCCATAATGAGAAGTTCCCACTTTCCCTAAAGGTGAAGACTTAGTTTGTATTAGATGAATGAAGGCCTTAGCAAGAAGAATAGATTTTATACCTTTGAAGTTAGGAGTAAAATTAGAATGGCTTGGAGGCCCTTCGTGACCCCTATAATATAAGGCCCTTAGTTGGCTCAATCAAAATAAATTATATTATTAGTATTTTTTTAAATTCATTTTTATATCACTTGTATTTTTACTTATAAAAATAATTAAACAAATATATGCAAATACATTTTTTAACTCATGATATAATACAAATAAATTAGACAAGCCAGTTTATAAGATGACATTGAAACACACACACACACACACACACACACACACACACACACACACACACACACACACACACACACACATATATGAAAATCACTAAAAAAATTTGATATTGTTTAATTAATATCTTAAAAAGGAAAACTTACCATACTAGGTGTTTTTAAATTTATAAAATTATTAATTTTAAATGAGAAAAATAGTGAGATGAAATACTTGCTTATTTACTCAAAGTAGTAATAATAATAATAATACTCAAATTAATAAAATAAATCACTAATACTATTACTATATATATATATATATATATATATTTTCCAAATACAATGCAATAAAATGAAATGGAACAATGAATTGATTAAAAAAAATGAAAACCGAGGTGTTAATATAATTTTGTATCAAAACCCATTTAAAAAATTTACATCAAAATATATTTAAAAATATATACAACATTATATATATATATATATATATATATATATATATATATATATATATATATATTGACATTTTATATAATTTTAGGTGAGAAAAATTGATTTGAATTCTAAACAAATTTATTTAAATTGTGCTAGACATTATTGACATTATTGACATTATTTCCATGAATTCAGAAACAAGACAATGAGAAAAATAGATTCATATGTATTATCATAAATTAGAAAGAGAAATCTTCCAACCAGATGCCTTTATTTTGTACATATTTCTGCCATGTGTCTAAGAAATCATTTTCCTTCAGTCTAATAAGCCTTCCTCTCTAGAATTACTAGCATGAAGTCATGGGAACAAAGATGTAATCTTCAATTTGTTGAAGACAACTTACTAGCACAAAAACTATGAACTCTATGAATTCTCTCCAACTTAGAACCTATACAAATCAATCTCTATTCACATTAGTAACTACCCTTCAACTTGAAACTTCAACTCAATTTATATAGAGACGGAGGTAGTTTTAGATCTATTAAGAGAGGGATGGGTTCCTCGCATGAAGGGATTTGAGTTCCTTGGACCAAGGGATAAGCTCCATGAGTAGAGGGATAAATCTCGAACCAGCGCAACTCTAGAGGCTTCCAGTTGGGAGAATATTCGACCAACTAGGCTTCTAGAAGTTACTTTTTATTTTTACCTTCTTTTCATGGGGGTGCGCAATTTTTAGTGGCAAACAGAGCTACGATCTTCATGGCTAATGGAAGAAGCATGATCGCATGCGCAAGAAGAGGCTATAAAAGCTATGCTAATAATCTTTTAAGGGTTTTACAAAGATTTTCTCCAATTTCCAAGACTTGATTTAGGAACATGAGTGTTTTTGAAATCTAAGGTAGCATGATATGGATGGTGATAGACCCATATGGACAGTAAAATTTCATCGTGACAAAATGACATGTAACAGATTTCCCCCTAAAGTGAGAAGTCTGAGAATTTTTTTCTGAAGAGTGAAGCGCTTTATCATTCCAAGGATTGGATTGGAGACACCAGTGGAAAACCTATAAAAACATTCAATGAAAATATATATCATCACTGAGGTAGGCATTCCCATACTCAGAGCAAAACTAACTATTCTGATACATATATGATTTCAGTATAACACCAAAAAGTAGATATAGTATGGGCACAACCATCTGTCATAACAAGTCTACTATATTATGAATAAATAAGTCCTCGCAACTTGGATGGTGGAAACTAGATCTAGGGTTTTGATTTCTGCTTCTCGAACTAGTACAAATCTATCCATGCGATTGATTGTGTCGAAATATAACATGGTAGAAACCATTTAATTACCGGTCAATGATGAGAATCATTAACAAGCGTGAGAGAAACCACCAATAATGATAATGTATCTCAAATTATTTCAGCACAATATATGAAGTGTGAATAAATTATTTGAGTCGAACACTCATAGAATCATTTGATCGAAGTTCAATGATGAGAACCTAATGTCGAAGGCAAGAAACATGTCATTAGGGCATGCAGATTCCATGGTACTAATAGGATTCTAAATCAACTTTCTAGATAATGAGCTGATTTGAATAGAAAGTGATACATCGCAGGAAATCCTATGACACGAAACCATTAGATCAAGTTTTGAAGAAAATCTTTGCAAGGACTGACTCAGGGATGGTCAACGCGAATGGAGATAAATGTTTGTAATGAATGGTAAACTAAACTTTCTCTTGAACACATAATGACACTGTAAATGGCTTGGCAACATTTGACTCAAAGATAATACCCATAAACTAGTTGAAGAATTTCAATGTGGTTTGATTAACTGTAAGACAAAGGATTTCCAAACCTAGGTACAAGTGTGACAAAGTGTCATGTTCAAGAGCGACATACTACTTTCTAAATCAAGGAAAATGAATAGATTCCTTTTCTCACTTTTTCCCCCACCATTACTGGCAAGTACCTATTTATTTTTGTCAAGCTCAAGGAGGATAACATTTGATTTATGTGTAATATCATACTTCGGATGAGTCCATCCTAGTATAAAAAATGAACCCTAAGAAGGAGTGGTTTGGTCCTGTTGTGATCGACAGGTCCTGTACTGTTAAATTTTAACAAGTCTAGCATAGGATTAACTCAGTGTTTTTTAGTTTTAAGGTGTCAAGAGAAAAACATAAGTAAACTCCATAGTGTTCATTTTCATAAAATTAGTCTGTCAAGCCAAAAAAAGGATAAAATAATGAGAGAACTCTATTGACCATGCTTAGTCAATGTATACATTTTTCGTAAATATTCTAATTCAGTTTGGAAAAGGGGTAAACATATACGGAATGGACAACTGTTCATTTAATTTAACGAGTTCGAATAGTCAAGTACTTGGTGATCTTTTCATATTTAGATATTTTGAAAAGGGCTAAAAAGAGGACTCCAGTGTTTCGATTTTTCATATGTTTAGAGTCCGAAAAAGTGATAAAATTCTATTCAATGTCAAAATGATTCTTTCCAAAAATAACTCGTTTCCTGCACAAAAAATTGAAAAATTACAAACATCTTCTCTCAAAATAGGAAAAATATTTTGATTTTACTTCTAAAGTAAAAATAAATAAAATAATATTACTTTATTCATTTAAAACTACAAAAATAAGTTTAAAAAATTCCTTTTCAACTTTTAGTTTTTAGAGCAGAGTAGAAAGATTTTTTTCCCTAAATCTTCCAAAGATGATATCAAGAGAACCGACCAACCATTTCGATAACTATTGGCTTGAGGGGTCCTGACCTAGGTTCGAATTTAAGGTTTGCCAACACACCCCTATACTACTAGCCCTTTCGGAAATGACCCACTTTCTCAGGCCAAGGTCTCACCCGAAGTAGTATGGGTGGGTGCTAGAACCAGGTTTCCGCACCCTAGGAGAAAGCGAGTAATTTGGGCAATCTTGTTGAGATCTGTCAGGTTCGTATAGGAGAAAGCTTATTACCGAGTCCTTAACAATATAACCAGCATGTAAACATAAATAAAGCTACTATTATTAAGCAGATCTTAGCAACACCTTCACATCCACGTGCGCATCAGTAATTATCATCACAAAATAACACAATCGCAGTTAATTTATATATCACAGACACAATCACAACTAATGCAGAGGTACTTCAATAGTAAACGTAACCAATTCAGATAACATAGAGATAATTCAATAGATTACGTGTTCATTAACGTCCAAAACCAAGTTACAAACCCAAGTCACAACTCATGCACACATCCAGAGGGCTCCGCACATAACCACCAGGAGGCCTTACCCAATACTACCCAAAATAGATCTCAATAGTTCGTATTTAGCATCAATATTTCTTACTTACCTCTAGACTCAAACTATCTATCTATTTATATCATCATATCCTGCACTATCCTGTGGTCTGCAAACTGTGATTTGCAGACTCTAGGACTACCCTTTGACCCATTACAATACATTGGGGCTTTGACCTGCCCCAAACCCTTGCGCTAGAATAATTACTAAAAATATATATATATCAAAAAACACAGCTAGGGGACCCTGTTCCAACGGGCCCCCAACACAGTCTTATGACTCGTCCCAAGTTGCAGCAGCCATGGGGTTTGCATATTTTCCTGGATCTACTTGATTGCATCGACTAGAGGGGGAAACACTCCTTCACTCTGCGTGGCAGCATTCTGCATAGTGTCCACCAAATTATGCGAATTTGGGCCTTTAGTGGCAGTGGTGACACTCTCCAAATTCTGATTCAGCTGTTTGACCGCAACATCCAAGTCCTAAGATATCTTGAGGGCTTCATTTGCCCATGGCTTGAGGTATTCACTCAGAACCTTATTCTTGTGGCGAAGCTCTTCTAGGTCATCTCTGAGCACATGGTTGGCTCGAAAAAGTGCCAGACATTGATCTAGGATCAAAGTGGGCATTGTAGCCTCCATTTTCTTGAATTATTCTTCCTTTTGGCATAGTTCTTGGGTAAATTCACATAGGAGAGGGTCACGTTGCACCATACACCATAGCCACATAGTTGTCTTAAGAAATTTGGTGCCCTGAGAAATCTAAGCTGTAATGGTGTTCGTAGCTTCTATGACAAGCACAGCTCTTTGGGCGCATACCTCAGGAGGGGTTTTCGGCTGCAACTTAACTTGCAACACAGTAATCTGCTACTCCATATTACTATTAACATTATGGATCTCGGTCCGAGAAGCTTTCAGGCCTACGACGAGTCCCTCAATCTTAGCCTGGGGGGTGGCAGAGGCTGGAATGTCTTCGGTCACATCTACATAGAGCCTGTTGATCAGGCACTCCAACTCAGTCTGTTTCGCAGTGGCAAGGATACACACGACCTATGCCTGGGACACCTCAATAGTTTTTTCTACAATGTTCTACTCAGCTGTACTCAGCTACTGCTGCACCCACCGGTCTTTGTGTTGGATTTCCTCAAAGAGGGATGTGTGGAGAACCTGCAACGACTTATGCAGAAGTAAGGCCAAGTCCATATGTACTTCTATGCAGGCCTGGACTTATGTACATAAATCGGGCAGACTCAGAGTGATTGCTGCGCTTAGCAGGGGGCAGAGGCGGCTCTCGGTCATGGAGATAAACTCAGTGATGGTCTCTTGAGGCAGCCACTCTTGAACCACGCTCATTAGTAGGGTATCGGCTTTGAGCTGAAGAGCTTGGAGCTCAGATTGTAATGCGGTGATTGTGGCTTTCTGTTGATCTTCCAAGGCAAGCCACCTGTCTTCTTAAGAAAGGGTGACCACATCTACAATTTTCTCCAAATATTCCTTGGTTAATGTAACCTCAGTCTCCATATCGGGCCTTGTAGTCTATTGTTTCATTCGCTAGACCTTGAGAGGTTTAGTTGTACGTTTCATGCCACTCAGGGAAACAATGCCCTGCGCATCTAGACCCTCAGTCTCCATGTCCTGCTGTGATTCCTGCTCCCTGCCTTGTGCTACATCTTGGGGAACCTCCATCTTGGTGGAGCCTTCCAATTTTAAATTGATTCACATGACCTCCGGGTCCCCTGTAATACCTTTGAGTTCTGAGAATTTCATATTAAACAGGTCCTGGAACTCCGTTAGAAGTTCTGCGACTTTCCCAATGGTATCATAAACCTAATAGTCCATAATTCTAGCTAGCTTAGGTTGTTATTATGTTTTGATGTTGACTTCCTTTAGCTTAAGAGGCTTGGTCACATTAACGACTTGCAGTGGGGGTCCAGCAACTGCTCATTTACCCTCTGATTCTGGGATAGTGATATTTTGCAGGTCTTCGTCACATTCCTCCATTAATATATTGGAACAGTTAGTAATATTCTACATCTGTGTATCCGAAGCTGGTTTCCCATACTCCACACAAGGGCGTGATTCATCAAATACTAGGGAATCTATGTCTTGTAGGGCTTCATCCAATTCCTCAGCTCCGCCTATCAACCTGAATGTCCTATTACATATCATTTTGTCATCGTCCTTGCAATCCCTCATCCCACATATTGGAGGATCATTTTTGTGACTTGTGAATAGTGTCATACTCTGTAAACACCTTCTTTGCATCCTTCTTCATAAGGAAATCATTTTTCCTGTTTGAAATTTCCTCAAAAAGCACACAAAAACCTATGCTTTGGCCTTGGCGTGGGTAGCCAGTTCACCCCTCGCGCCAACATGGTAATATTTCACTAGAGCCCGCGCCACCTAGTGCTCTGTCTCAGTGTAGTGCTCACGCCAGCTGTTTTAGGAATGGTTTTTAACAAATAGAGGCGGAAGTTTCCTTTTAACCACCTTAGGGATGAATCACTGCAAGTGGTTAAGTTGATAAGCCACGGATCTCTCTCTTTAGGTGATGGTTTTTTACCTCCCATGGAGCACTTCTTGAAGATAGGACTCCCTTCCATGATTATAAGGATCCTAATCTCTCCCTCTCCCTCTATATAAAAAAGCCTTCTCCCTTTATGAAATCTAGCTTAACATATAGCCAAGGAGCTGAACTTGGAGAAGAAGACTATAGTTGAGTAATTGTCATTAGGAAGGTAGAACCAAGAATAATTCAGTAGAGATAGTCCCGTCCGAATTCCCGACGAGCCTTTGTGAGGCGTGCTCTGCTTGAACCCTCCTGGAGGAGGTCGCAATGTCGAATTTTAGTTGTACTCTTCCTTCCATTTATTAATATACTCGACTATGGTGTTGGTTCCATCATTGTGTTATGTTTTTTATGTAATGCAATTGATTTAGTCCTCTTTGACTAACTGATAGTTACGAATGTGAATTAGTATTTTGTATATTTTCATTGTTTTCTTGTGTTCAGGTGTTCGAGCGTGAAAGCGAGTGGATCGCGATCTATCAAACTAGGAGTGAGCCACTCTTTTCGACAACAACAACAGTGTATGATTTCCAGTAAGTGATATATCGAATCTTCGTCCATTCGTTAAGTAGGAATCAATATTATAGCATGTCTTGTTTGTGGCTAGACCCACTCTAGGGCTAGTGGGATTGCCTCTATCCACAAAGGGGATTTACCTCACCAAAAAATTGGTGACTCTGCTGGGGAGATGAGTGTGAGTTTTTCTTTCACCCTTTAGGTCTTTTGTTGGTATTTTCTTGCTTGTTTTACCTTTTCTGATTATTCTGCTAAGTCCAAGAGCCTCGTTCAGCCCCAGAGGATCAGATATGACCTCTATTTTTTCAAAATTTTCCTTTTACCTAAGGTAACTAGCTTGTCACATTTTCTGGTCAGACAGTCATGCTAGATAGCACTTGTTGCTATTTTAGCATCTGCGCTATCCCCTGTTTGGCACTGATCACAGCCAAACAGTTGCACCAATTCCTGTAGGTGCTAGGGTTTTCTTGGTTTTGGAGTTTTTGGTTAGTGTTTGTGCTTGTAGGTTATTTTAGGTATGCATTGGGTGCTTTGGGATGGTTTTTAATTGTGATCAACTTCATTCCTTCAGCTGTTTTTCCATTTCCTATCAGTTTCATAGCCTCAAGGTTTTTAAGTGCTTTGGTATGCTGAGCCTCCTCTAGGAGTTGGAGCCCTTTTTTTTCGCAGTCAACTTCATTCCTTGTTTAACTGCATTTAGCTCCCTTGATCCATTTGAGTGATTGCATCGGTTGAATGATTATTTCCTCTTTCATTCAATTTTTCTTCTTGTCACTCCAAGCATGTTAGAAAATTATATATTATGGAGCAATGCAACACATAAAATATGCGGAAAATAAAAGCACACAAAACACACAAAACTAGAGAGACACAGATATACATGGTTCACCCAGTTTGGGCTACGTCCACCCCGAACAGCCAGTCCTTCCTTTCTATTATCCAGAAAAAATGAAGAGACATTACCTACAGCAGATCTGCTGTAATATCCTCTATTATCTCTCACAGTCTCCCTCTCTATTTCTCGCTTCGAGAATACACATACAATTGCACAGCCACAATACAATACCCTCATAAAAGCGAGGGGTTTCCTTCTAGGGAAAAAAACCCTAATCTAAACATAACTTCTACCGTCAGATCATTTTCCTAATGAACGGCCCAGATTGAATAGAAATTACTATACTTTTACAAGGCAATTTTACATCTGTTTTTAGCTTCGGGGATGCTGCTCCCAAAAACCCCCGCCAGGGGGGGGGGGGGGGCAGCGATTAATTACGGGCGACGTTGCCGCCCCTTTTTAAGGTATAGGGGTCTAATGCTGTGATACAAATTAAATAAGATAATCATGCTCCACACCCAACAAAGCATAGATCACACTGCTTGTATGGGTCTGTTTCGAAATCTTTCTTCGATTTGAGATATTGCAAAATTGGTTTGAGTTTGGATTTGTTTGTTTTGAGTTGATTGAAGTTATTTCTCTTCAACTCTCGCATTAATGTTCTCAAACTAGTGCGTTGGTTTTTTTTTCATGTCATTTAGTGCATTGTTTGCTCTATTACATTGAAAAATAAAAAATAAATTGTTTGCATTCTTGTTTGCATTATGAAATTGAAATTCTTTCGCATATCTAGCATTGGAAAATTCTAGGAAATATTTCTCATTTTCATTATCTTGCACCAAATACTGTAGTGGATGTTTCCGCGTGTTCTCATTATTTTTTATCACTTGAAAACTCCTAACTTTCTCGTAGATAGATTTTCATCAAACATAATGGTATTTTTTGGCATGTAGATTGCATTTAGGGATTTTTGAGATCCAACATTCAATAGGACCTTGGAATTGAAACGTAATACAAGATCAACTTAAAATTTACTCAATTAACCTAAGGCAACATTGAAACCTAACGAAACATTTACTGGTCTAAGTTAGAGACGTGCTCTAGTGTCTTTAAACCTAGCAGTTGTTGTTCGCCATCCAGCTTCAGATAGCACTAGTATGGACTTGTGCTCCCCATACCATCGAGTATATAAAGGGAGACCCCTCTAGATTGCAATCCTTTTATCTGTAGGAAGCCAAGTCTGCCACCTTGTAACCGTGATACACCGAACACAACATTCAGGGAGACTACCTGCATGTACGTCAACTCCTTTTTCATTCTTCTTTCATTTGATCACCAAGGTGTATATGGAAGTTCATAGAAACTTGGTACACCCTTCTACCTAGACTACCTGAGCAAACATTTTCAATCTTTATTGACTCCATAAATTTGAAAATATCATCGAGCACATGCCCTTTCACGCTCTCTTAAAACTAAAAGCGACTAGAGTCATCTTTTTCTTGTTTCTTGACTCTTAAAACATGAAACAACGAA
The DNA here is from genome assembly GCA_034641835.2 of Pinus albicaulis. Classification (NCBI taxonomy): domain Eukaryota; kingdom Viridiplantae; phylum Streptophyta; class Pinopsida; order Pinales; family Pinaceae; genus Pinus; species Pinus albicaulis. Next base: position 825,455,677 of record CM076580.1, read on the forward strand.
ATTTTGGTTTCAATGTGGTAAAATAAACTACCTACGATTACACACCCATTAAATTTTAATTGCTTGGCCTATTTTTCTTTGCCTTGGTTTTTATTCTAGAGTCTTCATTTTCGATCTCTTTTACTTTTCTAGTGTGCTACGGTCACATTGGCAGAACCATCGATTTCGTCTAGTGGTAGTCCTTTCTCGGATGATTCATCTGAGGCTTCTCAATCCTCTAGGTCTGCTGAGCTTTAGCAACCCACTCTCTCGTCAGAGTCCCCCTTTGGAGAACCATTTGAGTTCAATTGGCCTCTTTCAAACACTTGGTTTGGGTTTAGGGACGGGGAGCGCTTCCTCCCTCTTACATCGGGATCGCCATTTTTAGTTGCTATCATATCTCCGAGTCCCCGTAGTCTTTTACAAGATCTCACGGCAGATTCAGAGATGGACTCGTCTGGTCCTATTAGCAGTGAGGGGATTTCTATTTATGATGAGGATTACCAGCTTTTTCCAGAAAAAATCCCTCAGAGTCTGCTCAGTCTTCACCATCAGTGTCACTTATGGTCGGATATAGGTCTTTGGGTCAGATTATGGCCAGTATTGCCTCCATGGCAGCATCAACTCCATCAAGGGGTCTAGTCCTTCCATCATTAGGGATGTCACCAACAACACCTGTCTTTTCAACACCTTTTGTTACATGTGTGGCTGCAACAGCACCGATTGTCACCACTCAGCCATCAGGGGCTTCGCCTTTGGTAGAGACTTTAATTTCCATGGAAAGCCCCGAAAGCCTATCTTTTGAGGAGCATCGGATGGCTACTCAGCAGCAGAGCTCCCAGGCTTACTAGTCCCCTCGGGATTCTGGTGAGCCTTATCTTTCTCATTATGATGTGGTCGGTAACCCCGTTTATACACTTCCATTTCATTATGATGAGTAAGGTAAACCTATCTATTTTCCTGCTTCGAAAGCTTATTAGTTCCTTTCTGGTTTTAGACCTACCTTGCCTATGCAACTTTCTAACCAACAAGGACCACCCTTTCAGGGACAACCTTCGGTTCGACAAGGGTATGCTTACAACCCACAAGGAAAACCCTTTCGGGGACAGCCTTTGGTCCAGCAAGGATTGTTTTATGGTCTACAAGGACAGTTGTACAATCCACAAGGCCAAACTTTACAAGGTTAGCCTGTGATCCAACCTAGGCAACCACAAGGACCCGATGGGCAACTGAAATATCAACCAGGGCCTTCATACGGTCATGGGGGGAAGATCTATCCATCACAAGGGCAACCTTTTGTACAACCACAATAGCCATATCTTCCAATTGGTCCAAATGTTGCGCAGCTAGGGCCATCTTATGGTCCTGCTCCAGGTAAACCTAGTCATCAGGTACAACCTGCCCCATCACAGCTAGGGCCATCTTATGGTCCTGCTCCAGGTCAACCTGGTTATCAGGCATAGCTTGGCCCATCACAGCCATTAGGCCAACCTGCTCCGCAGGGGCAACCTGGTGGCCCCCATCAGTTAGGTCAACCTGCTCAGCAGGGACAACTTGCACAAACAGTTCACCCTGCTCAGCCACCGCTCTACTCTACACTGCAGTCGGGTCAACTAGTGTGCCCAACTTATCTAGCCCAGCAGGGCTCTACCTATCACCAGGGCCCTACTTATCAGCAGCCCGTTTGACCCCAAGGAACATATTACCCTCGAGGTCAATATCGAATGGTTTACAATACACCTCAAGGTTCTTCTTATTACCATCAACTGCCAGGCTATACTTACATTCCACATAAAAATATTTATGCTACTCAATCAGGACCTACACATACTCAGAACCAGTATTCTGGTCCTCAACCCCCGTATACTGGTCCTCAGTCGAACTATCCGGCTTATACCCCTTATGGTCTGAATCCTTTAAGAAATAACCAATGGGGGTAGAGTTACACTCAACTAGGATGGAATGTGGGTACTGGTCCTTATCGAGGGCCTGCTATGCCTTTCAACCCTCAATTACCTTTACTCGCCACGTTGGAATTACTGGATGTGTCCAAACTAACAAATGATCCAATCATTCATAATCTGTATTGGCCTCCAGTTCTGACCAAGGTTCCTGGTGATTGCCCCAAGTTTAAGGGCAAGGCTGGAGAAGACCCCCAAGCACATATCATGACATACCATTTATGGTGCTCTTCAAATTATTGGGTGGATGATTCTATTCGACTTCGTCTTTTCCAGCGAACCCTCACTGGAGCTTTTGCTAAGTGGTACATCGAGCTGTCTCGTGGTATATTTCAATATTTCAACTCTCTTTCTATGGCGTTTCTTACTCATTTTCGGTTACAGGTTCGTTATGAAGCCAGGATGCATCTCCTAACATCCTTGAAATAGGACCGGGCTACCCATATCTCGAACCATATTCATGAATGGAGACATCATCGTCGTCTAATCAAACTCAAAATTCTTGATCAGCTTCTTACCCATTGGTTCACCACCTCTTTTGTCAATCAAATTTCAAAAGATATATCCATTGGGGCATGTGTTACCGAGGAACAGGCCATTTCTCATGCCCAGTACCTTGATTTAGTGTACTCTCAATTAGGAATTTTGTATGATATCTTGATTGATGCCCCATGACCTGTGACTTCTAAAGCGTCGCCCACTCCATTCATTGATGACGTTATTGGTTCCATGTCTCAGACTTCATGTAAGTCTTCCAACACTGGGAAGTAAAAATCCAATTCTTCCAATGATTCTGCTTCTCAACCCACCCTGGATTCTGGAAAAACCTCAGAGGTCAACGCCATTTAGGCAAATCCTACAGAAAAGACATATAAAGGGAGAAAGAAGGGCAAAGGCAAGGCCAAAGTCGATGCCCCAAAACCATAGTCTTTTAAACCTTGTGCTAATGATGGTTCACAGTGCAAGCCGAAGTATCCCTGTTTGATTTGCGATGAGGAACACTACACTAAACATTGTCCTAGATGTGCTGAAGTTAGTAAATTGCTCAAAGGCACTAAGGGAACTCTGACTGTCCTTAAGAAACATTTTCCATATTAGCAAGCTCAGATGGTCAATCAACCTACACCATCTGCATCGTTTGGCTCCCAGGTGTTCATGATGAACGGTTTTGCACCCGTTTCCATTGCTACTCAGTTGAAATATTATGCTGGATCATGACAGGCAACCGGGAAAGAGATCATTTATGTTCCTCCTCCCCCACCTTCCTTCGATCCTCTTGAGTTTGAAAGGCCCAGTGCTGAACCTGTTGTACAACCACCTTCTAAAGGTGTTCTTCGGATATATTCTTCTAATCCTAATGCTCGTGATGCTTAGCATTATAGTATTGTTGAGGATTTAGCACAGGTTCCATCCACGATGTCTGCGTTGGAAGTGCTCTATAGTTTTCCGTCACAACAGAAGGCATTATTATTTGCGATCGGCAGAATTGATCCTGCTGATTCTAGCCTTCTCTCTTTTGATTTAGATAATTTCATCCCCCAACTTCCGCACCAGATTGCACTTGTCATACAAGTCTGCATTAACAGTCTCAACATCTATAGAGCCATTTTTGACGAAGGTGCATCCACTTGTGTCATGTCATCTTCTTGCAGGAAGGCTATTAGCTCTCTAGCCCTAAATTCGTCACCTAATTCCCTTGAGGCATTTGATGAAGGGAATAGAAACCCTTGGGTGTTCTCACCAGCTTTCCGATCACATTACAAGGAAATATGGTCAACGTTGAAGTAGAAGTAGTTGATGCTAAACTCAATTACAATCTTCTACTCGATCACAGTTGGACTCACGCTATGTTATGCATTCCGTCCACCCTCTTTCGTCTTCCAAAGTTTAGACATGAGGGAAAAATAATTACTGTCGACTAGTTTTCGTTCTTTACCTCGTCTTCTGAGAACAATGTTCCATACGTGGATCATATTCCTTCTCCCCTCGATAGCATAGGGCTAGGTCTTTCTAAAGACCCCACCCTCATGGGTATCTTTCCCCTTCTGCCACCAAATATCATTCAAGTTAATATGATCTCTCGGTCGAATGACCCGTGGATCATCCCTTTACCTTAATAGGTTGATTCATTTGGGGATTTGATTCCACTTACTCCAATTAAAATCAATTATTGCAAGCTTGTAGCTGCATCAAATTCTCCCCCTTCTGAAGATGTTCCTTCGATCATGTCTCTCGATGTTTATTCTCAATCCCCCTGGCTCAGAAATTCAGATTCGCCTGATCCTTTGAGAGAAGTGTTTCCGTCCGATGAGTCCATCATGGAAACCATGTCTCTCGAGGATTTACTGTGGAGTGATGGGCACCATCATTCCTTGTTTATGCCTAGCCTCAGGGCAAAGTATAACTGTCTTAAGCACTTTGCGTCTCAAGTTCCTTCTCTGCCACTTCAAATGCCTATCTTAACTCAAGAAGTATTCACTGAAGGTAACTTGAGTAACATCACCCAGATGATGCCTATAGAAATTTTTGTGAAACCAGGAATTGTCGAGAACATCCAAGTCAGAGTCACTTGTTCTTCCGATGAAGTCTAAGTATTCTGTGATGTTTTCACCTGGTCTCATGAAGAGATACCTAGAATCAACCCCAGTATTGTGGTGCACGAGATTCCCACCTATCCTAGTGCAAAGCCGGTTCGCCAGCATCTTTGTCTAGTGCATCCTTGGAAAGTCGCCGCCATAAAAGCTAAAGTTGAAAAACTTCTTAAAGCGTGTTTCATTTATCTGATCCCTCTGACAGAGTGGGTTTCTAACATTGTTCCTATGAATAAGAGGCAGGGAACAGTTCGCGTCTGTTTTTACTATCACAATATTAATCGGGCTTGTCCTAAGGATAACTATCCCACCCCTTTCATCGATAAGATCATTGAATATTGTGTGGGGAGTGATATTTTTTCCCTTATGGATGGATTCTATGGCTATAATCAGATCAATATTCTCCCATCTGATCAACACAAGACTACTTTTATCTGTCCTTGGGGAACGTTCGCGTATAAGAAACGCCCTTTTGGCTTGAAGAATGCTGGGGCCACATTCCAGCGCGTGATGTCTTATGCCTTTCACGATATTACTCATATTGTTCAAATATACCTGGATGACCTTCTGTCTCATTCAGCTATGTGAAAATACCATCTGAAACATCTCCACCAGATCTTTCTTCGTTGTAGATGCTACAACATTCGACTCAATCTGCATAAATGCATCTTCTATGTCAATTTTGATAGAATTTTAGGGTTTATCATATCCAAATATGGAATTATCCTTGATCCACTTAAGGTTGAGGTTATTGTTAATCTCCCCTCTCCATCCTCATTACACCAGCTCCAGAGTCTCCAAGGGAAAGAAAATTTCTTACGACGTTTTATCCCGAACTATGCCGAGGTAGCCAAGGGGTTCACACAAATTTTAAAATAGGATGTCCCTTTTTATTGGGATGAGATTGCTCAGCAATATTTTGATGCACTTAAAAAGTTTCTTGTCAACGCTCCTCTATTACATTCTTCGAATTATCATCATTATTTCACCCTCTGTCTAGCTGTTGCCTTCAGTACAATCGCCACGGTTTTGGATCAAGATGATGATGACGGTAATGAGCATGTTATTTAATACTTGTCTTGAAACCCTCTCGACCCTGAAATGTGTTATTCACATGTTGATAAGTTAGTGCTGGCTCGGTTCAACATTTTTGTCATTATATTCTTTTACGGACGGTAATCGTGATTTCTGACTGTAACCCTGTTGAGCCTCAAGATTGTGCTTTCTTTCATTCTACCTTACCTCATTTTCCTTTTTCCATTGCTATTCCAGACCCAATTGATCAATGAATTTAGTTAAAATTACTTTTAGAATGATTAACATGATTGAATTGCTAATTTTTATGATTTTTGTCATTGTAATGCATTTTGACCGGAACTAGCTGCAGACTGCAGACATTTCGTAGCTAACCGGCGATTCTGCAGCTGTCTTCACGTTTGGGTATGTTCCAGGTGGCCTCTCAAGAAAAACCGCATATGGGTATATTCCACGTCATGTCTACATTGTTCGTTGCTCACCATGAAGGAGGAAACGAATTCTGGATATGGTTTTGATATGTGGGAACACATTTAAGAAGGCAGACTTCTAGTAGGACTGCCTTAGTCCAGATGTCATTTTCCTTTTTATGCAGCCACTTCAAGAGTACTAATGTGATTTTGATAAGGAAAGAAAATGATCCTGGAATCGTTGCAAGTCTTGTTATGTACATTTGTTATATAAACACTTGGGAAACCGAGAGCTAGGCTAGATTTTGTTCTAGATTTTGCTTAGATTCTGTGCTACATTTCTGAAGACGCAGAGTGCTCTGTTCAAGTTATTTCTCTTTTAATGAAGCAGATAGTGTTTTTTTGAAAGCGTTGATTTGATTTGGAGTTAGATTCCGTCTGGTGGTAGAGGGCCCCTGCCCCCTGTACGGATTTATTTGCGTAATTTAGATAAGTATTCTAGCTGTATTTATGTTTTTGAAGTTGAATTCGTAGTTGTTTTCATTAGCTACTATAGTTATACTCGTTCTAAAAACTCTTCCAAAAGAAGAAGCTCTTCCAAAAGATTATGATCATGAATGGGAAACGGCTATAGTATTGTAGGATTTAATTGCAATATCTTTTTTCACCATCACAGTTATACTTATGCTAAGTACTCTTCCAAAAGAAGAAACTCTTCCAAAAAATCCTTATAATGTCTTAAGCATGATTGTGATCTTGAACGTTTCAGTTGTGTGTTTGCACTAAGTACCATAGCTATTCTTGCTCTTAAAAAGCTCTTCCAAAATACCATAATGATGGGTAGGAGACAGCTATGATATCTTAGTTTTTCATTGCTTTCAGTCTTTATGTTTGCATTTTCACTGAATTTTACAGTTAGGATTGTTCTAAGAAACTCTTCCAAAATACCAATCATGATGGACAAAAAGACTGTATGATTCCATAGAATAATGCATGATAGCTTAGTTAGGATACTCTGGAGTCTAATTGCATTTAACTCATGCTCAATTATTTTGTTTTAAGTTTGATAATGACTTGTTATTTCAGCACTGTTTTAGATTAGTGACATCTTAAGTTCAGTTTTAGCTTAACTCATTGCATTTTCACTCCACATTCAGTTGTCATTCACTGCATATTAGATTACTTTAGTTGTTAAACTTAACAAAACAACCTTCATTATTTACAAATCTCTTCTTGTTATAAAATCTATAATTGATTCATAACCATAGGAACAGAAGACAATATCATTTTAAGGCCTGAAGTACTTCTGCAACTTCCTTATCATCTCACAAACAAACATTTCCTCAAAAGACTATTTCAAAAATCTATAACCTTTGAGTGAAGTGTAGTGCTATAAAACTGAGTTGCAGAATAGAGTTAGGAACTAGACTTAGAGTAGAAGAGCTTATGATGATATCAATGTTTTACTCCAATTATGCTTCAACAAATCTCTAAGCAAGGATAAAATGTTGCATCATTATAAGTTAGTTGTTTAACTGTTTAGTTAGGATGATTTGCATACTTAGTTGACCATGTCTCAAGCTCTCTCTCAAACACCTTTGATGAAAGAATTTGACAAATTGAGTTTATGCTTTGAATCATTTGCTTAAAAGTCATTATCAAGCTTTGTTTTTGCTTAGTCATAGTTTGGATTTGATTCTGTTTCAATATCTGCAATTGCATTTGTCATTTGTCATCAACCAACTAGGCTTCACTCTATTTTTAATCATTAGCTTCCTTCCACTAGCTTTCTAGTCATTTTCCTTGTGAACATAAAATTGCCAAAAAGACCAAAAACATCATAAATCATCATAAAAGACCAAAAACATCATAAATCATCATAAAAGACCAAAAACATCACAAAACACTACACACAACGCATTAAGAAACAAGCACCTAGGTACATACAATACACTTCACTTCCGCAGTTTACCAACCCTGGTTGACAATTAAATGAGCTCAATTTAGGAGAATAGATTGAGACCAAACATTTTGGCGCCGTTGCCGGGGAAGTGAAAACTAGGTAACCTTTGTTTCTTAGTATCCAAAAATAATTATATGTGTAGGGAGAGAGATTCAAGGGGAAGATTCATAAGCAGCAGAGGCAGAAGTTTGATTTCTAGAACACCACTTGTTTCATCTAGATCCAGAGCTAGTACACCTTCAACTCATACCCATATTCCATCCTCTCTTGATCCTAGACTTCTAGAAGATCTAAAATCAGATATCCCATTAGAAAAACCTTCCACTTCATCCACTAAACCTGCCATAGAAGAAAATCTGAAAACTCTTGTTGGGGACACAAACCTTTCCACTTCCACAGGAGAGTCAACCATGGCAGAAGAAGGAGGAGGAGGAGTTTTTAATGGAGAAAACACACTATTTGGAGGTAGAGGAGAAGGAGGTAGAGGTGCAAATGGAGGAAGAGGTAGAATAGGAAGCTATTTTGGGTTCCCTATACTTGATGAAGAAACCAATACAACCATGAAAAACATTTCACCCTCTGTCCTTCCAAACTTCTATGGACTTAAAACTGAAGATCCTGAAACCTTCCTATTTGAATTTGAAGTCCTATGTAGAACTTATGACTACTTAAAAGATGCTCAAAAACTTAAACTATTTCCTTCAACATTGAAAGGAGCAGCATTGAAGTGGTTTATGAGTTTGATCAACAGTTCTATTAGGACATGGGAAGACATGAAACAAGCATTTCTAGAGAGGTATTTGGATTATTGTATGTTGGTCAATCATAAGGAAGAAGTGTTTAAGATGTTACAAAAAGAAGATGAAAACTTGGAAGATTTGTTGGAGAGATTTCATTACAACATCAAAAGAGCAAAAATGGGAAACCTAGATCAAGACACCTTAAAAGCTCTTTTGTTGAAAACAATTAGGGATGAATGGTTGGATATCCTTAACATGATGGGAAAAGGGGATATGTCACAACTCACATTACCTGAAATATCTGAGTTATGTATCAACCTTTCAAGAGGGAAATCTAAAACTGTCAAAGGTCCAAGAGATCCTGCTCTTGCAAGGGCAAGTAAGTCTGCTTCTGGGACAGTAAGTAGATCAGAAATAGGACACATGCTTGGTGATTTTAAATCTGACATCTTAGGGAGTCTTAGTGAACAAATAGACACCCTTAAGATACAAAACAAGCAAAAGGCTGAATCTGATGCCTTGGCAATCTTTTGTCCCAAATGTAGAAAGAAACATGCCTTGAGAGAGTGTCCTTCGGATGTAAAAGTTGTAGAAACAGTTTCCTACTTATTTAATTACTCCTCTAGACCTTAGTGATGTTCAACTTAGGTCTGGAAGGATACTTGAGAAGAGGAAACCTTCTGTGATCAGGTGAATAACTCTGAGGAAGACTCCCTACAGGTGAATAAAAGTCTTGAGGAAGACACATCCTTTCAGGACCCGAACACTGAAAAACTAAAACAAAAAGATCCAATAAATCCAACTCCTGTATTAGAGCAACCATCCACATCTACTTCTATACCTCCCTTTCTGGAAAGATTACAAATTGATAGAGGTGTAGAAAAACAAATCATGGTGCCTAATTATAATTTCCTAGATGAGCTGAGAAATGTTTGCATTAAAATTCCACTATTACAAGCCATCAAGGAAATCCCAATTTTAGCCAAAACAATAAAGGAGTTGAGTATGAAGACAACAAGAAAAAAAGAATAAGAGAAACAAAGAAAATTCAACTGGTAGGACAAATAGCAGACATTATGATGGGCAAGATTGCTATTCCGAAGTATCTTGACCCAGGAAATCCAGTTGTTAAAATTCACATCAATGGAATTGAAATCCAAAACACACTCATTGATTTGGGAGCAGCAATCAATATCATGAGTAGACAAATCATGGATAAACTGAAACTTCCTAATTTTCTCTTTACACCCACATTATTACAATTAGCAGACAGATTTGTGATAAAACCTGATGGGGTAATAGAAGACATTCCAGTGTCCCTAGATTCTTGGGAGTACCCTGTGGATTTCATGATCCTAACTCCTAAGAATAATCTAGGAGGACATCTTGTTATATTAGGAAGACCTTGGTTGGCTACAGCTGATGCTTTCATTAGTTGTAGATCCGGTGATATGTACATCTCTGATGGTAGTTCAACTAAAAAATTCACTTTGTATCCTCCAGCTAGGACAATTACAGATTTAGATGATACTAATGGATAGAGGATGAGGAATATTTACAACCTCTCTTCACAATTTCCGAAATTAGTGAAGACAATCAAATTCAGAATACTCTAGAAAAATTTGAATCCTCTCCAGAACATAAACATGAATCATTTCAAGAGGGATCCAATATTGAGCTTTTGTCATCAAGGCAGATGTCTCTTCATTCTATGGACAAATTTGGCAGCTCTACAAGTGAGATTTTTCCAGGCAAAACTTTGAACATAAACAAGAACCTAGAAAAATTTCAACAAGAAGAGTTAGTCAAAGTATTACAGAGACATTCTTCTGCATATGCATGGGAATACACTAACATGAAAGGGATAAGTCCCAAGACTTGCACTCATCACATCTATATAGAGGAAAATTGCAAACCAATCAAACAACCTCAAAGACGGATGAATCCAAATATTAGGGAAATTGTTAAAGAAGAATTGCAAAAATTGTTAAATGTCAATTTCATCTATCCCATTTCAGATAGTCAGTGGGTTTCTCCTTTGGTAATTGTGCCAAAGAAAAATGGTAAATGGAGGGTATGTGTTGACTACCGAGAACTAAAAAAAGCTACTCTTAAAGACCATTTTCCCTTACCTTTCATAGATCAAGTGTTAGATACATTAGCTGGAAAAAAGTACTTCTCATTCTTAGATGGGTTTAGTGGTTACAATCAAATCCAAGTAGCACTTGAAGATCAAGACAAAACCACATTTACATGTCCTTGGGGTACCTATGCTTACCGAGTATTGCCATTTGGATTATGCAATGCACCTGCAACATTCCAAAGGGCAGTATTAGGAATTTTGTCAGATCTAATACATGATTGTGTAGAGGTGTACATGGATGATTTCACAGTTTATGGAAACTCATTTGAAGAAGCTTTAGACAACTTGGAAAAAGTTTTAAAAAGATGTCAAGAAGCAAACCTTTCACTTAGTCATGAAAAATGTTTTATGATGTTTATTGAAGGTATTGTTTTAGGGCATCACATTTCAGGGGATGGGATTAGAGTTGATGAGTCTAAAGTTGAAGTCATATCTAACTTATCCATTCCAAGTTGTCAAAGGGATGTTAGAAGTTTTCTAGGATTTACAGGATATTATCGGAGATTTATAGAAAACTTCACCAAAATAGCATCTCCACTCTTCAAATTACTCACCAAAGATTGTGAATGCAAATGGACTTCTGATTGCCAGTTAGCTTTTGAAACCCTGAAAACCAAAATTTCTGAAGCACCTATATTAAGGGGACCTAACTGGAAGTTACCTTTTCATATCTCCACAAATGCCTCGGATACAGCTCTAGGAGCAGTATTAGGGCAGAAAGACTTGATTCCATATGCCATCTATTATACCAGTAAAAATTTGACTCCTGCAGAGTTAAATTATACTGTAACTGAAAAAGAGTTTTTAGCTGTTGTCCATGCCATAAACAAATTTAGACACTATATAACAAGCTATGAAACTTTTGTTCACACTGATCATTCTGCAATTAGATACTTAATGAACAAATCAATCACTAATGGCAGAGTTATAAGATGGTTATTGCTCTTACAAGAATTCAACATCACCATTTTAGATAGGCCTGGAAAACGAAACACAGTCGCTGATTTCCTATCTAGACTCCAAAATATCAAATATGACACTCCGATTGAAGATCAATTTCCTGATGAATATCTTTTTGCAATTTCTACTCAAACTCCATGGTTTGCTGATATTGCTAATTATTTAGTTTCAGGAAAATTTCCTTCAATAATGAATGCAAGGGATAAAAGAAAAATCATTAATGATAGTGAAAAATATTCATGGGTTTCTAATGAGTTGTACAAGACAGGTCCAGATTTGATCATTAGAAGGTGTGTTCGTGAAGATGAGATGCCTGAGATTCTCAAGGCATGTCATGATGAACCTTGTGGCGGACACTTTGTAGATAAGAGGACAGCCTATAAGATCCTTAATTTAGGATATTATTGGCCATCCTTGTTTAAAGATGCTAAAGAGTATGTCAAAAGGTGTGACAGTTGCCAAAGGGTAGGGAAACCTTCTCCTTCGGGTGAGATGCCATTACCACCTCAGGTACATATTGAACCTTTTGAAAAATGGGCTTTGGATTTTGTAGGACCTATTAGTCCTCCATCAAGACAAAAGAGATGTTTCTTCGTCCCCACTGCCTCCCAGCATTACTCTTTCCTTGTCCGTATGGGCTTGGGCCAGCCACCACTGTGGCAGCCTCTCAGTTACTTTCCTCCACTTTTAATACCCTCATTTTGTGCCAGTGCCACCAGTGGAAACTCAGTTGCAGATAATAATTAAACAGATAGTAGAAGGTAGTCAGGCATGAAGTCTATCCTATCATTACTGAAGGTAGTCAGTGGAGTCCTAAGTCTTAAATCTAATGTTTAACTGTTACCTTACAGAAGGTCGTGGTAAAACACAGATATGTGATGCTCTCGACTTCTTCTTTGGCACCTGTGGTGGCCCTCTCCTTATGAAGCTTATTACCAAAGCAATTTGTTTTAACAAAATTCAATTAACACTTTCAAATGAGTTGTTAGGACTTGATTATGGGGCAAAAGCATATAGGCTTTAGAAGCAGATTAATGAATTGGATGAGATCAGACAAGATGCAGTTCAGAAAACAAATCTAGTCCAACAGCAAAGGACTAGATGGCATGATAAGTACATCAAAGAGAATAAATTCAAAGAAGGTGACTGGGCTCTCTTGTTTGATTCAAAATTCAAGGATTTTCAAGGTAAATTTCAAACACATTGGCTTGGGCCATATGAAATTATTGAAATTTTTGACAATGGAGCAGTAAAAATCAGGACAATAGATGAAGAAGAGGTCACTTTTCTTGTGAATGGTCATAGATTGAAGCTATATCACAAACCACTCTCAAGAGAAGAATTTGTCAAGAAGTTCCAAGAAAGCAGTGATGTGAAGTTAATGAAGAAAAATCTTTCTTCTTCATCAACTTGATTGAATTTTCTGAAGCATTTCTTTTGAAAAAAAATAAAAATAAAGGTATAAACATGAAAACCAATCATTGATTGGCATGTTTATACAGAAAATATAGGGTGAAAATTAGAGTCTCTCTGACACTCTAACTTTTCCATTTTGTTTTTACAAGCAGCTGTTACAAAATCATAAGTTCAGATCCATAGTGCTTATGATCCATCTCATTTAATTTCACTCCATTCACTTATACATCCATAATCCATTTCATTCATTCATTCATACTCTACTTCATTCCATATTTCATTCATCTCATTCCATACTCCATCCATCTCATTTCCATGTAAAAATTTAAAGTTTGATGTCGTGCTGTAAATAAATAAAACATGTCATGGATTGGAGGGTAGTTCTTATGTTCTTCCACTCCATTCCATTTCATCATCCACTTCATACATATTATGTCTCATCATCCATCTTCATTCATGCCATATAACATCTCACTTA